>KZ308791.1:321824-472766 GCA_000376725.2 Ladona fulva
TTTTAAAGATTAGACAATCGAAAGTATTTTCTTTCATCCTTTATTTGGTTGACAGACATTATTAAATGCAATCGATTTAGCTTCTTCGAAATTGCTTTTCATCATGCAAATAAATTATTATGATTGATGAATACAGACCCGTTTAAAACGGGACGTAACAATGGCGGAAGTTGCGCCTTTGCATTAAAATTGAATTTTAAATACTTTGAAAAAGCCGTCACTCGCAAAAAGTGCTTTTTTGGGTACACAGGTTTGAATATTTGTTCACAGTAAAACAAACAGCGAATCATGGTCA
This sequence comes from Ladona fulva, assembly GCA_000376725.2. Lineage (NCBI taxonomy): Eukaryota > Metazoa > Arthropoda > Insecta > Odonata > Libellulidae > Ladona > Ladona fulva. The sequence goes on from KZ308791.1 coordinate 322,120, forward strand.
CATTTTCGACGAGAAAAAAATGCCAAAAAAATTTAATAATAATTGATCCGCGAACAATTTGTGAAACCAACTGTTGGGCGGTTGATGTAAACAAAGAAAGTCAAACCTGCGATGCATTCATAAAAGGCTTATTGAGCTTAACTTTAATTCCGATGGTAATACACGAAAACACACTACTAATGAGTATTAAGCGTTGAGATCTCCAAATTTCTTTCAAGACCCAAAATGGAGCTCCCGTTTCGGCAAGTCTGTCCCACCAGTCTTTCTCTCTTGTCTTTTCAGTACATTCTCCAGCTTTCCTACCCCTTTCTTAAGAAACCCATTCCTCCATTTCTTCAGATTAAGCCCTTTTCAGTTACAAAAAACTGTGCTTCCTTTCACTTGCTTTCCCTGCATTTTCTTTTCCTTACTTCCTTTAATTCGGGCTAACACGAGTTTTCAGGAAACTGAAAACAATAATGGGAACCGTCTCCTAAAATGTATGACCTTTTCTCTGCAATACCTAACGGTGGCAAGGCCCATCATAATCTTCTTTTATTTTACGTTATATCTATTGCTTTTATTACTTTACTCACAAATATCACAATTAGTTTCACAAATAATAACAATAATAATGATAATAACAAGGCCTTTATTCAGGTCGAGATTGAATGAGACGAATAAAGTCTCAACAGCAAAAACTTCATTTCCAGAGAAACCTTTCTGGTTTGGTAAGGGATTGTTACAGTAAATATATTACATTAAAATCTTTTAATAATTTGTTGTTATCAGCTATTATTGGCTGCTTTGGACTACTTTGAGGACTTGAGCGAGTCACAATCGAATCGCTCATGAGTGCGTTTCATAATTTCACATTTTAAAGCTCTATCTATCGCTGCATATTTTCTAAAGTGTGTCAACTACATCGACACAATCTTATTTACATTTCCATTTCAAATAAAAATCCTGAATAAAATAATGTACCAACTCGCAAAGCGCAAAATTGAGCGATGTTTTCACAGGTTCATACCTTAGGCCTGATGGCGCGCAGACCTGACGTGAAAATATTGAGCATTTTGGCGAGATTTTAAAAATAAAACCAAGACTTCTTCATAAATTCCATCAAGTTTTTAGCGAAAGACCTGTTTTTGTAATGAGAACGGGCCATCATCAGGAAAAATTCAGTTGGAAAGAAAGATTTATAATCATTTTCAGAATATGTACGTGATGCGTTTAAGCTCTCAAATCTTCAAGGTTTTTCGAAAAAAGTAACTGTCCCAGAAGGTTTACACTTTTGTTACTTCTCAATGTGAGCTCCGTTAAAACTGCTGAGAAGAATTTTTACGTTTGGATGCTGAGAACAGTTTTCCAATGGAAAACTGCTGGGAAATCGAGTTAAATTCAAGTTCTAAGGAATGCATTTTTTTACGCACGGTATAGTGCTGCCAACTGTATTTAAAATTTTAAAACAGGTTTCAGGCTAAAATCTTCATGCCGCATCTTTCTAATTACTCTCAATGCTAATAAAAAAATTTGAGGACCTTCAAACCTGAACACACTTCGTAGTAGGAAGGAAGGATGGTAGTGAAAGTTTATTCGGTAGACATACTCGTAGAATAGTAAACAATACAAGGAAAGTAGAAGCTATTCAGCGTAGAATTTGTAGAAACGATTTCAATAGTTTCCATCTCATACATTTTCCAAGACTTGAATATAACAAAACTCAGGCATAGAATTGATCAAATGATCCGTCGCGAAAACTGCTTGAAAAACTGAGAGATTTACGCCGGCTGCGAAGTAAACAACGTCGGCACTTGATTACCAAGTGAGCTCGTACGAATCTACGATAATGGACCTCGATTCGGAATAAGATGGCCTTTGATAGGTTCGGGTGCAGTTGATCGAAGGACAACGGGTCGAGGAGACTACCCGTCGCAAGGCTGTTTGTCGCTGATACAACTCGTCGAAAGACTGTTCATCGTACAGACTGCTTGTCGAAATACTATTCGTTGCAGAGACAACTCGTCGGAAGGTAATTTGTTGTTGATGCAATTCGTCGAAAGACTATTCGTATCTGAGACAACTAGTCGAAAGACTATTTGCTGTTGATGCAACTCGTCGAAAGATTATTTTTTGTTGATGCAACTCGTCGAAAGACTATTTGTTGTTGAAGCAACTCATCGAAAGATTACTTGTTATTGATGCAACTCGTCGAAAGACTAATCGTATCTGAGACAGCTAGTCAAAAGACTATTTGTTTTTGATGCGAAGGAAATATTATTATATATAGTAAACTTATTGATGATTATTAAAACTCATAATAATTGTGTCAGCAGATTTTACGAATGCTTTTAAGGAAATGTTATTATTTATGGTAAAATTATCGAAGAGTTATTAATATCTCTACGACGAAGGGTCTTCCGACCAGTTGCCACGGCGACGAATAGTCTTGCGACGGTCGTCCTCCAACCAACTTCCTCTAATCCTTCGATAACCCTCGTTGATAATGAAAGAGCAGAAGAGAACCGATTAAGGGCAGCGCAAGGGAAACAAGGAAAATACAAAACATTTCAGGGCAAAATAGACGTAGAGCGGTATCCAATCCAATCCCTATGAAAAGAGCAGAGACAAAGAGCGACACGACAGGAAAGTACGGCATTTGCTTCAGGATATGAAAGACGCGACAACGTGCGTCGGAACGGGAGTACGCGGGAGCAAAGATCGATCTTCGACATCCGCGGTTACATTTGCCCTTTCAAACCATAAATAACTTATAGGGAGCGCGATCGCTCAAAGCGCCGCCGGTTTTAAGAGGGGATAATTTATGCTGCAGCGATATTATCCATTCGTGCGTCGGTCTCTGGAAGCATTTGTCGGAGGCAGCGCTGAAATGGCGCGGAATAAGATTATCCCGAATCGTCTCGGAGAATAGAAAGACAATGGAGAAGAGGCGATTCGGAGAGAAAAGCGAGAGGGAATTCGAGAGAATGATAAAGCGGATGGAGATAACGAAGGAAAGAAAGCTCCCGGAGCAATGCGACCGTTGTGCCCTCCGGGATTTTCGAAAATGGGCCTTGCGCTATCGAAGGCGAAAATACGGCGGAACCTCTCGTGCTGTTGACGTACGCCTCTCATCACGACAATCGGTTCGCGAACAAAAAACGTCTGGGTGCCGAAAGATGTATCCACAAGAGAAAACTTAAGTCGGCAAAAAAGGTTGCCGAGAAGATGATATAAATGTTGGCGGTAGAGCGTCAATTGCTAGCCTAATTGGTTGAGATGATAATACTATGCAAATCCGCATATTTATGCGGGCGATACGTTTGTGACGAGTTGCTACGATAAATCAGCGAGCGTACTCGGATGCTTCGGGATGCAGGAAGGGAATCTTTAGGGGATAGAAGATTTAAACAAAGGATACCCTGGTTAAATAAGCTCAGAGAAACCACGTTTACAGAAAATGTAGCCGAATGAATGCGTCCTCCATGTTGCGTATGCCGTCCTGATACAGGAAGATCAGGGAAATAGATGTCAGAAAAAATCGATTCCAGAATTAAAACGCGAAAATAATCGATTAGGGCAGTGCATACACCCCCTGCCACACGCCGAAAGGAGGCCTGCATGGTCCTTACATAAACATAAATATTAATACACCTTTCCTTAATCCTTATAGATATTAATAATTTATTACAGATTCATTTCTACATCTTTATCTATATTTCGGCGCACAGAGTCGTAAGGTGTAGGATAAAGAAGCAGTGAGGCTTTATATAGCATTATCAGAAGGGAGGAGTATAGGTAGTGAGTATAGGAGTGTGACGGTATTTGAAATTTGGAATGAAACGTACAAAAATTAGAACTGCACAAGCGTAAATGGATAAAGAAATTAAAGGGTAAAAGTCTGGCGTAGCAGAAACTCGAACCCGGGTTGCTCCTACCACTAACCACTAAGCTACCACGACGAAACAATCTCTCCTTCAACTTGTGAGACAATGATGGAACTCTGTGTGCTACAGCAGACTTTTTCTCTCACATTTCTTTATCTAAAAATCAAGCATGAGAAGCATTCATTTTTAGTCGCTTATTTAAAGCTTACACGAACAATTTTTGGATTATATCGATTATCTGGGAATCAACTATCCGCGACATCGACCAAAAATCCGAAATATTTTAAAAGTAATCTTCTCTATCGAACACAGCATCGTTTGCGACGTTAAGTCGATGTGATGTCCAACATTTGACGGCAAAATACGTTTGGCGAAGGAAAGGATTATTATCTTAGCACCTCGAGGTGTGTGTCTGGATAATACAAGCAATTAACGGAAATGAAATAGTCGACGTGACTGGGGTTCGAGCTGAGTTCCACATAAATTCCATACGCTCTGAATTCCGTCTGGATGCTCAAACATTAATTGAGCTATCACGCAACGCAATTTCACAGCAGAAAGACGAGATACGAGTTGGGACATTTCACATTTTAAATATTGAAAACTAAAATAAGAAGCTCTTTTTTGTTGATCTTAGCCGAATAAAGAGATTTTCTGATTATTATAGTAAAAGGAGAAAATGTTGGATGGACGCGATGAACTAGATACAGATGAGTATTAAATGTACGTAACTTCAAAAATATAAGGAGATGTATGAAAAGGTATCTGTTTATGTCTGAAGTGAAACAAGTACCCAATGGTGAGGAAGTACAGTGATTAAAAGAAGCAGATAAACTGTTTACCCCCGAAAAAGAATACCCTTCGTGATAAGTTTGAATCAATGTTTTTTTATCACCATAAAATCCTCTTCTCTAAAACAGGATAAATATCCCAAACCTCGATCTCCATTCCTCTAAAGAGTACCGACCTAGATTCGAGAACCTTTTAGTGACGCTCACTTTATTATATCGGCACAGTTTCAGCGCATCGTAGTAAAAAAATAAATCACATTTTTGTTCCTTCGCAGGAGTAGAATCGGTGGCTTGGAAGATCCGCGCAGTTGAAACGGAAAATGCAGCGGATTTATCGACGGCCGACGAAAAATTCCCTCGCTAATGTCGTTATATCAGCAAGCCCCAATTTCCCGATAGCGGCAACCTTCATTAGTGAACCTTCAAAATTTAATTTCCTCATACACCCACTAAGTCTCTAAAAAGAAGCTATATAGTAGGCAACCAAGAAAAAACATTCGAAAATCTTTCAAATAGCTAGAAAAAAATTGAGTTATTGATAGGATGAATTATAAAGTTACGTTGCTTAAAAGCTTATCTGAAAGGAAATACGTTTTTTCATCAATTGGTTTATTAACTCATCAACCCGAAGACTAGTTGCCTTATTATCCCAACAGCCGTCAGCAACCAAAAGCCTTGGAGAGGGAATGAGGCATGCTACGCGGGATGAGGAGTGAGGTAGTATTCTCTTTCTTTCCTAATTGAACCAGAATATGAGTTAAAGAAAGTTAACTTCAGTGCATAAAAACAGCACTATGAATAATTTATGAGCAGCATTTATTGCGGAGTAGCTAAATTTAATGTTGTTATTTAGCAAAACTCATATTAACTCTGTCGAGAACAAGACAGAGGCAGAAGATATATTTTCCTTAATCCAAAAAATCAATGAATATCTAATTTTAAATATTTGTTAATTATTTATTAAAATTATTACAGTTATAGTTATAAAGTATAAATGTGATTAACACGTATACTTCATAATTTACAACTACTCGTATTATTAATAGCTTTACATTATTAGAGAATGACGTATTTTTTATATTGGAATACAAGGGTATTGATGAACATGTGATTGTAGAAAACTAAAATTTCTAAAAAAGTAGGAGAAACACTTCGGAATTTCCACAGTACCTATACATATTTTACTTACGACAAGTTTCGTTCACTAGTAGACACCATAAGATCTGAGTATTAAAATAGATTGTGTTCTGTGTGTTACACTCGTACGTGATTATAAAAGCATATTCCGGACATTACTAAGTGTTTGTTCCCACTTCTTTAGTATGTCGCCGTTCCAGAAAGTAGAGCTTGGCCACAATAGACATAAAATTTTGTTCTCCGAAAGTATCTTCGTAACCCACAACATTCATGTTTCTGATTTTTACTGATCTTTGAACGAAATTCATTTCTAACTGCGCAACCCGGAGATACTGCTCTTCACAAAACTGCTCGAAATGAAAAGAACTGAGATTTTTGTGTTTCTTTCCGCCTTCACTGGTAACTAAACTCCTTATTTTACCCTTTCTTTCCCAAACTCACGCCTTTCAACTACTTGCCTCAACTTTGCTTCGCCGCCACCACGTCGCATTTTTCCTCATCTTTTTCTTCCCCTAGTCATCCATTAAATAGGTGCATCTATTATAGAGCTTCTTCATGAAACACTTTTACACCTCTCACAAGTAACTGCCAATCCGTAGCTATTTATTCGCGATTTATCATACTTGTGACGGCGCATCGCTGTTTATTATGTTTATAGAGACGCGTAGGGTATTGTTAGATTGTTGACAGAAAAAGAGACACGAAGTAAAGAATGCGACGAAATCCTCGTTATCACTCCGATAAATATTGTGTTACTCGTTGAATAAAATATTCATACGAAGATCTATGGCACACTTCCATGTATATCTACAAGGAGTTGGTAACAGACCACACATTACTCATTCCTCGTCACTGGCATTCTAAGATAGAAAGAGAAAGGATGCATTCTTTTCTTCACAAAAAACGTTTTGTACAGAAAAGAATATATCCTTCATTTCTCATGGAATTCCAAAACATCTCAGCTGCCTCAGTAGCTATCATTCTACATGAGTTAGATTTAGATAAAAGTTACATTTACAACTTTAAATTTACGGCGAAAAATTTTGTTGTTTGTCCTCAATCTTTTCTACATGGAATACGAATTTTTCTGTTACACTCCACTGAGGACCTTTGTCAGAATTCCACGGTGCAAGGGCCACATTTCAACGTCAGAGCAGGCCAATAGGTCGATCGCCATCGATGTATCGATTATCGAGGAATTTCGGTCGAAGCCTTTTAACTAAATAAAATGATTTAATAAAATTCTAGGAGGAAGACGAAACCTTGTGATAGTGCGACATGACGTAGAGAAAGGTGACGAGAAATAAACCGATAAAGCTAAATTTAACTTACTTTCCTTGTAATAATGACAACGAGATTCTACTAATTATAGCAAATTTTAAGCGGATAAAAATTCAAAGTGTTATTCATAACAAAACAACGGATGGTGCCAAGAGAAAGGGAGCAAGTTGGGTGAAATGAGAAATACTATAGGTACCTAATTGTACTTACATGTAATTAATTGTATTCTAATTTAATTGTAATTGAATCTAGTTTTACAATATTTTCTATTCTTTCCACCAAAGTCATCAAAATTCAATCTTTCCTACATGTAAATGACTATAAGCAGTCGATACTAGTCGAAACCTTAATTTAGTATGCTGAAAACATAATTCAAATGCTAACTTTTTGTTTTATCTCAGAAAAATTCTCTACGAAGTGACTTGAATTTCCTCCAATGTTTAACTCCGTTTTAATGATAGATGACTTAAATAAGATTAAGGAATGAACCACCCCAACCAAACAGGATGATCTAACAACATCAGCATAAAACAATACTTTCAAAAGCATTATTTATCTTATAAAAAATACATATCTGAGTTGGATTTAGCCGTGGGAAAGAGTGGAAGCAAGTATAAGCAGGAATGCATTTTTAATCACTTAAACTACTGGGTGAGAGGAGTTTTTATCTCCCCTCGCCCAGATGGAAAGGAAAAAATGAAAGATGATGGAAGAGTCGCTGCCTATGGTTGACGATATAATCGAAAAGAGGATTATTTCTTTATATTGGCGTTAACGGCTTGCTTTTGATTGGTATGGAAATTTATGACTCGCTCACGTAATCACTCAAAATGTAGCTTCATATTCAAACAGTTCGAGTCATTATTAATCATAAAAATTCCATTAAAGCAATCACAATCGCATAAAACAACAATAACAACAAATGAAAGCAATAAAAATTACAATGAGAAAAAAGTAACTCGATGTAAATTTAATATGAAATCTAACGCCATCATCGAATCGAAAATCCTGAGTCAACGGCTGTAATAGTCAAGAAATATAATATGGGAAGTTAAGCTAGATGTAAATCAACTTTTTTTTATTTCTCTTTTTTTAAGTTGAGCTAGATGTGAATCAACTTTTTTTAACTTATCAGGAAGCGAATTTGTACATTTGATAGAGGTATGCCACGTATTATAAAGCCGCGCTTATTACATTCATAGGAATAAAAAAGGTTTCCGAAAAAGGGCTGCGGTATTAAGGTAATATCAAAAAGTGCAGCCTTATAGAGGTGGGTTTAAACGCTTGAAAAAATGAAATAGCTTCGTGAGCATAATTGGAAAGAATATAATACAGATGTAGCAAAACAAACGGAATATATAAAAAAAATGTAATATCTTCGTGAGCATAATTGGAAAGAATATGCTACAAATGTAGCAAAAGAAACGGACTTTATATACAAAGGTAAGAAGTTTCTGGATGTAAGAGTAGAAAAACACTCTAAATATATATCTAACGGATGAGGGAATGGCTAGGTCAGGGGTAAGTTGAAAGAGAAAAGGCTTAACTTTGAGTCCCTGCAGACCACGGATGTATTTACGAGCGTCTACGATGCATCTCCCACGCTTCGTGCCTGAAGATGCCAACTCGTTGACGAGATACTTTGAGAACTAGATACGGGCAGAATACTAATAAACACTGGATAAAAGTAACCTTGACGATTAAATAGGGAACGAACTTAATACGTGAGACTTGAAATGAAATGAAAACTAAAACAAGAATGAATAAGAATTGAAACCTTTTTAAGTTTTACACACTATTATCTACGAAGATTAATATTAACTTTCGTATTCATTTCTTGTGATATTGACTTTTGACATTAATTACAAATACTCTAATATTTTGGATATAGTATTAAATGTACTGTACTCGTTTCTGCAGTTGTTGATCATTCTTTTTAAATTACCATGTATTTACTCGTTACTATCCGAAATACTGGCATCCTTAGTTTAATCTGCAAATCGCTGATGTCTTCATTCATTTACATTTGCTGAATGATATATTTCATAACATAATATACTATTATAATCATGAAAGTTTCCAACCAGAATTAATACGACGGCTAAAAATTTATTTATTTTCAAATATAAAACGAAAAAAGAAATTGAGTCGCTAAATAACGTTATTCACATTGCAAATAAGACATGCAGATTGGACTAATAAGTAGTTATTAGATAGGAATGGAATTACGAGACAATCTACAAAAACGCTCCAAAAGTAATAGGTTGAATTAAAGGCAGCGGATGATTTAAGATGGAGTGAAGGGAGAATTGATTTTCATGTCTGAAAAGTTTATCAATATCACTATGGGAACGACGCCAGAAAGTGTTACGTAAAACACCCCAATGCGAGGAATCGTATGACAGCAAGATAACGAGGATTAGAAGTTGTAGAACGAATCCTGAGAGGAGAAACACGGAATTCCGCCGACAGATGTCAGAGTAACACTTTCCGAAGGTACGACCTAAGAACTCTTTCAGGAGACCTGGATCGATGACTTGACTAATAATTTCAGCCGAAGACAGAAGACTCAATTAAAATGCTATTACGGAGCATCGCTAAAATTAAAAGGGGGATGAGCAGTACTCTACGGGAGATAATTGGAGGCTTCGGATAATATGGAAGGGAAATAGGGGAGAAAAATTGGGAAAAAAGGAAAACTCTTGTTCGGGACTACACTTTGAGGAAAACACAGGAAATGATGGAAGAACGCGATTGAATGTGATACGAGGTTAAGACGGAGGAGAGGCGACCTTTAATACTTTATTGCTGTTTAATAAATTGTGTATTACTTAAAAGTAGAATCAAGATAATCAGGCTAGAGAATATTAACAAAAGAAATATGTAAAATTCGAGGGTATATCATGCAAATGTGATCATGATTCTCTGGCCGTAAAGAAAAGTTTTTTCATTCATAAATGTTGTCTTTGGGCATTATTCGGATTTCAGCTTTGTTATTTCAATTGATGGACAATGCGACAGAAATTACCTCTTCAAATCAGACGTATTTCGGACGATGAAATATTTCTCATTTGTATTTCTTCAGGGAATACAGAAAACTGTACTTTGATTTCCCAGTGATTGTTTTATATGAAATTGATATTCATATGAATTTTAAGGAAACGAATTTTAATAAATGTTAGTGTGATTTATTTTAAGTTTATTAAATATGTATAAAAATTAGAGTAACTTTCTTCTGAACCAAAATACATTTTCCCCAGCAAAAACTGTTATTGATAAGCAGTAACTAAAAGCAAATCTTGAGATGTAGTTTTTGACCAAAAGATCGATGAAAAGCACACCGCTTGTCCAGCTTACTTTGTACAAATACCTCTCGGGAATTCTTCCAAGCGCAAATCTTCATTGCGATTTTAAAATGTAAATATACGAGAAAAGTAAGGGCAATGAATTGTCTTCTTTTAATAAGTTCAGGTTAAATTAGTATTTAATTTTCCGAACCTCATCTCTTTCATGAATATCTCTCATAAATAATTCATTCGTATAAAAGAGCATGCGAAGTGGCAATAACAAGATCTCGCTAATCGCGATATCTCAAACAATATGGACGTTCATTTTAACCGAGTCATTGGCCGAAAACATTAGCGTTTCCGATTGAAAATCCAAAAATAGCAGACGATATTTTATGAGATATTATCTTGTGAGATAAGTTACGAGCAGTTAGCTACCGATCCCGTTGCTTCCCAAAAAGTGAACACGCACTAATAAATTTCTGATCCCTTAATTTTAGAATAAGTTCTCGAAGAAGTGAATCGTGCTTGTTCAAATGATAAATATTCACCCACAAGTGTTTATTAAGTCCAATAAGGTTGAATAATAGGATAAATACTAATTGGCAAAGCGCAACGATTACAAAACCAAACTGCCCTTCCTTTCTGACGATTTTTTTTAGAAGGCTAGCTATAACGATGATAAATAATTTATTGATATTCATATACGTACTTAAAAGAATATTGATAGTGAACATAACTTTTATTTAAAAAATATCTTCTGCCAGATATCAATACTATTACAAGCATTATTATACTTAATATGACATATATCCTGCATCATTATTCAGAAAAGTAAAATATATTTCCTCTATACATGGTCATTATGAAAATAATAATTATTAGTCCAATTTTTTTAAAATTTTGTCCTATATTTTGCATTATGTATTTTTTCCTATAATTTTTACTTCTATTTATATGTATTTGTCCTATATTTTTGTATTTTGTAATAATTATCATTATTATTATAAGGTCTTTGGGCATTTTAAAACTTTTATAACGTATAAAGTACATTATATAAAAACTACTTAAAGCCTAATGTTTGCAGTTTAAGATTAACGTTGCAATAATCTATATTTCTAAAACAAGATTCCAAAATATTGGTATATTTCCACATTTTTCATTTCCCATGGTTTCAATGGAAAAGAATGTGAACTGTGCTCTCCGGCTGGGTGAGCTAAAATCTACTCTTCATGCTAAAAATTATAAATCCAAATATTCCCTTTACTATTACTTTTGGAATTTTGATCGTATAATGTAAGGTTCAAAAGTTATAAAAGTTAAATAATGCGAAAGGGCTTCGTAATGATCTTACGTTAAGTAGCGCAGAAACTCCACGGTAAAAATATTTGTTTAGACAGCCAGTATTGTAAATCTTTACAATTATTTTAAGATACTTAGGTCGGAGTTAATACAAGGAAAAGGGTCAAAGATGATTTGCGTGTAAAGAAGTGCATCTAGGAAAATTCCTAATGAAAAACGAATATCAAAAAAATCTGACGTGAAGCCAACAAAGTCTCTCCAGCGGTGTGTTTCTATGTTCTTGCCAGATAGTTCATTTGATAGAGCAAGCAATCGGAAACTGGCAGGCCTGGGTTCGAGTCCTGGTCCCACCGGACTTTTTTCGTGTCCTTTTCTCCTTAGAAAGTCAGAGCGTACTTTCAATAAAGAATGAAGAGCAATATATTGTACTCATAATTTTAAAAAGAATCTCGTACAAATCAAAATTACAACCGCAAGTACAAGACTGATTACTAGCATCACTGAAATCAGAAGCGTATTCAGGCGAGATAAGAGGGGAATATTCTTTGCTTTAAAAATTCAAAAATAGGATTTGATGCTTTCTCTTGCGCAAAAATACCGATAAATATCCCATTTTCCTTGTAAAAACTTCTATGCGCATAAATTTCTCGATTGATTGAAAAAATCAGTCAAACATTTGAAAAGTCCGAATAAGCCTTTTTAGGTCTACCTCCGGAAAAATAATTCTCGAATTCCCCGCACAAGATGGTCCTTGAACACGCTACCGACTGAAATGCCCCCTCAAGGCGGATGAGCTGCTTCCATCGACTGATTTTAAACAACAGAATCTCCTAAAACATTCTAAGGAATAACCGTTTGGCGCATAACGTGACCTATGAATATAAAACTGCAGACTGAAATACAAGATCTCAAAAAATCGAGATTTTTTCTCCTTCGTTTTTTCCTCAGCTACCGTAATTTAGAAAAAAACTGAAAATTAACCAGAGTAAGAAACCAGTAACATTTGGGGACCGATCTAGTCAGGAATGCAAACGGCGCTTTAAAGAATATGCTCGGTCATGTACTAAATAACATAATTTTCATTCACTTTCATGCCTTTGATGTGAATTTTCATATATGTTAATTTATTTCTTGAGTTGTTCGCTTTACCACCAGGTTGTGCACATATCTGCGTCGTATAATTTTACCATGTCACGTTTACCAGATTCAAATTAATATCATACAGTACCACTCGTTGTTCTCTGTCGGAGAGAAAGTCTATAATCCAGTTTATTACTTCTCCAATGATACTCACAACTTTTATTTTTCACAACAATTCCTTTTGTGGGACCTAATCGCAAATTTTTCGAAGATATAAATATATCGCGATATGTCGATATTGATACGATAATATTGGAATAGGCTTCGAAATGTTTTGAAGTTTACACGCCTTAAATATTATCATTCTTATTGTATTGGTTCGGCACAAAGTTGGAAAGAAATTTACTTACAATTTTCTTACTCAGAGATGTCCTTTTATTACTCTGTTATACTTTGTTTTCATTATTTCGACTATCAATACATGTTAGAACGAGCTTATTACCATATTCCGCGGTGAATTACTGTTTAGCTCGGATAAACGACAACAAAATACTACAGAGATTCAGGAACTGATATATCGTTGAGCTAAATCTAGGACTATAAAACACAAAATACACAGAAAAAGCTAAAATGCAAAGGTAACATTCCACCTCGCTAAGCACTGCCAAGTTTCGCACAACTTCCTGTTCAATAACTAATCGCTTCCACTGAAGACGTTAGTAACCTTTTGGTTAACACCTTTAGACCTAATTGCACCGACCAATTTTCTTACGTTACTATGTAAAAATGTTCAACGCAGCGGATGTTCTCAGTCTAAGAACGGCGTTCTAACCCACTCCGTTTATCTCCATTGGAGTTTAATTACAAAAGTTGTTGACAAGTAACGCAGCGTAATTAGCTGGCATGCAGCAAGCAAGATCCCAAGGATTCCCGGGAAAGTTCTGGAAGGAGATGTGGGAAGAGTAAAACCAAAATGGAGACCACGAAATCGTCGCGAAAACAACGATCTGAAGAAGAATGGAGCTCCTCTTTGCTGTGAAGAATGGGGGTATTAGCAGAAGATAACTGAGGACTGAAATGCATCGCGAAACAATGATATCAAGATATGAGGAACGAGTTGTGTCAGAGATACCGCAATGTGCAGAGGTCACCAATTACCCTGCAAGATGGCGCCTAAAATGTTTATTCCCTCACGTGGAACAACAATACCTCGAGGAATTAAACAATTTTTCATTCTCCTGGTAAGAAATGTAAAACTGTATCTTTCAATTACTTTTGTCTTAGTCTTCCTCGTGTGGTAATATGTAAGCTACTGAGGTGTGAAAGAAGCTGAATGAAAGCCTTTCACCCGCTCACTCGTGTATGAATGAATAATAGGCATTTAAGTATGGCTCACTTAGAAAATAATTATAAAAAACAACGTGAAAAAGAGTACAAATGCATAGCATACTAGCTATACTAGCATATGCACGTATATAAAATGATATGCATTGAATTGCTCATTTTTAGAAAAAGCTTCTCTCAACTATCTACTACATTAAAAATTTCAAAAGATACTGAGAGAAATTTGAGGCGATTCAATTAAGAAAATGAGAGAATAGTTAAGAAGATGTAGAATTTTAAAATAAAATAGCGTTGAAGCAAAAAAAATAGACTCGTACGGATTTTTTTCTGAAGGGTAGGAACCCAGAATATGAATATCACCATCTGAAATCTACAAAATTATTTTCAGTCCTTAACTTTATGAAAAGGAATGGTGCACACTAATTGGATTAGGTTTTAATGAACATTACGCCCATTAATTTATACCTTTTTTGTTATCAAAACTAGTTCATCCATTTCATGAGGACATTTTATATCAGTCATATTAAAAAAAAGAACACCACTAAAAACTACAACTAGAGGCTTACTTTAACTGATTCCTAAGAGAGAGCTATCACCAATTATAATTTTGCTTGATCACGTTGTACATCAGCCCTTCAAGTTATCTTACAGCAGAGACAATCTTTATGATATAATAATCGCGATATTTTATAAATAATGAAAAAATGTTGTACATTTATTAATGTACGAATGTGGTTTTAAAAATAAATATATATTACTTCCACGGAGTCCAGTTGGCAAAGACAACGCCAATTGTAAGAGATGACGTAGGAATCTCTTGCAGGGATATGATGTTGGCTCACATGATGAAAAACCTCTGGATCAATATGGGCATGGACAGCCATGATTAGGGAAATATTCGAAGATCTTAGTAAATGGAATTGCTGTTCTGGGGAAAGCTCACAAACATAACCTGCATAGGTGAGAAGTAATTAACACATTAGGGTAGGAGTGTAAACGAATATCCTTTACAAGATAGAGGTTAAAGATAGGCAAAACTGATTGACCAAGAACGTAGCTATAATCAGTTCCTCCATATAAACAGAGGAAACAGGGTGGGAGGAAACCTGTAAGATAAGCCAGGAGTATATTCTTCAAGGGCATGTTACAAGATATTAACTTGGTATTGTAGGTTAGCTTGAGGAAGGAAGCAATGAATGGAGAGACGTGGTTATTACGACAAGGATAGCCTATAGAAGCTGATGGTGAGCTGAATTAATAGGTATTAGATCCATTGCAGTCTTGAAAAGCCATTGACGGCAGCATGGGAGTCCATGCTTTGACCATGAGCGACCTATTAAACTGATGCATGAATAGGCCTTGCTCCTTTAAAAGATTCTTGCCTCATAAACTTTATTTCATTCATAAAAAGAAATCTTTTCATTTTAAGAATTAATTCTCCTGGCCTCTTCTTACAAATTAACTGCCTGTATCTTCCGTTTAATTACTCCTTGATGAACTATAAGAAAAATTAAATGATGCAGAGATAGTTCTCACATTTATACGCATAATAAATGGATGGATATAATTTTTGCTAATTAATTTTAAATTCAAGTTCTCTTTGAAAAGAAAAATTTAGATTACTTTAATCAACTTCAGATGTCTCCCATAAGTTTTGAAATTTGTATAACCATCTAGTAACTTAGCAATGAATAATCTCTTACACTAATAAGGCAGTCCCGTAACAGAATTGTATTATTCTTAATGGATACATTAAATGTTTAGGTTATGATAAAACATACATTAAGGAAACAGGCCGTGACTTCGTAGTATGATTCCATATAGGATTAAGAAAAAGACAAATTTTTATGAACCAAAATAGTACTAGTACTCTTAAAATTGCTTCGACATCTAAGGTCATTTTGCAAGTTGGCCCCACTTGGAATCTAATACGGAACCGCTTTCACCAAAGTCGAACGCGTTGCCCACTTACCAGGAGCCCATGAACCACAACGTGTATACCAAAATGAACACGGTTTTGACTCATAGACCTGACAACGACTTTATGAATCGAAACCATGATCGTTTTACCATAAATACTGCGGTTTGTAATTTTTTTTTCATTGTTTATTCATTAAATGTGGAATAAAAGGAATAAAGAGGGAGTTCTCAGCCAAAAAGGGGGATAAAGTCAATATCAGTCCCCACGAATAATTTAAATTTGGCAATACTGAAGTTGCTAGTGGGTATAGAATTATTTATGAACTGGAAAAGGAAAAGATTTGTTTGTTACGTCTTTCTGAAGCTACGTTTACGGGTGGACAGGATATCTTCCTCAGCAATAGACTCAGCCATATTATAGTTTCCCCTAGGTCCATTTCATAGTTTTTGTAGTACCTAACTATCGCATATACCCGTATAAAGTCCGATCCCATGCATAATTCATTCGCAAATCCGAGGGATGGGTGAAGGGGACGATCGCCCACCCCCTCTTGATGACATTGTGATATATGCATATTGGCTAGGTTTTCTCCCAACTTAAATTAAAGTCAGATTGTGAAGTATACCGCGATCACTATATATCTACTACACAAACGACGACATTTTAAAAGTTAATCGAAGATGAGTTCATAAAGAAATCGTCTTAAATCGCATTCACCCCCTCGACAAGCTTTTAAATCCGCTCCTCCGTTCCTCGGTATAAAGTAGACATTAGCACGTCTCGAGTACAGTTTGACTCTGACTTGCAATGCAAGCGAACTATAAAATGTTCGATATAGTCGATCTCTTCCGTACTTGACTTACGTACTTTCGAAACTCGATATAGAAGTCATAAACTGCTTCATATTTTCTGCTTATAGATTCGATTCTGGGCCACGAAAAACTAAAAGTATCATCATTTTTATCCGCCGTTCGAACTTGTGAATCGAAATGCTTGCGAACTTTTTGGCTAGGAGATTTGAAATAGGCACTGGATCTCAGTTTTTCAACACAAGCAAACTTAAGCTAAATTAAAGATCATGTTTCTTCTGACGTCATCTGCAAAAGACACAAGCCACGATTGAGTAATGGATAAGAAACAACCAATTCGTTCATTTATTTACATGTAACAGTGAAAGAAAACAAGATGCACACAAAATGATACAAAGGATCACAATAAATCAGTTTCTTTACGCTGTTTAACCCAATATTTTGACGTAAAATATCACATGATTCAGATATTACGAATTTTCCTGCAGTTGAGATTGAAATATTTAAACCCTCAAAAGCAATACTGTTTTGTTGTTTAATTCTCAGGTTTTTACTCAAAATAAAATTTGGACTTAAAAACTCAAATCATAAACGACATATTGGCTTCATATGATTCATTTACTACACCTCCTATGCAGACAAATCGTCAAACTTCGATGATGGCGGAAAGGCAACCTTATCATTTA
The DNA here is from genome assembly GCA_000376725.2 of Ladona fulva. Classification (NCBI taxonomy): domain Eukaryota; kingdom Metazoa; phylum Arthropoda; class Insecta; order Odonata; family Libellulidae; genus Ladona; species Ladona fulva. The sequence continues at coordinate 339,624 of KZ308791.1, forward strand.
AACACTACCAATATCAGCCAATTTGTATAACCTGATACTGCGTCCAACTGCGTCCAACTACTGATCCACAAGAAACGTATTTAAATAATCTGCGAGGGATGGCGAAAAAGTAATGCCCCACATTCTTTTCTTAAAAACTATATATTCTACAAAAATGAAATTTACACAAATGAAAGAATGACGTTTTATCTGCTCAATCAATTTTTCCACATAATCTTTTTTAAATTCCATTCCTTCCTCCAGCGATTCCCTAGGGCATGTATGCCCTGTCGGTACCAGTCCTCGCTCTGGCTATGGACCAAGGTTTTCACTTTAAACTGCCCTCTGATTCACTCACCCTCCATACCCAGCAAACAACTATACTCCTATCGACTATAGATGTCCCATATGCTTCGCATAATTTGTGAATATTCCCTACCTTTCCTTTCTCTAGACACAGAAATCCAATCACAGCACGTTGTCTGTAACGTGTATCACGGTCATACTCCATTTTGAAAGGTTCCTTCAACTATGCTATCTGCAGGAGAAAACTAAAACTGTGCACATACACGCGCGAAATGTCAAAGAAATCGAACCTATAATTTCGAATTATTAGCATTGACGTTTTGGCCAACCCTCGTATGAAATTAAATTGTTATGAATATTTATAAAAGTATATCATATAATCCGCTGCAGATATTATCTGCTGGAGATAATAATCTCCATTTCAACGATTTTTTCTAGAGTTCTCCGGTAAGGCCTCTACTTTCACAGCGATAAAGGACGAAAAAGAGATAATGTGAATATTTCATTCATTCTTATATAATTCTGAGACCTCTTCCGCGAAAAAAGGGCGTGCCAACGTACGAATTTTTACGCTAATTTTTGTTCTTTTGAAAGTGAATTCGAGGTAAAACCCTTTACAAAAGGAAATCTCACGAAGTCCTCTGCGAGACATTCTTTCAGGAAATTAAAGTGGTTCCGCCCGATGATTCGGGGGCGTAGAAGCACCGTAGTGTCCTCCTCTTATAAGCAGTTTTTGCTGCGAATCTCTCCATACGACTTGGGGACGCAGATTGCCCTGTGATAAGTGCTTCGCCATCTAGCAGCAGCCATCCCCAAAAAAGCACCCGTTTACGATGATGAAGAAACAACATTAGAGTAGAGAAAGAGAAATTAAGATTAGTTTTCTCCCAAGAAAAACTAATTACCCGGGGAAACGTTGGGCTTGAACATTCGTACATTTTATCAAGACGCAACATTTTCATCCACTCAAAGTTACTCGACGACAACGGAAGAGCTAGTATGACTAGATTAATAATTTAAAAATTCGGCTTTGCAGTAGCGTAACTAAAATAACTATAAAATAACTATATCAATTGGAAATGAAGTTGTTTCCAAATCTTGAAAAGTACAGTTCAACAAATACATCCTTGCGTCTGTTTTTATTATGATATCACCTAAACTAAGGGTTAAATGGAAGATGGGACTCTTTAGTCCCAATTTCACCCAATAAAAAGACGTTTGTATTGTATTGTAAACTTGGAGTAACATGACTGCAAGCGTTTACATTTTGCTTACTTGGGGCTATTCATGGAAGAAGCCACATATTTATACCTTCTGTTTTAAAGGGACATTACTCCTGAATTAACGAAATATATCATTTTTCGTACCCCGTTTCAGATTTTACTAAGGTTGTATTTAAAATTAAATTCAGTTAAAGGGTTGAATATCCTTAGTAGAGCATTAATTTTTACCTTAGTAGTGCTAATATAGGGTCTAACACAGATCAGCTCATGCCCAAGGCGTCCATTCGATCTACTGAGATCTCTTTCATAAAGGCTAAAACTTTAGAAAACTAATAAAAACAGTTTTCTATACCATTTATTCCATTCTAGTAATTTAAAGTGCAATTTGACTTTGGGGGTAATAAGTTTCTATTCCCGGTGAGGGCTCACGTACGAATTGGCTTTAGCTGTTGATTCACTTTTAAAATTACTACTACAACATATATGATGCTATTGATACATGTGCGATATATGTATATGAATATATATGCTATACATGATGATTTCCAGTATTAGCTACTTAAACGCCAATTTGTTCGTCCTCATTGAAGAGCTAAAACAAATAAAGTTAGGTTACTCCCTGGAAAAATCCTAGTGGTAATATTTTCTTCAGTAATTATAAAGAGTCAATTTTATTCAACATAAAAGAAATGGAGCCTATATTTATCCGCCATAGGAAATCTTATTGAAAGACAAAGAAAAAAGCTTGCGTATTATCTTATAATGTGAAACGAATGCTTCGATATGAGCGAAGGTTGAATTTTTATTAACATCTACATCTACATAAGTACCCTGCAAGCCGCCTTCCGGCGTGTGGCAGGGGGTGTAAACACCAAAAGTAGAATTACTTCTTTAATTTATTATTATCGCGTATCGTTCGCGGAAAAAAAGTCTCTAAAACGACTTGTCCTCGCGTCTATTTCTCTTATTTTACGCTCACTGTCGGATCGGCCAAAGTAGCAGGGGGGTCGCATAATATCAGTTACGACATCCGAAAATGTATTTCCTCTGAATTTATCTAACAATCGCAGCCTAGCTTCTAATCTCCTTTCTTTCAAGGATTCCCAACCTGCGTCTGTGAGCATTTGCGTTACACTTGCTTCTCTATCGTAGCACTTTTTAACAAAACGTATCGCCTTACGCTGCACTTTCTCGAGTTCGCGAGATCGAGTATTAAGATCTCTTCACCGTACTTTTTTTGTCCCAAACAGACACCGTCCCCTTTCTACTCTATTACCTATTCCCTCCCACGCAATGTAATTTCTCTTGGAATTTCGGAATGAGAACATCCGAATCCTCCATAGTAATTGAACCGAGGAAGTGTTATCACATTGCGGCGGAATTCGGAAATATAGGTAGTCATCAAATACGTAGATTCTGGTTTAAAACTGGTGAACTATCTATATAATTCACAGACTAACGGTACAATCCACCTAATCTCACCCGCTTCGCTTCATCGTCAACCTAGATTAAGCGATTTGCATGGATAATCAACAACAGAATGGTAAAGAGACTTTGCACCTACATCTACAGTCGAACACTACGAACTTTCAGCATGAGGCAAAAGGTGCATGCACTGTTCAGCTTATTTCCCTAATAGGTTACTGTCGCGTATCGTTCACGGAAGAAATAAAAGCTTGAAGCGAATAATCCTTGCATCTATTTCCCTGATTTTTCGCGTAGTATCAGATCGGCTCATTTAACAGGAATGGCACTACACACGTATTCGCAACATACTCCAGAAACGTACCATTTCCGTATATATTAGTAAAGTAGTAGTAATAATCTTTAAATATTAAGCAGTTTAAATATTGTTCCTTCTTAAGATTCCCACCCTTCATTCTGAAGCATCTGAGTAACTAATACCACTTCTAAGAATAAAATTAACATATCCAAGTGTAACATCAAGGAACTCAACACACATATTGGAAGAAATAATACATAATAATTCAACCTGAAGATCACGTCAACACGTAGAGAGAACTATTTGAATAAACACCTGGTGTGGAAATTACTAAGAACCATTTCTTTCGATATGAATAACACATCTATTATACGGAGAACTGTATGAAATTTGGCGTAAAAAGTTGAAACTGAACACCTTACATATGTGTTATTGAAAATTTTGACAGACCTTGAGGTAAGAATGGAAACAAAGCTTGACGAAATTATTTCCTTACTGCAAATGTCGATCTCTCCCGTCGCCTACTCTTATTGCTTACTGGAAATACGTCACCCACACCGTCGATGAGTTCCGTAAGGGTGAATTATTCGAAAAGCTTCCGTCGGTAATCTGATCTCCACACCTGAAGCTAATCCCACCCGAGGGACTTTATCATAACGCTGCTGTCGAACCTGAAATCTCCTCTAACGAAACAAGATGCTCCGCGTTGGACCATTTCTAAATGGGAAACCAACCGTGCTTCAATTGAATTCCAAACTGCGCAGTAGTTAAAAGAAGAGGTCGAATATAAGAATACCATGCTGTCTATTCAAAATACGATATCAAGAGAACTGAAAACTGATAAAATAGGAAAATGCCGAAAAAAATAACTTATAAATCCAAGTTACCCAACAAATTTTAAGATGTCGACGAAATCGGAAACAGAGAGAAAGGCAAATAAATCGCGAGACGAAAGTTTTTGAAGACAGAAGAAGCAAAAATCCAAATGCACGGAATATGGAGTCAATGCTGATAAAGTATCTTCGCAACGATTGTCTGTGACGTTGTTATCGAGTTCCGCTGGATAAAAGCCAATTCAAACACGTGAACGGGAAGCTGAAATTTGTAGCTATCTCTACGAGGAATTGACATCGAATTTTAATTCCTCAAGATGTATTCTTATATGCCTTGGGCTATTCGGTCAAAATTTTCGACTTAACTTATGGATATTTTTTTATTAAATGACAAATAATGAGGTGAATTAAGGCACTAGAACAAGGTTCTCCAAACTTTTTGCGAGGCAGACCGCATAAGTTGACAAAAAGAGTTAAGCGGGCCGGATCTGAAGTGTCTTCATTTCATTAGCTTTATGTGTACGTAGAATATCTATAATTTATATACAAGTTCCATGTTGGTTGTTCTTCACTTAGGTCTTTTCCTTCGTAGCGTTATTTCCATCATTTATGGTGGAGGCTGATGAATATTGACGATTGTCGATGATGATGAAGTTGGTTCTGGCCCTGATTTTTGCGGCCATATGTCATTCCTGCAACCAACCCTCGCAAGGAAAATTGGATACACACACACAACCATTCTCTAAATAGAAAAATCCGATTAGCGAGGACTCGAACCCGGGACCTCAGGATTGTAGGGCCAGCACGCTAACACTACTACCGCGGCCGATCTTTACAATTATTTTTGGAAGGATAAATCAAGAAAGGTACAAGTGAACTAATGTTAGCAATATCACGTTAAGAAATAAATTGAATACAGCTAAAATTATTTTTACTTATTCCTTCAATTGGAAATGCGTTCCATAAAAACTAGATTGATTAACATAGTCCAAGGTTAAAGAAACAAAATTACAACAATGTTTCTGCAGATCTAAGATATGGATGTTTTTTTAAGAAATTAATGTCTCGATAACTTCAAAAATAATCAATAATTCCACAAATTGTTGATTTTTTGGGGTTATTACAATATTAATTAAACTAACCATCGGTGACTAATTTCATTCTAACTCTAGTTTTCTTAAGAAATTCAATTTTTTAACTAAGAGCCCGAAGAGGGTTAGCTTTCAACGAGGAGTGACCAAGATGAATGAAATAACGCTATTTATTATTAATAAATAAAATCAACATATTCAGGCGTTACCTTGAGGAATGACTATCTAAGAATGTTAATAAGATTAATGCTATTCTTCGGCATCACTCATTCAACTGTAGTTTTCAGATTAGCACAGGCAAAGAAAAGAGCGAGACAAAAGTGAACGAAATATACAATTTCCTCCTGAACCAAAAGAGAGATGTTAATCAAGAGGAAATATCTTCACAATCCCGTGTTATCCAGTCAATATGAGATCTTTTAAAGATGTAAAAATAGACCCCAAGCGTCGCATAACACGGCGTAGACATTATCCAGAACAGAGATGCAGAAGTCGTTCCGGAATGGAACATTTGACCTCGACCCGCCATATGCCGAGTCCTTGGGAGCCATTCCTTGGCGAAGTTCATGGAGACAAGGAGTGTATCACTAATGCTCAGCCGACGAATCCATCCGAATACCTGCGCATATCCGAGCTCAAGACTCTCATTAATTCCGATCCGTGGAAATAGGAAATTGAATTGGGAAAGAGGTCGCAGGAAGGGGGGGGTTGGTTGAGTGGGATTTGCAGAGAGTCGGTAGCAGCAGTTGGAGGATACCACACAGAGTGAAACTGTTTGTTTCAGAAATATGCCACTGCTATTTGAATGCGCGAAAGTGAGAATAAAAGACGCTCTTGATTGAATTTACTGAGCATCGACCTAATAATTACCTTATTGTGCAAACATAACGAGTATCGAAAAATTCCGATGGTTACATACAGTGGGCCTCCCGGATAACCTAGTTGATTGCATTCTCGCCTTTGAGGTCCCTAGTTCGATTCCCGGTGGGGGCCCATGTATGCAAAAAGACCACCGATGAAGCACTCAAAAAATACTACTACTAACAGATACATGGGCGTAGCCAGGATTTGTTCATGGGGAGGGGTTGTAGAACCATGGAGTAAATACTGCATCACCTACAATCTAGGGGAATAAATACTTCCGTCCAAAATCTAAAGAAATGTAAACTGATTCATTTACACATCCAAGCGAATATACAGCGGTGTTTATATGGCATAATAGCGAGATGCCATCCTCTCGCATGCTTTTGTTTTGTTGGCTTTATTCGCATAGGGGGGTTTGAACCCCCTTGCTTACCCTTCTGGTTGGGTATCAAAACCAGACAAAAATACATACTCTGTACTGTTTTGTTTTTTCTATTGAAAATGGGGAACCAAGTTATCTACTCGAACTATTTTCATCCCCTCCCTCGACTAGATCAATGCAAACTAGGACTAACCCCTTCAATCTGTATCTTCGATCACAACAAATAACTTTCCATAAATCTCCCATTGTCAAATCCACAATTACTGGAAATTCCATGCCAGACCACGAAAAAACCATTATATGAATACAAACTTTAAGGTGAAGCTGAAGCTGTAAAATTACTTGTTTTTGAAGGTCTGACCCTTGCATTCACCGTTAACTTTCTTTTTCGTATTCTGTGGGAATTTTGTGGGTTTTAATTTTGAATTTCGTTTTCTGTAGTTTATTTTTTATATTCGGCTACAAAATACTTAATTGTTTCTTGCTCTTAAAGGTTTTTGAACCGAGAGCATTAATAGATCTCATCTATCTATCTATCTGTGAAACGTTTTCTATTATCTACAGTAGTTGTAGCCTACAACGTGTCCCTGCTATCATAGATAGGTAAGAGTTAGATGATGTAAAGGTAAAATCTTCCACATATAAGTAAATTAAGTACATATTTTCTGAACTATGAAAAATAGAAAATATATTATTATCTTGATCTCCGTTTAAAAAAGTGTGTTCCACATTATAATGGAATCTCAAAAGGTTGACCCTAATACAATCGTCACAATTACAAATAATGATAATGTTCTTCCTCCTCCATCCGGATGCCCTCCGCTTAGAAACTAAAAATGTATGCTAATCGAGAGATTTCTATCACCCACTTCCCATTTCGCCTTGTTCCTCCCTCTCCAAAGTAATTGCTAGCTTATGATGGAGGGTTTGAGGTTCTAACAAGCTAAATAATAATACATATTCTACTTTATTCGGGCAATATTGAGACCTACAAGTCTCTCCTTACATCTAAACTTCGTCATTTGAATTTTGAAAGAGGTGGTTGAAAAATGTGCAAAAAAGAAAACTACTTTGTGGGTTTAAAAACCTAAGTTGGCACTTCGAAAAAATAAACCCAAGCAGGAAAACACCCAGGAAGAATAGGTTGTGAAAAACCTGCGAAATAAACTGATAGTTAAGGAAAAATACTGTTCAAACAAACAATAAAACAAACATAGGGGAATTTTCACTTAAAAATCCCCCAGATTGTTTCACAAAATGTTTATACTGAGCTAATGATAAAACTGACATCTTTTTAAATTCACTGGTGTAAAATTCTGCTTTTGACTTGTTTTATAAATCTAGTATCTAGAAAATGTAGAACCTTGAAATTAGAATCAAAGGAGAGGAGCAGAAAGAAAGAAAGGAAGGAAATATCGGTACGGAATACATTCACGGACCTATAAAATAAAACACCATGGCGATGGCGATGTCTTTATCGAAGTCTGAACATAAACGATACGATTTTACGATAATGCCATTTCCCACCATTATCCGATACGTTTGCGTCATCCGCGATCCACTTCATCCGCCCCGTAGAAGCCACTCATCATGGCGAATAACCGGGAGATGGCTTTAAAGCAGCGCGTAGGCCACGGAAGGATCTCTCCGTGTGAATTGATACTCCATGCTTTGAATAACTAAAGAAAAACGGGAAATTATCCCTGCCTTTTTCATGGCAATATTAAAGCAAACGAGGTCCCGAAGCAATTAATCAATCATCGGCTTGAATTCCGAGTCCCAAGTTTCGGAAAGATTAAAAAATCTCCCCCTCGACACGTCCCATCTCATCAGGAATTCTCCTCATATTCCGTCCCTCCATCATTTTCCATTGGCTCAACTTGTCCACGGAGAGGACGTCCTTTGGCGCTCGGTCACGTCCCCCGAAGCAGCTGCGGAAAGAACACTTATGAAATACGGAAGCGCTAGAAAAAGATGGAGACCGAGTCGTTCAAAGTTTCCATCTATGGCAACAATATCTTTCCCGTTCGGCGACGTCCTATCGATAAAACAGAAAACTCGGGAAGACTTACCGAAAACCTCCTGCTCTCTCCTGACGTTAGAATAGAGAGGCCGGCAGGGTGCACTCCCCGACACGATGCACCCTAGAGCGGGTATGGTGAACATTTTATCGGAAGAGCGGCGAATTTGATCTATCAAAAGTTTAATATGATTTTATTTACTGATTGATAATTAAATATGATTTGATTTATAATGATTTAATAAAGCACGTGTGTGCCAATTTTGTGCCAAACCACAGCATGAGATTCTGATATAATCTATATTGTTACGCTAAAGATGGGACAACGATAACGATTTCCAATTTAGCGATTTAGTTGCCGAATTTAGAGACTTTTTTTCCTTTAGCTACCTCTTTTCTATTTCAGCGACATCTCCTATTCTAAGGAGCATGCACGATTACGTCGACCTTCATATAAACATAAAACGTTTGTTTGAAGGAAAAGAGACTTTGTGCTTTTTCCACAGGATTTTATTACATGAAGTAAGTAAAAAGTACAAAGTCTCTTTTCCTTCAAACATCGAGTATTTCCACAAAACATAGCCAATGTATGTGAATTTTATAAAGTGTTTGACTTGCTATAAAATTATAATACTATTTGTTTTAATAGATAAAAGGCGCGATCTCTGAACTGATACTCCATTCATAGATATTTTTTTTCTGAGTTTAGCGAACTTTCAGCTACTTTTCAGGGTACATCTAGCGACTTTTTCAAAAATGGAAAACAAAATAAATGGGCATCTATGATTAAGGTTTCATTTTGGACGGAATTAATTGCTAACAAACGGAATCCACATTTATTAACTTTGAAGCTTACATTTTTAAGGGAAGAAAATATAACAAGTATATACCCTTCGGAGTTCCATATTTCAAATTAATTTTCTCACGAACCCCTTCAGGCATTTGTGTCATTGGTCCTCCTTCCTCGCTCTACCGAATAACCTCCCTAGCTACAGAACAACACTAGAAAGAAGCCTGCCTGGGGCAGAATCTACTCAATATATCTGGGATCTAGTTTCTACAAGAAAAAACTATTCCATATATTTATTCTTATATGATTGCTGAATGAATATCATCCGTACATACGTATGTGTTCTACCTTTCGGTAGGTTCATGTGCCTTAATATCCCTTGTTTAGTGCCATTTCTTTGGTTTCCTGGCAATTTACGCCATCCTTCATGTCATCTAACATCTTATGTCTTTGTTTTCCCCTCTGTCCCTTGTATTCTATCCTCAATTATATTCTTCAGCAATCCCTCTCCTTCAAATATTTGACCCACCCATTTCTTCTGTCGACGTTTAATTACTCCAATTAAAACCCTCTTCTCCCCATCACCATCTTCTTCAACCATCTCTAGTACCTCTGCCTTTGTTTTTCTATCGGCCCAAATGAGTTTTTCCATTCCACGCCATACCCACATCTCGAAGTCTTTTGATGTCCTACTTTCTTAACGTTTCACACCCAAATGAATATTATATTATTGCTAATAGTATAGCGTTGAGTAACTATAAACGACGCCAATAATCTCGATATATGAATCGAAAAAGATAGTGACAACAAAAGCCAGAGATTCTTTTGAACATACCTCTAAATGCATTACTGAGAAAAGTAGCAAATTAGTCGCTGAAACTGAAAGAAATATAGCTAAACGTAATTATCAAATAAATAGGCTTAAATTCGCTATTGTAAATGAAACATCCGTTCAGATGTTAAACTGACCAAATATATAAAATGAAAATTAAGTTATCCAACTACCTAACGTTATGCAAATGCGAATTGTATATTAGTCAAAATATTACACTGAGAGCCTGTGGAGAACCATCTACGAAATATTATTCTAGGTAGAGTACGAGATGACCAAGAAATTGAAAAAAATAAACGCCCACATATCGAAAATATCGCTATAATGACAAAATCACCGAATTGACGGCTGAGATAACTGCAAGTTAGCAACATATACAGTCTTATAAGCAATAACTGACTCCGAACACTGCTGAAATATTATTTCGAAGTGGAAAGGTCACCAAATAACATAAGAAAGGAAATTCATGGCCTAACGGAGACCACAAATCTGAATCTGACACTGTGGGCGACCTGAACTGTCCAACACCGAAATTGTGCGGAGGAAAACGAATTGGAAACGAAACGAAAACTAAAGAAGATTTATCTTTTTGCTTGACATGATGAGAGATTGTCTCTTAGTAGGGCACAGAGGCGAATGAATGAAAGAAAATAAAGTTGGAACACCGCTGTTAATGAATTATACTTAAAAACACACCGTAAGCCGTATGTCGGCAGGCGGAACTCGCGTTTAGAGACAAACGGGAATTTTGGATTACAAATTTCAGGAAAATCCCTATGCGCATTTTGGAAACAGTCTCCATTCTCAAGGGCCCCACAATAAGAAAAATAGAATGATTTTTTTGAAACGATGAAAAAAATTATGAATTTTTTTTCCTATTGTGGAGGCCTTGAGAATGGAGACTTTCCGAAATGCGCTCAGGGATTTTCACAGAAATCGGTAATCCGGAGCTTCCCGTTTGTCTATAAATAAAAGTTCCGCCTGCCGAAATACGGCTTACGGAGTGTCTTAAACCACTAAGGCAAATGTATCTTTCATTCACTTGATATTTTCGCTCTTGACTGAGATAACATGAAAGCTACTGACGTATGAGCGATGCTCACATCGATCTTACCATGGCATTCACTCCCCACATTGAATTCAATAAAAGGTTATATTCATAAGGAATGTTTTCTGCATTTACATACGCCAGTCCTACTGATTCTGACTCACTAAGGAAAGAAAAAGGTAAAAACCTCACTCCTCATCTAACATTGCAAGCCTTATTCCCTTTCCAGATCTCACTTCTCTGGAGCAGCTCTCTCGTGGCTCCGAAGAAGATTAATGCCAGTCCTCACTCATTTTAGGGGCTTGATGAATTCTTTTAATCTTCTCAATTTAATTTGCAAGCTAAATAATGCGAGAGGAATAATTTATGTGTATTTAGATTGAAAACGTTTCAGAAGCAGAATAGTTTAAAAAACTAAGCTTATAAATACCTTCCGGTTATTAAACGTAAATAGATTTAATAAGTATAATGTATACACAGTACCTCACTCATGCGACCTATCAGTCTTTCTCTCCGTTCTAATCCTTCAATAAAACCCTATCTTCTCCCTCTATTTTCAATAACCTTGTTTGTTATTTCCCCCACAAAGCCAAACAAAATCCTACATCTAAAAATCTTCCAATCCTTTAAATTTTCTCATATTTAAGAATACCTTTTGCATAGGTAATAGCAAGATACGTTGTCAAGGATTTCACTGAAACTTTCTTGTATATTTCCTCATTAGATTTCGTGGCAGTCAACCCATTGCCTACGGGAGGTTTTTGGAGGGGTTTCCCTACCGTCCTTGGGCAAATGCCGGGCAATACTAAGTTTAATATGTTATGCTCCCCTCCAGCACTGCCGCCTGGCTAAAAGGCCAAATTGCAGTGAAGATGAAAATAAATAAATAAATAAAATTCAACCTAACCCAGGAGTAAATGATGCTGAGTGAAAGGAGGGCCTGTGCCCTTCCTTTACTTTTTTCAGGATTAAAAAAGCAATATTTTTCGTTTCGGTTTTCGCTTCGATGAGAAAACAAATTTAGGTTCAGTTCCAGTTTCCTTCCGTCTTCGTTGAACCGGTTCAAACCGGTTTCTTTCGCATCGACTATTGAAATACAAAACCCTCCCGAAAGGTAACTAATACGAGTAGCCCTTTATGGTGAAATTGAATTTAAGAATAAAACTTAGGTTATTGAAGAAATAATAATATATTAGAACAGATACCTGAAAGTGTCAAGCATTCATTTTAATTGAAATGACATTGGTTGGAACCGAAATTTGGAACGAAATGAATAACGGTTTGTTTTCGGTTCTGGTACAAAGTTTTAATCTTCACGTTTTTAGGGTTCGGTTTGCACTACGTTATAGACCTTGTAAAACTTTGTTTTCGGTTTGACTCCTGTATGATTCCCAGCTTTTTGAAACCAATACTCTTCTGAAAATTATGTCGTTTCTTTAACTTTTTCACGGAATTAATGGAAATCGTTCCATTTTCTTTAGCATTTAAACTTGCTTTCCTACCTGCAGTTACGGCATTGGTCTATTTGAATATGTGCAGTGGATCACTCGAGAGCGGCCTCATAGTCTCAAATATGGCCTTCCGATGAAAATTCATTCCCTTTTCATGTCAATAAAACATCATAAGCATCCTCAAAGTCCCCGTAATCATGGACGACTTCAGATAAGACTAAGGTTCCCTAAGGGCGGCGTAATTGGGAGACCGCGCAATCCTTTTTTAAGTGCCGCCCAATTAATTTTTTGATAGCGTCCACTATTTATTGGAAAATTTGAAAGCATTTTGCTTTATTTTTCACAAATACATTCGTTATTTATCATATAGTAAATTGCACAGTGGTATGCATGGTTCATTTCGTCATGAAAAGGTACAAAGAAAGGCAGCAAGATTCGTTTTAGGCAGATATGAAAAGCTCGGTAGCGTAACACAGATGCTAAAAGAATTAGGTTGAGTAAGTTTAGAGTAGGAGAGGGTAAAGAAAAGCTTAGGTTAATTTTTTTTTAGTTATTTATGGGATTTGAGGCGTACAGGGAATTATAAACGAAAGTTAAAAACGCAGAATTTCTGGGTAGGAGGCCATAATCATGAAGTTATTTAATTACGCTACGAATGAATGTAAGAAAATTCTCGTTTTTTAATCGCGCTGTTAAGGAATGGAATAATTTGCCTCCAGTAGCCTTTGAGCCTTACTCTTAAAATCACAAACAGCTCATAAACCGAATATAAAAACCCGGGACCGCTAAGGTAACCGTGAAGGCCTTCAAGGGGCCTTGAAAAACTTGTATGATAATAAGGAATGTAAACTGTAAAAAAATCTTATGCATAGACATACTGGCATTTTAAATAGTGGAAATGTACTGAAAATATTTGGAATTAATTGGTGTATTTTTGGGCTGGGTGAAGGATGTGTTGTATATTTTCCTGTAAAATTGTATGGTGTAGTATTGTAATTATTGTAGAATAATTATAAGCTACCACCGGACTATCAATCTATCTGTAACATATATGTAATAATAATAATAATCTTAGTGAAGAAAATAAAAAAACTGAGACTTAAAACTACCGTGGTAATAGTGGTGCGGCTCCGTATACCAAAAACTCGCAGTAATTTTATCGCCACCAAAAGATGTTAAAAATTAGAGGAAACCATGGCTAAGACTTAATGTGATACGCAACGATCTGTTAGCGAGATAAGTATAGAATTCGTCATTAGGGTAGTGACGGAAAAGTCGGTCTCTTAGAAGACCAAAGTAACGCGGTAAAATTATGAGATCGCCTTACAATCTCATTAAATTTATCCAACGAAAGGCTTCATTAATGAAAGCACTCCATCTTTCTTTCCCTCATTTATAAACTCTATTGCCTCATTAGACTAAGGAAGTTCGTGCTTCCAGATGATAAGTTACCTATGAGACAATCTTCACCCCAAGTAGAATGTCTGAGTACACCCTCATCTATGTCCACCTCAAAGAGGAGAACCATTTTTCGCACGTTTTTCAAACAATGAAAATCGTTAAATGTTGTCACACATTGAACGTGTTACTTTTTATTTACCTAACTGTTCAGTTTTCGACTCATCATTTTCTTTTTCCATAATAACACACGAAAAAATGGTTTCTCAGTACGCAGCATTTGTTTTTTTTAATTTCGTTAACTAACCTGGAAATTTCAGAGTACAGTTCCATCTTTGGGTGACGAAAAAATTAATGTGGGAGCTCTCTTTATGAAGCTGCACAGCACGGAGGATTTATTATTTGGATTTTTCTGATTATCTTCACTTAAACAACAAACTGAAACATTTATTCTATTAATATAATTTATAATATGCCAAATAATTCATATATTTTGTGAAGTGGTTTTTGGCTCGAAATAGCGAAATGTATCATCACAAATGCAGATTTTTAGAAATATTTTAAGTATTGAGATAAGTTTCTATTTGACGATCACTATGTTTAAAGCGACCATCAAATACGTGGAATGTAGGCCCGCATTTAAATTTAAATATTTAATTTTTTGTTGTAAGAAAGGGCATATCATTTAATATTCCTATGCTATTTTGACTATTAACGTTTAGCATCGTAAGTCAGATTTTAGTCGTTGAGGAAAACAATAATTTATCACCACTAACTCTAGATCATACTACGTACGGAAACAATGATTTTCCTGAATTGACTCATGAAAAACAAACGATAGTGAGAATATAGCAGATAAGTTTAGTTTTAGGGTTTGCATTTTAGTTTAAGAAAAAATTACTTCAGGAACATAAAATTAATTTTTTAGGTAACACCAACGCAGGGTCCATCAGCCTTTATAAAATTTTATTGTTATTTTTACTATAAATTTAAAATTACTAAAATATAACAGGTTGTGGTAGTAACAATGTGATTGACTAAGTACGAATGAATGTACATTCAATATAATAAATACCATTATGCAATACATATGTACATTATACAAAATATTGCCTACATATTGTATGATGTAAACCCACTGCCATCTAATCCCGCTACTACTTTTACAAATAATAATGATGTAATTTACCCACATTCATATTGCATGACTTAAAATTTTTAAGTGTTTTAAGCAATAATTATTAATGAATGTTTAAAAGTTACTCTTCCACAATAGAAAACATAAGACAAAAAAATTAAACCAAGAGTGCAGTTCGCAACGGAGAAAATGAATGTGGCACTATTCCTCAACCAGCAAAGTTCCGGGCACGTCTGCAGATTGTAATGAAAAGAACAGAGGCGGACGAAATGAGAGGAGGGAGCGGCGAATATAAACGCATTGAAGAAAGGGGAAGAATATTCAGGAGGCGGAAACTTCGTCTGGCTAAAGCGTGTTCTCTAGCAGATGATCTAATCAGCTGTGCCCGACCCTCTCTTTCCCAAGAAATTTCTTCTTTTTCCCCAAGAATCGTGGCTTTTTATTTCCAAAATTTTTACTCGCCCTTCATCTTTCAGTAAAGTATGTGTCAGGCATTTTTGCTGTACCGATGGAGAGCCGTAAGATCTGTCAGCAGAAATGACAATCCATCTTCGGGACAGCATTTGTTCTATCACTGAGGACTTTCAAATGCATCAATTTCCAGCCAATAAATTATAGATTTCAATGCCAAAATCCACTAATTCCAAAAAAAATACCTGAAATTTTTAAGGAGAAAGTATATTGGGGTAGAAGAAAGTAAAGAAAATGATATTGTAAATACAATGCCGGATGCTGAAGAAACTTCAATCGTAAAATCTCAAGCGTAACGAGTAAGACGAACAAAATTCTTCCTTGAACTGGTTTTTGACGACGTCCATGACTCGGGTTTATGGCTCCAAATCTACATCTAAAGATGTATTCTGACAGTCGTATTTCTGTAGATGGCGGGAGGTGCATACGAAGTCGTATTGCATTATACGACCTTATATGAAATTCTTCCTGGCATCCATCTACCTAACTTTTCTTGCGGTCCCGACAACTCGATGTTGGTGAGGAAACATATATTATATACATGATTTTTATGCATTCCGAGAACACAAATTCATATTGAGCAAAGTTAATAATAAGACTCAGGAACTCCTCTCTTATAATTGTTTCCAATTAGTCCCATTGAGCTTTTCATTACCGACTTAATGAAAACCGTTGTTTACAATATATGTGGCTTCACTCGAGCTATATTCCAATACAATAATACGATGTTTCTCTAGGGGATCCCACATTCGGCGTTTTTCTACTCTTACGGAGAATTATTCCATTCTTTCCATCGTTCGAATGTGCGAAGTAACGACCGCTACAGAAGCGTATTCCTGCAGAGCCAACGTACCTCTCCTACCTTGAGCCACCAAGATTCGCTCTGTGGTTTCACATTAGCAGATTAACAGAACATAGCGGTGGTCAGGTGATATCGACTGGGGTGATCACATCTACATACATGCCCTCCGCGCTGATAAAAGCATACGGCAGGTGGTGTAATTACACCAGCTTCCTTATATCTGTGACCGATAACAGATTCGAACTCCAAATTTCATACGTATTACATACATGAAAATTACCAGACATCTTTCCAATCTTAAAGCAGTTCTCCTTGAGGTTTTTTCACCTATTTCTGGATTAAGGAACTTTTTCACAGGTTTGGCTTAACTGTTCGAGCTATCACTCAAGTCCCAAAAATAGATGAAAACCATCAACATTCGGTATTTCCTCAAATTTTTAGGTCAACGACCTCTTTCAACGCACGCGTCTAATAAGAAATGTCGCTAAAAATTAGTAAAAAATTATAATGGCTTGAATTTGCTTTTGCGAATTAGTTTTAGCTGATATATCAAAGAATCAATCAGATGATAAGTTCTAAGTCTTTTACCAAGTAAACTTAATGCTATTTTAATTTATACATAAGTAAAACATGTTATGCTACGAGAACGTAGAAGTTTGCACACGTAACAAAGCATTCTGAATGGAGTGCAAGATGTCGCTGGTGTAGATAAAAAGTCTCTAAAAGAAGAAAAAAGAAGTCGTAAATCGAATCGCTGAATTGACATCCATGATCTCGCCCGCCCTAAGCAAGTTTTTCGCACCGCCAGAGATTGATTAAAAACCACTACTCTAGGCCGCTCTTTAGTCTACCTCTCAAAGATTTTACCTTCACAAAATTGAGCAGAATCATATTACTATACAATAGCTATTTACCAAAGCTACAGGAAACAGCACACTAGTCACATAAAATGAAATTGAATTGAAATAACTAAATAGCTCCAAATGCTAATTAGTTAATTTCATGGAAAGGAAGCAATTGCTCCAAAAGTAAACGTATAAAATTAGTGAAATAAATATAAATATAATCGACTCAGTTGAATATCTCGGAATCGATCTTAAAACACATAACTTAAATTGGAAACAAATAATATCTTAAATTGGAGCGCACATATCCGATAAAGCTACTAAAAATCTCGATTTCACACAGCGCATCGTAGGTAGGTTGTATGAAAAGGTAAGACAACGATATTATTTCACCTTTGTCCGGCCCCATCTGGAATACGCGGCAAGTAAATGTGGATCCAGCGGATGAAACGAATACTCGCGATCTCCAGAAAGTGCAGCGCAAGGCGATACGGTTTAGTCAAAAAGAACTGCGATAGAAAAGCAAATGCTCTCAGACGCCGTTAGGGAATCCTTGAAGGAAAGGAGATTAGAAGTTAGACTACGATTGCTTGCTAAATCAATTGACGAAATCGGTAATATGCGACCCCCCTGATACTTCGACAATCCTGCAATGAGCGTAAAATAAGATAAATAGATGCGAGGACAAGTCGTTCAGGGAAATTCTTTCCGCGAACTACATGGGACAACAATAAGCTAAAGAGGTAACTGGAATGTTCGACATTTACACCCCCTGCCACACGTCGAAAGGCGTCTTGCAGGGTATTTATGTAGATGTCGATGTGAATCTAAAACACCTGAAAACCATCCGCTCTCCGCTTCACCTCCTCATTGATAAGGTGCACATGGACTCATCTTAGACCTCCTCTCGGCTCTATAACCCACACCAAGTTCTCTGCTCCTTTTTCCCAAAGCTTATAATTCCTATAATGTCCAACACGTTTCAAATTGAAGCCTTAATGTTTGACCACGTGGCACGGGCTTTAGAATAAGGGTTATCTTGTCAACCTTTGACAACCCCGTCCGTCGATTCCTCCACACCTACGCACGATTCGGAAGTAATTGCAACGGCCTATCTCCTCTTCATTTCATCTGAATGCCACTGGGTAGTTGGGACGGGACCGGAATACAGAGCGCTGTCTATTTCACAAAACCTCGCTACTTTCTCCGCCTTTATCGTGTGGGAGTGACGTTTGCAATCAGTTGAGTCTGCTTCCCATCGCGGCCGCACGTTGTCGCTTCGATCGACTTCCATCACTGCCATCCTGTCAGAACGTTCGGAAGGAAATTGTTGAATATGGTTTAAGCTAAGAATCGTCTAATTAACGATAATCCAGCCATCGATAGGTCCACTGGGATTTATCGCTCGACATGAACAGTAAGTTATATCGTTTCAGGACGTTGGTCACGGTCACCGAAATTGTAACATGAGGTTATTCCAAGTTCAAACTGCGTATGAAAATCAGTAAAACTTAATGAATATAATCGCACAAGTAAATGCATTATAAAAGAGAAATTGGAGTACACGTAGAGCGAGCAATATCAATTGTTATGCTCTTGTTGACTTTGTTGTTGTTGATGATCTTGTTGAACCTTTTAATATTCCTATACCTGTGTTTACAATGTCTGTGAACTTATAATTTTGTTGTTCAAAGTAGATTTCTGCAATAGTTAACATTAGAATACTTTCTTAATAAATAGACTGCTATTACTTTATAGTTCGCTAATTATATTCACACAGTAATTTATATCAAGCAGCAAAGATTAACACATAGAAGTGTTTCGGCTTTGATGAAGTCCCTCGGGTGGGATTCGCTTCAGGGAAGAAGACTACGTGACTGACGAAAGCATAACGAGTCATTAATCAAAACAGAACTCTTCAGCAAAGAGCTTGATTTTGTTATTTCAGTGAACCTTCGAAAACGCCGAGAAAAATCTACAAAGCGTTACGATGAAATAATTGTCACTATAGATCGTGACTTTGGTCGTCTTTTGCCCTGAGTATTATAGAAGCTAACATAATTATGAATAAGTAAATATGGTATTTTAATTAATGATACTTTTCATCTTTCCTAAAAACCGATTCTTGATACAGCTACACTACCGGCAATGAGTGTAAAAGCAAGACCCATCTCTTTCATTCAATGGTAATTATGAGCACAGAACAGTTGTGGGCAATGAAGCACGATCTTAGGGTCGACAGAAGGCGCCCAAATCCATGTTCCTATAGAACTCCCTCGTCCTCCCTTTCAGATACTCGACTTCCATCCAAATGCGACTACAATCACTTCGCAGAACAATACAGCAGGTGCATGGCCGCACATAAGGGGTCGGATTAAGGGTTTCCATCCCCCATCGATATTGCTGACATCGATCACGGGTTTAGAAATATGCTTCCACTTCAGCCTTCAGCTCATCTTGCCTTCATTTTGCGTCGTTACAATTAAAAATGATTTTCTTTCCTCATTAAAAGTAATGCAGAGACACAAGGACTTTCTCAAAAGAAGAACGTTTTGAATTTTCATGTTCAAGAATTAAAATTACATAAATTACTATCTGCAATTATAATTTTTATATATGTTTATAACAAATTTTCACAAATATAGTATCCTTAGCTAACTTAAACCTTGTCTATGCAATATTTCTTGAGATCGACATTTCCTGTACTATCCTTCATTCTTTACTGTATGTTTAGTTGATACTGAGGTGAGCTTTAAGAAGCCAACAAGGTATCGCTTTTGACAAATTAATACCGCAGCACTCGGTGAGCTGGAGCAATTTGTCACGAGAATGATAGCGTCCAGCGGTCCTCGATACATTTACATACATACATATTTACTCTCTCCTGCCATTTATGGAGGATGAAGGAGAGTATGACTATAGTAAAACAAAGATATATACGTGAGTATACTTTCGATAATGACGGCGACATGGAACCGATTAAAAATTTAGTGAACTTAGAAATTTATGACTATGAATTAGTAGTATTGCTGTTATTGCTTCTACAACTAGGCCATTTCGAACATACAGGCACCCACCGGGTAATTAACCCGGGATCCATTTCATCAAAGGTGAACGAGCTACAAACTTGGTTTTCTGAGAGCTTCGTATGATTCATTCCATACATATAACACACGTATGTCACATTATATAAATACACAACAATCGAGTATATACATATGTCGCATTGTTACGACTGGAGGATTTTTATAACATGCACGATATTGAATACTAACACAAGCATGATATGCTGTATATCTAATACTATGCGCGAGTTATAGTACTTCTCTTAAGAACTTAAATAACCGTATATACTCGCGTATAGGTCGATCTCGTGTATCCTCCCTCCGAATTTTTGCTTAAATCTCCGTTTTTTACGTATCTCATCTGTAAGTCGACCTTAGTTTTTTTCGTTAATATAACTGCATAAAATAAATATATACTGTAAAGGTAACTCTAGTGGATTAATTTTAACGTTTGGAATTCTAAAAAAGTAAATTTCAAGTAATAAGGACTAAAAGAGATATAAATTAACTCTAAATATGTAAACCGATAGAAAATTAAAATCCCTGTAGAAAATTATAGTTTCTTTTATTCTGCATTTAACATTTTTAACTACAACTTTGAGTACTTTGAGGTATAAGATAAACATTTTTTATAAGTCAAGATATAAGACATTATGACAATGCTTTTGCAAGCTTAAGATACTGGGAAGATGATCACATTCGAACTCTCGATTATTTGCTCTTGTACAATCGGTATATTTAATGCCGATGATCCATTAGAAACTTTAATCACATTTTACACTGTCTATGAATTGTAAGAGAGCAATTCACCTACTCATTTTATGGTCATTTTAGACCACAGAGGTATGTATGATATGAAGCTTATTTTCAGTTAAGATTAAATTAAATTAAGTTTTTATAAATTATTAAATACTAAAACTAAAAACAATTTTTCGAGAAAATATACGTGTCACAAAAAGCACATCACCTAAAGAATGATTTGGGGAAGCTTTTATTTCGAAACGGGTAAAACTTTCTAGACGATCTTCGTACTTCTTTCGTGTATAGGTCGACCCTAGATTTTTCTCCTTGAAATTTTGTATTTTATGGTCAACCTATACACGAGTATAAACGGTAATAATCGAGATTCATCTTTTCACAATAAGTTTGATCGAAACAGAAAGAAAGAAAAAAAGATAAAACGCGTTCCTCCGATGTTCAAAATTAGATTTGCTTATGAATTTCAATATTTTCGTTATTTATACCCAACGTTATCTCCTTATTTGGGTGCAGACCAATCTCCGTAATGACTATCTCAAGATTTAGCACCTCTGTTGTTTTATATTTGACTTGTTAATTATGATATTTTGCGTTTTTCTAAAATTAATGATATAGTCACCCTCAGGTTGGCCAACTCACAACTAACCCCATGAACTAAATTACGTATTCGGCCGTAAGTTGAGCTGCTTAAACCCAAAGGCAAGCGAGTTATGCACCCGTGAGACCTCAGTACGAAGACAGCACCTCTTCAAAGTCACCTTCATGAGCGTCTTAAGCACTGGCATGGGTCACCACCCGCAGATTAGAGCATCCAGTGCGCCTGACCGCAACTCTCACTACGTCCTTGATCTGGTGCACACCACCAGAGGAAATTCATCACTTCGAGTCACCTCCCTCACTCGCTTCACGGTCAAACTTTCTTTCGGCATAGTTAGCGATCTATTTTTTGAACTTTCGGTGAAAATGAATTTACTGCGGGCGTTCACACAAACCTGCGTAAAACTTTCCAAGGAAGATAAAGTACAAATTTACGATTACTGTCAGTGAAATGGCAAATTAAATGTTTAATCACACTTTATAATCCCCAATAGACAATGTTATACAATCAGAACAGAATTTAAAGCCAAAGGAACTACGAGACCGATTTCGCCTTGGTTAAAAGTGGCTTAGAATATTAAAGAAAGAAATACAAATAAACGCAAAACTTTGTGGTTGATACGAATAAGATAACTTACGGAATAACGGATGTACAAAATAGCGATGTGACTGACACCGACCGCGACTGGGACTTTAACCCAAATCTCCCACCTTCCGAAAATCAAGTAAATTCGCCCTCTAGATTTAAATTTATGGTTTGCAAAGTGGCTATATGCAACCCCAAGAGAAGATCACAATGAAGGTCGATCATAATCTCTTAAAACTCTCCACTATGTAATGAGAAATTTAAAGGGAAGCAGTAAAGAGGCGAAGGAATTAGGGTACAAAACAATAGTGACGCCGATTTTAGAGTATGCAACTAATGTCTGGGATCCGCACGACAAATTAAAGACAAGTAAAATTGAAAAAGTTCAAAGAAAGGCAGCCAGATATGTATTGGGTAGGCACAAGAAGATGGATAGCGTAAGTGAAATGCTCGAAATCCTCGGCTGGGAGACATTAGAGAAGAGGAGGAAAGTCAACAGATTGGTGGGCTTATTTCAGGTTAGAACAGGCGGTGATGCTTGGGAGGAAAAATTGAGAAAGCAAAAAACAGACATTGCTAAATACTCCTTCATCAATCAAGGAATAAAGGAATGGAATGTGTTGCCTGAAGAAGCACTTAAACCCTTACCAAAAACTGTAAAGGAATTCAGAAACAGGTGTAAAACATTAGCACTAATATAATTATTTTTAATTAGACTAAAATTTGTTTTGATTTTTGGATAATTTGGATGGGAAATAACATATGTAAACTTATGGTATTTGTATTTTGTCTGAGTGTATTTTTGTATTGAGAGGAATGGGGATTTGTTACCAACGGACTAGTAATCCAACTGTTACATATGTGTGAAATAAATAAAATAATTAATACATGAGTCAATCGAGGATCGAATAATCAGTAAGTTTAAGCTGCAGTGAGAGGCCCACCACCAATACTGGAAAAAGATTTCATGGTCACCGAATATAAATTATAATACATACATAAGTGTTCTACCTTTCGGTAGGTCCATGTGCCCTAATATTCCCTATTCATAGCCCTTTCCTTCGCTACCTGGTAACTTACCCCACCCTTTATGTCATCTAACATTTTTTGCCTCTGCCTTCCCCTCTGTCTTTTCCCTTGCATTCTACCCTCTATTGCATTCTTCTAAATTATAATAAGAGGTTTAAAAACACTCCGTAAGCCGTATTTCGGCAGGCGGAACTCGCGTTAAAAGAAATCGGTAATCCGGAGTTTCCAGTTTGTCTCTTAACGGGAGTTCCGCTTGCCGAAATACGGCTTACGGAGTGTTTTTAAACCTCTAAATCATTAAGAGCCATGTCACAACTTTCTTTTCTTTCTAAATTACAATCTCAAATGAACCCCTGAGAACTATTTCCAGTTCAGTCATTGCTCCGAGATTGACATCAACACTGCTGCCGCAAACCACCAACTTAAAATCTAGAAAATGAATGGAACCCGGTTAGCCAAGTGGGTTACGAGCTCGCCTAAGGTGAAAGCGGTCCAAGGCTCGATTCCCGGTGAGGGTCTCCGTGAAAAATTAACTCAAAGCACCTTCATAAAAATTACGACGATTATTCTTACATGGTTGAAGCTTTATTTCGCCGCATGAATGTCCAATAAATAATTATGTGAGTTTTACTATGATTACATATTTAAAACATCAGAACCTTTCTGCATACTTTCAAAATCAACATTTCGTAACCGCTATTACGTATAACGTATAAATTACAGATGTAGGAGTCGACGGCGGTTGAGTTACCTATATATGAAGTCAATAAAATAAACATTTTGCGAACCCTTGCTCTAGATAGAGATTTGAAAGTAAATATTATTTTTTCAGAGAAAGTATAGAAAGATCTCACCCAGTATAAAGACTTCGGCGTATTGTTGGTGCTCACACTAAGGAAGTAAAACATTATGCTTCCCTAAGGTGGGCCTGAATTCTCCAGATTTACATGGTCGTGTCCCATTGGGAATAATACTCATTTCGGTTTTGGTTTACAATCCGGCAAAAGCTACGGTTTTTTTGGTTCCTGTTTTCGCTTGGGTTCCGGTACGATGCCTTGGTATATACAGCCTACTCATCCATCCCAACCTCCCTCAAGCGTAACCACAACAGAGGGGTGCGTCCCACTGGTCTCATTAGCTATGTCCTCCATCAGTGACGTTAAATTATCACGGACAGGCAAGGTCTCCCATAGCGTTTTCCGGATAGCTACCCTCCAGTAGGATTCTCGGCAGAGGATCTGAACATTAACGAGAGAAATGCTCATTATAACTGAATCTGACAATACGAGATTGTGAGTTAGTTAAATTATATACAAATAATTGAATCGATATGTTCAGGCATTACTTCGTGGAAATCCATATCACAAATAGCAAATTATAGAGATGGACACATAGATAAACCCTTTATAGGCGAGATTAGGCCCATCTGGGCCTCTTTTCCGCTGTGCCTATGTTATCCTTATCATTAAAGAAGTTAATGAAAAAGGAAAGAGTTTGACGAGGAAAAATGTCTTTCCGCCTTAAGGTACCAAAAGAAAAACCCACGTTGAGGAAAAAATCCCGTAGATAAATGGATGAAAGACCCAAAAAAATGGTGTAAAATTCGTAACACAAAAAATTATGATAAAAAACAAAATTTCTCATTGTAAACTATCAACGGAGAGCTGAAATAAGTTAAGGACACTCAAGGAGACAAGGAATGTTTAGTTATTTTTCCTGAAAAATACCATGACAATGGAATGTGAATGGTGCAAAGACAAAAAAGTTGGTTTAAAATTATTAAAATACTAAAGAAAGACTCTTGGGGCTTTGAAAGATAACGGCTATTGTTCTTTGGAGATATCTTCGAGAGTACTCCACACTAAAATATAAAGACTGATTATCTACAACAGTATCGCGAAAACCAAAGATTTAATGTAATGTACTTAATGTCGTGGTGAGAGATGGGCTAAGAAACTTCAAGTAGTACACGCATTGATAGCGATTACTGCCCTGCCTTATGAAATGGAGAAGAGTCTTATCGAATAAGAGCCCTGTAAATGTACCACCATCAAATAATGCTAAGAGATCAGTACATTCGCAAATCCTCACGGGAAACAAAGAAAAGCAGTGAATAACAGGTTTTCCGGGGTAATTAAATGTAAATAGAAAAACGAAATTCACTTGATTCCTCGAGGGATGTCGGATACGACTTAGAGAGGGAAATAATAGCACGACTTTTTTCAGAGCGAGATTGAAACTAGTTAGTCTCTTCTAAGACCTAACCCTATGTCGTAGAAATATTTAAAGAGAGAGCTTTTGAGAAAACAAGAGAAAAGCAATACAAAGATAAAATGTTACACGGGTTTAAAAATAACTAAGTTTAGAAATGAAGATGAGATGAGAGTTTTAAAATGTGCTAGCTGTAAAGTTTCATATTATAAGGATTAAGATAAAGGGGTTAATATTTGCACTTATCGTGCAAATATTAACACCTTTATCTTATATAAATATTACACCAGTGAACTACCATGCCGCGTCTCTTGCAAGCATTCCCTTAACAATGTGGAAGAGACGCGGCATGGTAGTTCAGTGGTTAGAATACCTGCCACGAAATTGTGAGACCTGGGTTCGAGTCCAAGTCACGTCTATATTTTTCACACTTGTTATTCCTTGGAATTTGGCCGCACGACGATTAAGGTAAAGGTGTTAATATTTGCACGATACGTGCAATCGCTTGATCGCTATGTTTAGCAACGACCCAAAACATAGGACAACAGCAAAGAAAATAGAAACAGTGTATATGGTGTCCCAACACCATAGTGTCCTTAAACAGAGTATATGGAGAAAGAGAGAGAGTAAAGACGTATGGTTGGAAAGTGAATCAAGAACGCGAATGTTTGAGTTTGGAAAACAAAAGTTATCGTGGCAGCGTTCCTCCGTTCATAAGTTTAAAACATAAAAGACAGGAAATGTTTCCATTTTGACCGAATAAATTCAATTCACTAGTAGGTAATCTCAACTGCTATTATGAATAGTAATGATAAAATTCGCTTCAATGATTCCAAATACAATGCGGAGTTTATTTATCATCCAAGGCAACTCATCCTCTTTGGCGAATAATGTTCTGCAACTAAATACTCCATTTCCCATTCATCCGGTGTCTTTGTGATGGCTCTTTCAAAAAAGAGCGCATTATAAAGGATAAACAAAACGGAATAAAACGAGCTAAGTCTCTCAACTCAACATTGTACTCAACTAAGTTGAGTACAATGAAAAGATATTCTGATTCCCAAACAGGTTGGACGTTTTCGAAAAATACCATATTTCATATATCTAAGGGGAAACTCGGACCATTAAATC
This sequence comes from Ladona fulva, assembly GCA_000376725.2. Lineage (NCBI taxonomy): Eukaryota > Metazoa > Arthropoda > Insecta > Odonata > Libellulidae > Ladona > Ladona fulva. The sequence goes on from KZ308791.1 coordinate 366,198, forward strand.
ACTCAAGTCTCGAGGTAATAAGTTCCTTTAGCTTTTCTATAACAATAAAGAATAATAGATAGTATATAAATCAAGGCAGTCAGTAATCACGTATTATAGCTATGCCACTGAATCATTAAAAATAACGCATATCGAATGACAGCGTTTGTTATTCATATTTTTTTATTGATAGTTTATTTGTGCTGTAGAAATGAATACACTTTCATCTTATATTCACGATGGTGTTTTTCATTTGCTACACATTCTGTAATTCGTAACAACGGATAAAAGTTATATTATTACTCTTAGGTGATTTTCTACTGAAATAAACACACAGTGACTTTATTATGATAGACCGTGATGTAAAAATTATATAAATAATATCTTTTATTGTTTGGCGGAAAACTGAAATTTGCAAGTATTAATCAAATGTATAGACTGAATAATTCTAGAATTTCATTACATTATCTTCTTCTTCAGTATGAAAGCCTATTAAACTTTAAAATAGTTTAGTTGTGATGATAGTGTATTGATGAAATCTTCTTCTTCAGTATGAAAGCCTATTAAACTTTAAAATAGTTTAGTTGTGATGATAGTGTATTGATGAAATCTTCTTCTTCAGTATGAAATCCTACTAAACTTTAAAATAGTTTATTTGTGATGATATTGTATTTATAACATATTTCCAATCTAACCAAGCCCAAACGCACTCTCAACTTTAAAGCGTCGAGTGCTGACCACATTAGGGAGCGCAATAGCTTACGTGCATACTGCAAAAAGCCCGGCGACAACAATATTATTAGTAGCACCAATAATTCAATAAACACGTTAAATAAATGGAATTCTTGGCTTTCTCATTCCGTATCGTTTTACAGCATAGAGATAATAACTGCGTGCAAGCGATGGCGCGATTAAATAAAAAACCTCCCACGTTATTTTCATCGCAAAAGTTGCTTAAGAATTCGATTAGACCAAAAATCGATGAAATCAAGCAAGATTTACAGCCAATACACAAACAGCAGCGTTCTCGTAAATTTCCAGCTATAAAATGCTTCTGACTTAATTAAGTCATAGTCAAAGCTGTTCCTTAAATTAGTTTGCTGCTACTCCCATATTAATCACCCCAAACTACAGAATAAATAACTTGGTAAAAAAGTGACGGCCTACTTGATCGCCACCATAAATTGCTCTGCCGCCTCCTCCCTTCCATTCTTTTCACTTTAACCGAATTTCTTCGGGAGGCAATTTGCACCAATGTATCCCATTAACTGAGAGACCATTCCACACTCCATCATCATCTGCCGAATTTTACACGTTTTCCCGACCGTTAATTTAGATTACAAATTGTGACTTTCCCCACGGGATCGATAGTTGAACTTTTAAATAGAATAAAAAGATATTATTACATTTAGAAGTAAAATAGGAAATAACGGGGCTGTTTCGAGGAACACAACGGGGGAATCACGTTCGGCAAATACGATCAGCTGAATATGAAAAAAGCCATGTCTAACATGGGTGAAGGATGAGTAAAATACATTTCCGTAGATCTGAACGTGAAGGAAAGTCTCGAAAACTAATAATGCTTTACGAAGAACAAACTTTAGATAGTACCAAATGAAAGCTTTTTGAACTGGAACATAATTCTCGAATCGTTTAATAAATAAATTTTCGCGCATGGAAGCAAGCGACGATTATGATTACTTTTCAGATTTATTATATTCGATGATTATGATAGCAGAAAAATATGTTCAAAATATTAGTTAACTGTAGATGCATTCCCTAATTTATAAGGATTCTAGTTCCACTAAGTTTTATTTTCCCCACAAGAAAGGAGAACTTAGACGGAAAATAACGTGTTGTTAACGAAAATAAAGCGTTGAAGTGTGCTGTCGAAGCACTTTCAACAATACTACTACTAAATATTCAAAAGATAGCAAAACTGTCTATTCCCTAGTAAACTAGACAAATACGAGGCAGTGGCTTGACACTAGTAAATTTACCAAACGCATACTAATTAGCCTACATCTATACACCATTTTCACGATCCAACTTATATGATTCGTTGCTTTCAACATTAAAACGAAATTCTATTTCAATCAAATCAACGTCAATCATTAAACGGGATTCAATGACCTTAGAATTCTTGAACTAAATAAAATTAATGAGTGCTAACAATTTTAATTTATACAATAACACAAACAATAGAAAACACACGACCCGGGTTCCAATTAACGACATCATCGTCAGCTCTGATGACCACCAGATGATGCTGTGCATCGAAACCCGCATCGTGTGTGTTTTTGTTTGTTGTATTTTCCAAATTGATATCGCTAGTGTTCACCATTTTTCTATATTCTATTACCACATACCAGCAAAAGAATGCCGAAAGCATCTACGAATTCAACGAAAATTCGAATTCTCGGTAAAAATCTTCGATGGTTCCTAGAAGGATGCGAACACAGGAGATAAGAATAATAAAAGGGATAAATTGAGTAGAACTAGAGAACCAATACGAAGGGAGAGGACATAAGTTGGACAATAAAGTATTAAATTATTTTATATGATCGCCAGACGATCAAATGAGAACGAAAATAAGAGAGAGCAACAGAGAAAATATATCAAGGAACTATTTCTAAAGAAACATTTCATTGATGTCAGAAATGGCGAGTTGATTTTTCAAAAATATGCTACTTTATATATAGTCAATAGTTATATAGCCGATAGGTCAAAAATATGCTATTGTACACTTGGTCGTTTTAAAGGGAAATTCAGAGCGCGTCAATTTTCTTATTGGAGAACTGCTTCTATTTACGCTCCTCGATCGTCCCTGGAATCAGCTGTTACAGCCCTCCTTCACTCCTTCCTCGAATTAATGGAAGGCTTCGGAGAGGTGAGTTCATGATGAATACATTTTCGGTAAACAACATTATGCATTCTCTGGGCAGCCAAACATCAACAAAGGTGGCAACTGGGTCTAGGTTAGCCTTTAATTATTGATACTTGAGAAATTGCTACCAAAGTCGCGAATGCCTTAACAGAGTTTCACAAATTCTGGCGAATCTGCATCTCTCTCTATCGATAGCTAAAGCAAATTAGCTTATTCGTCAGAATGCTAATGAAGATACCTCAGGATGGTGATGGAACAGAGGAATGCAAAAGTTCTGTTTTATAAGCTAAACGAAAGGTAACGTAAGTATTTAACGAAGTTGGCAAGGAAGCTAAGTAATTGAGATTTTTGGGACAGAAAACCTCTTCCCTAGCATTCAATTCAGTTTAGGCTAGACTTATGGAGCAATAATAAAATAATAAAAATAATAATAATTCTTCTGCTGATATTTTTAAAGTATTTATGCTTATTTTTATAATTTATTAGTGATTAAAGCTAAACCTGAATTTACCGAAGATGGCAACGTCTTACATCTTCAGTCGAGTTAATAAATTTTTAATATTTAAGTAATTACACTACTAGGTAAGTGTTAAATGTAAAACTTAATTCCATCTACATTAAGACATAGATGGACCAAAGAAATCAACAAAAATATCTATTTCTCATGAATTACATTTCACGAAAGATTTCCTCGTAAAAGAATTAGAAATAAACTTTTCCTTATTTCAGGTAGGTGTTCTCAGAAACATAGAAGCAAATTATTACGAAAGTGGAGGTAAAATCAAGGAAATTAGCCAGCGGGTATTTTTACCATCGTGCCTACTCTGTCGAAATAATCAACTCTAAGCACTTACTCCATTAAGTCCTTTATGGGAAAGAAAATCTCTTTCCTATCATGAAATTAAGTTTAGACTAGACATTTCAACCACAAGAGGTCATACCGTATGGGAACAGCAAAAATCAAGCTCCTACGTTAATATCCAGCGGCTTCCGGAGAAGGGGTGCATCATAATACATACCTGGAAAGAGAAAAAATCAATTAATTTCTTAGGGGCATTTTGCACCATTCCCTTAACTCATAACAATATATTTAAACTTTTTAATGTAATAGAGCCGAGTCATACGTCATCGATAAATTAAACTAACTCGCCAAGAAGGACTGATCTAAAATCATCCGTTAGGAAATAAGTAGTGGAGATAAGTAGCATTGCTGGGGAAGTAAAAGTTGTGTCCGTTCTCTTAAAATATTCTCAGAAAAAGCCAAGTCGATTATTTATTGGAAACCACTGAGGTATAGGGCATGATTGCAACTTGTAGGATAAATTAGAAAGTATATAAACCAGTTCAACCAAATCTACACTAGCGTGACATCTCTGTGAAAATTTTCTACCCGAAATATTTCCACGAAATCTAAATTTAAAATTACTACGAATTTGCCACAATAAAAGTCCAAACAAAGAAATAACATCATTTGATAAAATTTTAAAGAGCTATCTAAGTATCATAAGTCGATACGAAAAATTTGGATTTATTTTGATTGGAAAAATTTGGATTAATCTGATGAAAAGTAAATTTTATTTCGGCCAACCATATCTTGATAAACGTAATTCAATGATCATAATAATGGTGGAGGGGTTCAGGATTTTTAAGGACGTTGAGCTTTTATGAAAACTGTATTTCATAAAAATAGGGAATTGTAATCTATTTGAAATTCTCACACATGTAAACACTCCCGAAATTATAGAAACGCATTTGTCACGGATGTTGAGTTGCTGGGGTAGGATAAGCACATCTACGCAAATAAATTGTAAAGAGGAGTATTTAAATGATAAATGAAGAGAGTAAAGTACTATTAAAGCCTTGCGTCCTCTAAGCAAGATAGCATTACGCGGCAGTTTCACATCTCGTTTGCCCCAGTGTTTTTCCTAAGTATCGCGACAAAAGAGGAAAATCAAGCAGAGACACCTGCTGGCGCTGAACGAAAACATTTTCACTTTCACAAAGGATAGCTACCTCAGCTTTCCCTCCCTAAAAATGAACTTGAACTCTAAAGTTTCGCTTCCCTGCGGTTTTCAAAACGATGAAGAGAGATTGAGCGATTTAAGACACGGTTTTTGGAATAATAAATAGCTTACTGAAGAAGTTCCAGAGCTCATTACGTATGCGGTCTGTATCAAAAATTCGGATCAAAATTCAGCGAGAGGTGTTGTAATTTTCTATAAAGTTAGAACTGCTCTTTACGTACGCTAAGGATATAGATGTATATGGGCAATATGTCACTCGAACGTTGCCTGAGGATTTTTCACACACGGGTTTATGCAGCTGATGAAGTAAGGTTTCTCACCATAGGTTTAAACCAGAGCACCGAAAAATAATATTTTTGTTCCCCTTTTTGCTCTGTTTCAACAAAAAAAAACAAATTTCGGTACAGTACCGGTTTCGCTAGGTTCGGTAGGTTGAAGCAGTTTTCTCGCAACTAATAATAAATTCTGACGGGACCGGGAATCGAACCCGGGTCTCCCAATTGCCGGTCGGGTGCTCTGTCCGTTGAGCTATCCCGGCAGAACATTTCTCCAAGCCATTCGGGAGACTTTGTGGGCAAGGACTTTTGCGATTTCGTCCGCATGGCGGCATCGTTCGCAGTCACGGCTTCATTGAAGCACCGGCCACACAAAGTGATGGAAAGGAAAACCCCCTTCATGTTGGAAACAAGGAAAACGGGTAAGGGTGACTTTGCGCAAGATGGTGCGCACCCAGGAAAAATCCCAAGGAAGAATGGACTTGAAAAAAGTCTGACGGGACCGGGAATCGAACCCGGGTCTCCCAATTGCCGGTCGAGTGCTCTGTCCGTTGAGCTATCCCGGCAGAAAATCTCTCCAAGCCATTCGGGATACTTAAGCAAGGACGTTGCGAGTTCGTCCGCATGGTGGCATCGTTCGCGGTCTGGCTTCATTGAAGTATCGGCCACAGAAAGTGATGGAAAGGAAACCCCCTTCTGGTTGTAAACAAAGGAAAATGGGTAAGGGTGACTTTGCGCAAGATGGTGCGCACCCAGGAAAAATCCCAAGGAAGAATGGACTTGAAAAAAGTCTGGCGGGGCCGGGAATCGAACCCGGGTCTCCCAATTACCGATCGATTACGCGTCCCCCCTGCTTTTATTTCTACCGATCTGACAACGGGCGTAAAATAAGAGAAATAGATGCGAGGACAAGTCGACTTAAGGACTCAGCAAACGATACACGGAAACAATAAGCTAAAGAGTTAGCTTGAAAGCTTGGTGTTTATATCTCCTTCTGCAAACAGAAAGATGGCTTTCGGAGTATTTATTTAGATGTAGTTGTAGATTTTTCCGTTAGTTAAAGTTAAATTAAACTAGTTAAGTTAAATTTTTAAACTAATTTCGCTGAAAAAGTAATCGACCTGATTAAGTTAAGCTTAAGTTCTATTTCATAACATAACCTGCGATATTAAAGAATTATACCATTAAATATTATCAAAATATTACAACAGATAAATTTAATGATGAAGAATTCACTAAGTAGGAAAGGAATAAAGATATTGCACGATAGTATAGTATTGCACGAAAAGTGCTTTGGCTAGGAATATTCCCAAGGAGAAACGGACATGATAAAAATTAATTAAATAAAGTTCACAGCATTCTCCCAGTAATCGGAGGACCCGGGTTCGAGTCCCGGTCTTATCAGATTTTTATTCACTACCGTTTCTCCTAGGGTCGTAAGTCGCAAATCGCTGTTACATATGTTTAGTATAGCTTCGTCCATTTAATGAAAATGACGTTGCTTGGAGACAACGGAATAAATAACGTTTCCGTTCGGGATCAGTTTTCACTTCCGCAAAAAGTAACAGTTCTCATCGGTTCGGTTCCGAAACCTTCTGAATTAAACTCCCGGATGCGAGAGGCGCACAAAATTGATCACAGGAGCGCATGCGGATGGCATTCCGCAAGTTGGGGGGCCCTTGTGTACGGTCTCTGGGACCGTCCCAGAAATCTACTAATCCTGGGTTAGAAAACCACAAAATACACGCGATTCAGGTGCGTGTCGTTGCGTGGCTATCCGTTACAGGCATCGAGAGGCAGTTTCGCTCTGGAGCAAAATGGCGTTCGATGAATCCCCTACGGGAAGATTTAAGAGGAATCGGACGGAGAGGATACAGCGTTGGGCAGGTGCGTAGAGGAAGTAAAGGTAGCAGGTGAAAGTGCGTTGATAAGGACCGGGAGATGGCCACGAGAGAAAGGGAGCTTAATTCCTGCCCTGTTTAATGCAGAATCATAAAAATGCCCTCTTTGGACCATTAAATGTTTAAGGAAGTTGGGTACGGAAATTCAACACGGTTGACAACCTAGTGTTGTCGTTCTATGGAATTCCGTAGCGCACATTCATTGACTTTCATAAAATTAACTGTTTGTTTATAACTGTACATAGGTATATTAGATACAAGTTCAAATGAACAAATTTGGAGGCGTCCTAACTATGATAAGGTAACGGTTACCACCAGCATGACAATTTATATTTATTTATATACAGCTTGTTGTATACTTACGTTTGTCATGTAATTATGTTCATATAATTACATGACAATCATTAGAATACAAGATCTTGTAGAAAATACAAAGTTTTCTTGCTTATTCATACGGCTTTCCACAAAGTTACGCCTTCGCACATTGATTTTATGACTAACATAAAATCAGGGTGAAAATATGATATAGGGTTGATCTAAAATTAAAATATCTTCTAATTCCTAAACTTTAAAGCTCGTTATAGAGATTTGAAGTACTTCTTAAGCCGTTATGGGGCTGCTCTAAATCTCAATGCCTAAGCTATCATCTTCAGGGGTAGAGAACTACAGTGAAATATTTATAGGATCCTCCTCAGAATAGAGTTTTTCCCGAAGTTTGACGGTTCTATATCTATACATAAGATACGTGATGAACGAAAATATATCTTTCAGAATATATATCTTACTTGGATATATTCCTTTCATATCTTAGATCAAAGGGAAGTAAGATATGTAAAGAAAAATTTCACAATTAGAAATTCATAAAGGAAATACGAGAAAGGCGCGACGGAGCAAGAAAAACTGGACAAAGAAATGCGTTAATTCGATGGAAATGAAGAGCAAAAATTAGCGTGGAAAAGCTGTAAAATCTGAACGTGTGGACAAAGGAATTATAATGGTCGAAATAAGACAACGAATACATAGGAAAGAAAATAGTCAAAAACTGAGAATGGAAGTAAGAATCCATCGCTGTGTCGCAGGCGACATAAACTCTAAGAAACCGAAGTATCTAATTTTAACTAACACGGATCGATCATCGAAGGAAACATTTTGGAACGATTTGAATACGGATATTTCTCTCTTCTCGCTAACTGAAAACCGGCCAAAGTATTAGATGGGTTAAGTAATTCCTCGAACGTCTTCTTTCGTACTTTACCTCAATTTCTTTAGCTATCGCACAGTAGCTACTAATTAAGAAGGAAGTGAAAGGTGGAAAAGTTTGCACGAAGATGCGCGCACCTTGAAACCTAACGTTAAAAATAAGTGAGAAATATCTATATGGCTGGGACTAGAACCCAGGTCTACGCGGCAGGAAACCACCGCCGCCATTGAACAACTAATTTACCACTAAATTGACATAACAAGTCAAATTCACTCTCTTAACGGAATGCTTCGTGAAAAAAGGGAAGTTCCGCTCCACATTGTGGCAACGACCAGCGCCAGAGGTTTTTATTTGAGGCAGCCGATTCACAAAGCAACGGATGACGAAAGAAAAGGAAGATGAAACGGGTGTTAATTAGAGGTTTAATACACTCTGAAAGCCGCATTTTGGCACTCCAATTTCCCGTTAGCCTCCAAACGCGAGTAGAGGCTAACGGGAAATTTCGGATTACCGAGTTCTATTAGTTATCCTATGCGCATTTCGGAAACAGCTTCCATTTTCAAGGGTTCCATTATTGGAATGGAAGCATTGTTTCCGAGATGCACATAGGGTAATTTCTAGAAATCGGTAATCCGGAACTTCCAGTTTGCCTCCAAAGGAGCTCCATCTACCGAAATACGACTTACGGAAAGTTTTTAAACCTCTAACAGATAACGAATTTCCTCAAAGAAATTATCAATTGGATTCCACTCCCCGTTGCAGCAGTATTCTTTTATTTTCCGTTATCCCTTGGGCTTCTAATTTCCTTTCCTCCAAGGATTCCCAACGTGCATCAGAGAGCATTTTTGTACCGCTCGCAGTTTCATCGCAGCAATTTGAAACAAAATATTTCTCTTTGGGCTGCATCTCGAGTTCATTTCCTCCCCACAGATTTTTCGGATAAACGTCCTCCAGTTTAAGATATTCGTGAGCGCGACCTGAAGATAACCCGCGGAATCGATGGCTTTTACGTTCATTCCCTTAACTTTAAACGGGTAATCCCGGCCCAATTGCTTCCTTTCGAAGACTTTCAACTAAAGAGCATTTTCGTACGGAAGTAAGTGAAAGAACCCGGCTGAGTTTGAAATCGAAAGAGGGAGAGGGAGGGGAGGGATGAAAAGAAAAGAGCAATCGGTGGAAACGAGAAACGAAAAATGAGTGGGAGATAAAACAATTTCCGTCCTCGTGGAAGAATGAGGAAAAAACGAAAATAATTCTCAGGCCCTACGACATAACCTCAATAAAGAGCTAATGAATCATCAAAAGAAAGGAGGAATTTGACTGTTTCGCTTGTCGAAGAATTCGAAGTTGAATAAATTAGAACAAATACCGGTTTTTGATGAATGCTGGGAGACTGGAATTGTCAAAATAAATTCCGCAAAAAAAAAAACTCAGAGCGAAGAGAGCAAGGGGAATGAGGTTAATTAGGGAAGAGGCAAAATGAATGAAACGCCGGAAAATCTGAATAGAAATCCTTTAAATTAAGCAGAATAATGAAATCGAGTCAAATGTCAGAGGCAGGAGGAAATAAAAACAGGCTATTAATGGAGGCAGAAGGAATTCGTAAATAAATACGAAGTTGAAATTTAGAATAAACGAGACATTGACAACTCGACGTTTTTGAATTCATGACGTGTGTCGTGATTTTAAGCATATTTAGACAGCGAACTTAGTATCGCTAAAATTAAAGCACGATCTTAAAAACTGTATGAAAAAAGGCTATTAATATAGCTAATTAACCCGAACAAAATATCAGATAGTAAACGGTTGAACTTTATGCAGCTTGGATAGCGGGCACTCAAAACCTTAATTTCGCTTTTGTGGCAAAGATATTTTAACCGTTTACTATAAAAGGAAGAAGACCTTTAAGAGTCTTCTTGTTAAGAAAATAAAGATCGTTTTTAAGGCCCAAAACAGAAACGAATTAATTAACGGTGTATTTTGATTAAATTGGAAGAATTCGTACTGATTAAGGACGGGATTAAATTTTACGGTAGGACAAATGAGCTATAAATTAATTATCTGGTTGAAGATAAAAAATAAGTTTCTAATAAAACCCACGGTTCAACGCAAAAAACGGGAAATTAAATCGTGCTCCGGATTGAAAATAAACTCATTTGAGTAAGGAGGAATTCAGGATGAGTTTCTGGATAAATTTAATCATTCCTAATCATATACCGCCTCTCGCGTGATTTTCAATTGCATATATTTGATTACAATTCATTTAATCTTTACAACATGGGAATATTCAACATTTGATTTGGACACCTTAATTTTATCCGTATAAAGTACCGAGGGCAGCCTTTTCCACACTTTCGCTATTATAAATATTCAAGAAAAGCAAGACATATTGCGATCCGTGTAGACATGATTTTTTATAGGGTAAGCGGATTAACGCTTTTAATATTCGGCTTTTTTCTTTCACTTCTGCACCTTTCCATCCTTACTTCTACGCGAAAATTCTGAAAAATAATGTTGCCGAGTAAACAGAATCGTCCGCCCCTCTTCGCTCATACAAATCATTCTAATTATTTAATGCTTCGAATTACAAGGGCTAATCCTCGAAATTTTCAGGGAATTGCATGGAGTTTTTGCAATGTGCGAATACAATTACCGGGGATCTTACTGATGGATAATTTGCCACCGATGCCCCTGCCCCCTGCCACACACCGAAAGGCGGCTTAAAAGGTATTTATGAAGAAGTATATGTATGTACTCATTAATTGTAGTAGTAGTAGTGGTTTTTGACGGTGCGTCTGCAGCTAGGGTCATTTTGTACCATTTCAAATCCGCGTTCTGGTATTTTTTTCGTAGTTATGTAGAAGTATGTGTACTGACTAATTAAAGTTGCTTTCTGGTAAATAATCAGTTTTCATTTGAATTTTACGATAAGTATCGTCGAAGATCTGGGAAATGAGAAGAGCTTTGAGAACAGTATCGTGACGACCTCGGGAAATCAAAGAAGCTTATGGATGAAAACTAAAATACAATTTTACGACCCAAAAACTGGAGGAAAGAATGCAATTTTGAGCTGCAAAAGAAGTAATAGGAAAAATCTGAACAAAAACGGAACTATATAATGCATTCTAATTGCAAAAGGGCAACAAGTTTGCTAGAAAACAAAAGCTCGTGATAGAATGAGACTTCTTCACAAGCATATACATAAAACAGAGAAGTCGACAAAAAGTTTCACAATGTTGAATATTTGATTCTTGGTTAAAAAAATTGAAAGTACTGCCTAATTATGACAATTGCCTAGTTCAAAATGTTTGAAGAGCATATATTAGAATTTATGCTATGCTTTTTTCCATTCCTACAGGTACAGGTAGAAGGTGATGGAGAGGATGGTCCTGAAGCGGGTGCCTCAGAAAGTTGGAACAACTATTTCTCGATACTGGTAATTTTTCGACGTAAAAACAACCTCAATACCATAATCTTTATACAACTAAATGCTTTCAGAGGCCCTAAACTCTCTCAATATATTATTCAATTCCTAAGAACAATCCTTTCGTATAGGAATTCGTTCGATTGTTTGAAATTCTCAATGTCTCAAGTTGGTAGTATGCTAAAACTAAACGAAATTGAATAGCTTAAAGCTACTTTTCATAAAATACTTGAGCAAAAATTAACTAGGAATATGACCCAGAAATTTTAGGACCATCCCTGTCACCCAGAGTAGTTACATATTTGGCGTTTTGCCTTGGTATTTGGGGACTCTGGTACAGAGGAAGAGGACAAAGGCGATGCAAGCGAAAGGGCGCCAAACTGGCGAGATAAAACCAATTTCATGAATGCAAAAGAAAATATCATTAATTTTTCATTTACAAACAGAACGAAATAATCACAATAACGATATTGCGCTACAATTTTACCACCCGAAAATACCGTCACTGCTCGGACGGCTTAGAATATTTTTCCAAAAGGGCAAAAACATAGTTACAAACTATTATAATTCAAAAAACTAACTCTATTGGTTAATATTGAATTATATTTGTTAATCTCCAAAGAAAGAGGACACACCAAGAACTTCTCCCTAGAGTAGTTCCATTCACCCAATCTAACACGGCAAACTGCATTTCGGATTCGTTTATCCTGGGATTCATTCCCTCCGTGACTGCAGCCATGCCAAGTGACAAAGTTTGCGACTCCATCGGAGTCCCCGACAGCAGAAAGACCTCTTTTGCATACAGATGTAGTTGCTCGTTCAGTTCCCTCCGACAAACATTTTACGTTCGTACAAATTTCCCCATTCTCAATATCATTCAAAGACAAAACGTAGGGAAGGTTTTCCTCCGTTCCCGGGGTAAATGCTAACTAGACTGTTACTTTCCCCTTATAATTACTGTTGTGATTGGTCTAAATCCCGTCGGAGCATTGGATGGGCTAAATTCGAGGAATGATAGAATTGCGTATTCACGCTCATGATTTTAAGGAGCAGTTGAAAGTTATGAACAGATAATTGTTCTTATATCTGTGTAAAGTAGGAGCTTTTCGAAATTCGAAGAAAAACTCGGGGTACGGTTCAATAAGAGTAACTCAATGTTCTAAATTTCGGTGCAAATTAATTTATCGGGTTAATTCCACCAAAGACATTAAAGGTAAGATTTCCGGACGTCCCGGTTTTCCGGAATTCGTCCTGATTTTATTCACCCCTCTCGCTGTCCCGAAAAACAATTCCGAGGCGCCCAAATGCCCCGATTATTATTGAAGTTACTACTAGAATTATTTCTAGTTCCGATTTATCAACTGAGGCATTCTTCGTATCTGAAGTGCGCTTTCATTCATAATCGTGATATTCACGCTAATGAGACTAATTTCATCACATTAAGTAGGAACTTAGGCCTAAACATACTCATGCAAAAATATTATATGTACGACGGACATGTTGCATAAGGGAATTAAAAAGCGCCTGCATCCTCATAACAGCATACACAAACTAAAATGCAGCTGGATCTGTCAGCCACAGGTCTTGTCGCGAGAATATTCATTAAATACTCTTCTAACAGTAAATAAATTGAAAAACCAATTCATGTTAGCGTTAACAGGAAACAAAATCAACTATCTCATTATAATACTTCAATACTCTTGACTACGATAATGACTGAACATGAACGTTGTCCGGGATATGTACCAGTACATTCTCGGTTATGTCCCAATTGTCCCGGATTTTTTGTTCTTAATGCAGTAAATGCCCTTTTTTTCATAAGCGGTCTCTGTGTGTACCCAGATTAACCCTGTGTGTACCCTGATTACAGAATAGGTGCCGGAAGTGTGGGTAATCACCCAAGTGAGGTAAATTATAACTTCATCGCAATTATTGTGGTACATATAAAAGTCTTCTATTCACCATGTGTAGTGGTAACTATTTCAACCGCTATGCTAATATCTTAAGCTTTAGATATTAAAAGAAAAATGGCCTACTAGATAAGATGAAGAATTAAGAAGTACGCCCTTAATTTATTCAGTGAGCCACAAAGGAACATAAGGTAAGGTTCTATGAGTAACACTTTCCAAATCATTCGACAAGGAGCGATATAAAGGAGTTTAAGATCAGTTAGTGATCATCCCCAGTAACTTTCAAATTATCGCAGGAAAAAACAAGACTGAGAAGACAAAAGTACACTTTCTCTATCCTAGATCAGCAAAAAGATGTAAAATATTCCATTCATCAAAGTATGGTAGAAGTAACTTTATTTAGCATTGACTGGGTATATCGCAAGGTGAATTGCTATACTGTGATTCACTGAATTCCGTATTGCTTATTGATAAGCGATGGTTCAAAACTATGGTGCTATTCCCAGAGGATTAAGATATGATATTATTCTTGATTGAAATTCTCGGTGAATTGGGTTTAATTCGTGAGACATTAAACCGAAAAAGCTCGTACTAAAGAAGATTTGGAATTTTCGAGCATAGAGAACTAGGCTTCTTGGGTTCACAACCGGGTTGCTTCTTCTATTAGTGTCGAATGCGGAGACAGAAGTCGAAACGTGGACATCAATCAAGGAAACAACCCGGTTGGAAACCCGAGAAACCCCACGAGAAACCAACTGGAAAGCACGAGACCATTTCACAGAGCACTAGTATCAAACTTTTCTCGAGTGTATGCGGAACATTATTCGAACACTATTCGCCACAGAGCCAAGGGGGTGGTTTTGGGGGTTCAAACCCCCCATGAGAACTGAGCCAACAATAAACGAAAGCATGCCATGATGGTCTCTAGCAATTATGCCACACAAACACCGGAGATTGGCAGTGTACACGCAATAAAATATATCGATTTATACTTTCATTAGCTTTTGTACGGTAGTGTTTCTGCCCCTAGATTGAAGGCAATGCAGTGTTTACTCCATGGCTCTATTCCTAATTCCTAACCTTCCCTGTACATAATAATGCATCTCCTGATAATTTATTGTTAAAAAATAACGACCTTCTTGGGTAATTACTTGTATGTATATTTTATAGTATAATGTAATTTTACATTTTATTTACTTTTACTATTCTAGTTCATTCTACGCAATACATTTAAATTTCATCTATCCAACTTTAACCGACATAATTTATACTCAAATTTAACTTTTGAAATGTTATATGTAATCTATCCCTCTCATCCTTTCACTCACTCCTTCAACTTTCGCAGGTTTTTCACACTCCCTTTCTCTTTGTGGGTGTTTTCCTGAAATGGAAACATTTTTTTCTGTGATATAAAACAGCCTTTTACTTCACAAAAGCATTCTGTCTTTTCATCCTTTATTTCGATCTCCACTGAGCTTCTTAAAATATGTATATATTGTAGATTGTAATCTTAAAATGTTATATATTCGTGTTTGTACATTATTTTGTCAAGGATTAAATGGAAGATGGGACACTCTAGTCCCAATTTCACCCAATAAAAAAGACATTCGTATCGTATTGTGTTGTATCCCCCCCCCCATGAACAAATCCTAGCTACGCTCCCGATTCGCCGCCTCCCCGTCGGAACAACTGCAAGCAATTGTAATAAAATTATAATACTAAAAATGACGTCACGCTGGCTTGTTATATAACGCTCCTGTCTCGAGCGTTTCCTTTTTCGGGCCAGAATTGCAGAGACTTCCTTTTTGGGAGAGCGAACACATACCACGGCGACCCTCATCCGCCATCCGAAACCAAATCTTTTTTTCCTCTCTCTCTATTTACGATCGATTCGGAAGGAAAACTTTCTCCGAATCGAGTCGCTCATTAGTAGAACTCGAGGTGACAAAAACAGGAGTTTTTCAATTAAAAGGGATACATTCCGTGGACCTCTGTCTCCGCGTAAGATTTTAATTGGACGCTGTGTGGAGACGCAGTTCGAGCGTGCATTTTTTTTGTCTCCGCTTAATTCGCAGTCGGAGGAGAAGGCGGCGTTGCCGCCGGCGACAGATGGGCCAAATGACTCAAAAGGCGCAAACGGTTAAATATGCTTCATAACGCGCTAAACAGCAAACGTTCGTAACTCATTTTCATAGAAAAAGGGGCCTTAATTGCATCGTATATTTTCACTATTGTTTTTATACTGCGAACTCTTTCGACTAGCGGAATCATCTTCTGGCAACGTCCACAAATTGAGGCGACTTTATGAACGAGCAGTTGAATGTAAAAATACAAAAGAAGTATGTTAAAGAGAAGAGGAAAGTTGAAGACAATGTGAGAAGAGGGAGAAGGATTAGATGTTGAAAGGAAAGAGGGAATAAATGCCAGGTAATTCAAATTTAAATAGCAAATAATTATAATAAGATTAACTGTTAAAATAGCTACGATAAAGTTACATAGAAATTGGTTACCGGCGACCGGTTTCAGCTAATAATAGCTACTAATAGACCGATAATAGCTTGATGGCTATTATTAGCTGAAACCAATCGCCAATAAACAATATCTGTGAAACATTAGCATAGTTATTTCACAGAATAATATTATGGGATTTCACAGTCAGCTGATTCCATAAATTTTATTATTTATAGTAAGATAAAAATAATAATTCAGGATAGCTTAAATTAATTTTAAAGCCCATGGATGCAGCCAAGATATTGAGGAGATTTATAAATTCCTTCAGGTACCTTATTCCTTCAAAAGTAATGTGGCAGACTTTCTTCAAAATATTAAATAATAAGCATTAACATAAGGACTATAGGAATGAAAAACATGAAAAAGGTAAATTATATACATATGATACGTAGTTTTAGGGTCAAAATCATCTTGAATATGATAAAATGATCGAATTTTGGAGAACTTGTATGGTTATGAAAAAGTTTTACCTTCACGACCACGGACAACATAAGAATTCCGCGATACCACGATCCTATAAGAATACCACGATAAAATAGGCCCACTACTTGTGGATTTGGAATTAAATACAATAAAATTCGATCGGAAAATATTTACTTAAGGCAACATTCATATTTTGTTTTTATTTAACATATACAATATTTACTTCGCTAACGAAGGGCACATAGTCGTAAAAATTATTACCAGATCAAAATATAATCATTTATAGGAGCCATTTCTAAAAGTGGTAAAAAACATTAAATAATTAAATCACTAAGTATATAGCAAAATTAACTTCAAGAAATGAACCTTTGCCTTCAACATTTTTCCTCTTATCTCAAACCTCGCTCCCAAGTCATAATAATGAATTATTCTCTATAAATTATGCGCTCACCACGCGAGAGACTTTTGTGGAAACACAAAGAGAAACAGAATACTTAAATAAAGTAAAGAAAGACACAATCAGATAAAAGCATAAAGTATACCCTTTACGATGGCTTATATTTTACGAAGTCATTGGCTGGCAGTGCAAGAGAACTGCAAACAGCATCTTTGGGAATGGATCCAAATTACTGAGACGGGATCACACAGAGATCAAACTCAGCCCAATGTATCTTTGATACACACAAGGGCCGAGCTAACGAGGATACAAATTTTCAAATATTGAAGAGGGCCAAGACTATAAGAGGAGGGAGATTACACGATAGATTGCAATGCACAACTCAAGAATGAATTTCGCGATCTCCTAATGAAAGATTTAGGGCTCTAGCAAAAGGTCGACAATGCTTTAGGTTATTTCTCTGAAGCTGAGGAAACCTAAAAGGATGGCTGTGTAGGGGAAAGATGTGCAATAGAACTGATTAAAGAAGTTGAGATGGTACAGAGAACAGCGGCACGATATGTTAAGAGTGATTTCAAAAGAACTGCAAGTGTAACAGAAATGTTAGAAAAGCTAGGCTGGGAAACTTTAGAAAAGAGAAGGAAAATATACATGTTAGGAAACTTATACAACGCTTATACAGGCAAGCCAGCATTGTCAGATATTAGGAGAAGGATAAGAAGCCCCTCTTATCTAAACAGAAAAGACCATAGATATAAAATAGAACCTCCCCCTCAAAGGACTAACACTGCTAAATTTTCCTTCCTTAACAGAACTATAGATCAATGGAACGCTCTTCCTGTAGGTATTTGAGTCATTTCCTCCCCGAGTGCGTACCTTCAAGGCAAAGTTAAGAAAATTGTAGTAATTTGTTAACTAAATCCTGTTACGGTTGGCTGACTTTCTGTGATTCGTAATGATGTGTATATAGTTATGAATCGTGAAGACGTATTTCTTTCATAAAGTGTGATAAAATTTGAAAAGGTTGGATTGTGTATGCCTTGACTCCTGTCAGAGGGAGGTTTTTCGAGGGGTTTCCGTCCCTCCTTGCGCAAATACCTGATAGGTATTCTGTTCTCCCCTCAACTTATACTATCCGATCAGAATGAGAACTATTTATTTTTTACTTGATTATGCACGACTGTATGTATGTATATAGTATGTAATGTATAACCACTGCCACCAGATTGTTTGTATACTTGTAGTGTTTTTGTGATAATAATAATATGATAACGGTAAGAACCTTTGGGATTCTAGCAAAAGGCCGACAAGGTTTCAAGTTACTTATCTAAAGCTGAGGAAACCTAAAAGGGTAACTTTGTAGGGGAAAGATGTGCAATAGAACTGATTAAAGAAGTTGAGATGGTACAGAGAACAGCGGCACGATATGTTAAGAGTGATTTCAAAAGAACTGCAAGTGTAACAGAAATGTTAGAAAAGCTAGGCTGGGAAACTTTAGAAAAGAGAAGGAAAATATACATGTTAGGAAACTTATACAACGCTTATACAGGCAAGCCAGCATTGTCAGATATTAGGAGAAGGATAAGAAGCCCCTCTTATCTAAACAGAAAAGACCATAGATATAAAATAGAATCTCCCCCTCAAAGGACTAACACTGCTAAATTTTCCTTCCTTAACAGAACTATAGATCAATGGAACGCTCTTCCTGTAGGTATTTGAGTCATTTCCTCCCCGAGTGCGTACCTTCAAGGCAAAGTTAAGAAAATTGTAGTAATTTGTTAACTAAATCCTGTTACGGTTGGCTGACTTTCTGTGATTCGTAATGATGTGTATATAGTTATGAATCGTGAAGACGTATTTCTTTCATAAAGTGTGATAAAATTTGAAAAGGTTGGATTGTGTATGCCTTGACTCCTGTCAGAGGGAGGTTTTTCGAGGGGTTTCCGTCCCTCCTTGCGCAAATACCTGATAGGTATTCTGTTCTCCCCTCAACTTATACTATCCGATCAGAATGAGAACTATTTATTTTTTACTTGATTATGCACGACTGTATGTATGTATATAGTATGTAATGTATAACCACTGCCACCAGATTGTTTGTATACTTGTAGTGTTTTTGTGATAATAATAATATGATAACGGTAAGAACCTTTGGGATTCTAGCAAAAGGCCGACAAGGTTTCAAGTTACTTATCTAAAGCTGAGGAAACCTAAAAGGGTAACTTTGTTGGGGAGATATGCAAATGGTAGAGCAAAACGTACGTCTACATTTCAAAGATATGGGCAATTGGTTCATAGCGTCTGTATAATCGTAAGAAATGAGGCATCAGATACGGCGCTGAGCGCAACACAGAGAGCACTGCCCCAACTCGCCTTCAGGAGGGAGAGGCTGAATAATCCCGGAAAGCGCTGAAGAGGATTTCATCGAGCAGTGCTCTGGACGCCCCAGTTTCGAGGAATAACTCAGAGCGATGGAAAAAATTAGCTAAAGACGCGTAGGAAGCGGGGAACGGCACCCTTCCCGTCGGACACGGCAGTAATTTTCGAACAAGCGCAAATGAAAAAGTTGAAAAAAAAAGTAAGAGGGAAAACTTGGAAGGGTAACTCGTTCTCATTCAAGCGATATCCTTTCTTCCGGGAGGCATTTTTATTCCGCCAGAGTCTTTACATGCGTCGAAACCACTCCCTCCGCTTGTAAAATTCCTCGCCGCTTCTTTCGCGAACGAATAGGTTCACAGATGGTGCTGAATTACGGGCGCAGGAATTCCGGAAATTTAGTATCCTGCATCTTCTTGTCAACTCCCTTCTTAACTATTAGTAGCATTTCCCGGGAGAGACATCACACGTCACCTCCACTTCCGTTTCACTATTTCCCGTTACACATTCATGAGCATAAAGTAACCCATTTTCACGTTTCTCTTCCTAAGAACGGTACATGATTACAACGAACTATAACAACGCACATATCCCTCACGCTTATCTCTTTCGAAGCAAGCTCCTTTACGTCTACGTCTACATATGTACCCTCCGGCCCTCCTGGGTGGCTGGGGGTGCATGCACCATGGCTATACTTCCCTAATGGATTACTTCCGCTTATCAGTAGCGGAGAAAATGAATTTTCGGAACGACTTGATCAAGCATCTATTTCTCATATTTTCTCCCAGTATCAGAGCGACCTATGTAACAGGGAAGACGCATAATATCAACTACATCTTCTGAGAATGCACCTCCTCTGAACTCATTAAGTAAATTAGGCAAGTATTTGTTTGAATTTTCTATGTTCTAATGATTCCCATCCTGCGTCCTGAAGCATTTGAGCAACACTCTTTGAATTGTTGTAATGATTTTTTACGAAACGTATCGCCTACATACAAGCAATTGTGAACCATGTGTATAATTAATATTCCCAGCTCTTACAGGCAATGTAGATTTTAATATATAGACTAATTACCATCAAGCTTGGATAGCTTGGATACTTGGAACCTATCAGTCCAAATTTTATTCAGTCAGAAGGCCGATTCAATCCTACACCACATCACCATTAGCTACCAATAGCTTGAGGGAGGGACGTATTTCCGCTTCAGACACACCAAAATGCCTTTTAAACAATTTTTTCCTGTGCTTAAAACTCCGTATCCACAACTTCATTCAGAACATTAGAATAGAACAATAAAAACCGCCTTTACCGCCTTCACTACCACTCTCCTCATAGATTATCTTAATCTTCTAACATCCCCATCCATTTCCTATGTCCACTCACTCTGTGAAATCACCAACCCGAAGGCTGATTGGTTCTTAATCCCTTTCAACATTAGCAACCAAAAGCCCTGGAGAGGGAATAAGACATTTTAGGCCAAATGAGGAGTGAGGAAATTAGCACTTGCACTCATCACCGAAATAGAATTTTATGAATGGAAAAGTCCCCTAAAACGCAGCATAAAAACCCTAAGGAAACACTTTTAGTAGCATTCAATAAAGAGAGGCTATAATGAAGTACGTTCCCTCCCGCACCACTCAAACAGCAGCACCTTTCACATTATCATCCAAAAAGATTGAATCATTAACAAGAATGAGATAGATTACGTGAAAGATACATTTTCCTCTATCTTCTGCCAAAGACAAATGAAAAATACACCAAGATACAATAACAAGATCTCCTTGAATAAAAACCAAGGTGTAATACTCACTCCATACTAGCGACGTAGCCTTTCTTTCACTCACACTTTCAGTTCAGTTTCTTCACTTTCATTAATGATCCTGTCTCACTCGAATCAGGACTCAGGAAAACTATCTGGAATTTTACCAACTTTCTTCATTTCCTTCTTTACTTAACCACCAACTTTACTACCAACTTTCTTCGTTTACTTCTTTATTTCTGTTAACAAACTCAAGTGTCGCTATAATTAAAAATGGCGGAGAGTTCTATATTTTATATCGCATAAAATGTTTCAACTGGTCCCTCACGACGATTATAATAAAATTTACTCTCACACTAACATTCTTCTTAAAAGATAGTATTTCTTTGAGTATATCTTTCATTATGTCAACATAAAAGGTGAAATTGACTTTAAGAAATGAACTTGCTGTCAAGATGGAAGTTTTTGAATGCGACTAAGTTTGACAACACCTTGCTATATCTATTCACATTTCAAATAGTAAGAATCTTTGAAAAAAATCTGTCTTTTAGGAAAAGTCAACCCGGTGATACCTGTCTCGTGCCTTACTTCATTAATTTCTAATTATTTCTTCAAAATAAATACGTTTCGCAGGCGCTAAGTACGTGATACTATGATATTGACGTCCATTTCTTATGAAGCGACTTCTATTGATTGAGGATTTTGAAAGTAATCTATCCTTGGGAATGACTACTAAAATGGTGGAGTTTTGAAGTTCTGGAAACTCTTTTAACAAGTTTAAGGAGATATTAAACAGAATACGCATGATAGATTATCTAGATAAACTCGAAATTTCTCGCATTAGTTGTCACGGGTGATGACTCCCCTATTTGAGTTTTCTAAGAAGAGATGATTCTTCAATATCAGCTAAATACAAGTTTATTTAAAACCAATTTATTGCAAATCACGATAGTTTGAGAGGAATTAATGGAACCGAAGCTCGAATCAAGAGCACTGGTGTAATTAAAATGGTTTTATGATAATGAGATTTCTCCATGAGTGGATTTCATCGTGAATTAATACTGAATACAAACATTTCCGGCTTTATAGATAACCGTATTTCTTGAAAAGGATGGTATGAATAAAATTACAAATACTCTTTTCCACAGATGTATTTAAAAAAAACACGACCGGTTTCGGCACAGATCGGCCATCATCAGGTGAGAAAATAACAAACAAGAATGCTTGTATGGGGAAAAAAGGAGGGGAGAACAAGGTGGATGTGGGGAAACAAAGCAAGAAGAAAGTGAAGGGAAAGAAGGTGGGAGAATCGAAGGGTTAGGGGATGTGGGAACTTTCCGGGTGGTACAGGTTGGTCTTATCTCGGAGAGAGCTATGGAAAAGAGTATTTGTAATTTCATTCATACCATCCTTTTCATATGGATTTCCACAACGTAAAGCATGCCACAATCGATTTTAACCATATTTCTTCTTCCGGCTTCCCATTAGTACACTGCAATCACAAGAGTGAGCAGAAGTGTACCGAGGATCGGAAAATCGGGGGAAATGCTCGGGAAGGGTTTACGTGGATTTTTGGCGGAGTAATTTGAATTGGGGGAGGAAAGGGTTCGCCTCAAGTCCACGTAATGGGGTCGTTTAGGGGAATCCAATAGGCCATCGCGGACCAACCAATCGGAAAGGAAATAAGCGGGGAATCGATTTTCTTCCTCACGAAGCCATCATTCTCATCGCATTGTATTAAAAGACACTTCATTTCCGTTAATTATTTTGTGTCGGCCATCTCAGTAAAAGAGGGAAAATGTTTCTTGGACGGTTCGCCATTTCTTCTTAGGACAATTGAACGCAATGAGAATTAAGACGATTTTCGTCCCTCCCTCAACGCGATTCTGACGGATACAACCGTCATGCCCTCGAAATCTTGCCTAATGAACCATGCACAATCGGCGAGACGATCGATCGATTCGAGCGACTCGATAATCGATCAACTTCGTCTATCGATTCATCGATCAGTTAGTCGATACATTCATCGGTTATTTTGTAATCGATTGGTCGATACCCAAAATCGATGGCCCTTTATAATTTCGCTCAAGAGTAAAAAATCAAGAACTCACGATAAAACTGAAATTAAGTTAGTTACTAAAATAACTAGTTATTTATTAAGTTAGGTTACTTTTCTTCAAGATCATAAACACTCGCAATTAATACATTTACTAATACGAGTATGTAGTAAAGGTTTTGTAAGAATTCGAGCAAAAGAGATGAATTTTCCCTCATTCCTAACCACAATTATAGCCTTAGTATGGTCATAACGCTCGAAAACAGTTTGCAATCTAATAATCTGAAGAATGAATACGACTTTTAGCGTTATCGATTAAGACTCTTTTTCTTAGTAATTTATATGGCAATATTTGACTGTTTGGTCTTCCTATAACAACCCTTTCTTTTATTTTATTGTTTGGGTTCTGTAATGAATATTTTTTATGGATTCCTTTTATGTTTGCTTTCCAATTGCCATTTACCCTCATTCCTTACATATATTAAAGATATTCAGGGCATTTTTAGGACTTTGTTCCTTGAAAATGTTTCTTTTTCAACCTTTCACTTTCCTTAAAATCCAAATGTTTTAAGCTATTATTCTTTCTTCCTTCTTCATTGCTGTCCGTATATCCCTTCCGTACGTCGATACAGCTATAGAAATGTAAAATTTTTCATCGGTTTATTTTTTAATAAACCTACTTTTGACTACTGTATTCCATTCTGAGCTAACATTACTTAAATTTCTGTAAACAAGAATAATTTCCAAAACCCACTGTGGGCCGCAATGTGAATTCTAGCGGGTCTCATGCGGCCCGCGGGTCGCTCTTTATGCAGGACTGGGGTAAGTAATACAGCGAATTTCTGTCACTTTCCACCCTATAAACGTGAAAATAAGATACACAAACTAGGACATCGAACCGTGAATATTTTCCTTCAGCTGAAATTCGATTTAGTTACGGTTTCGCTCCGTCCATCGGTTCAAACCGATATTTTTTGTTTCTTTAATTGAATTTCGTAAACTTTTTGAAAGATTTTGACAACGTGCAACGTTTTTAATAACATCAAATGTGTCGGAACACGCTTTTTGTATATTCAAAATTGCCGCCCCTTTTGTAAATTTATTGGTAAAAACGGTAACTGTGAGTAACTCTTTGTTGAGTTAGTGGACTTTGTTGCCTCCCTTGAAAAGGAAGGGAATAAATTCATCAAAATTTGAGTAAGAGCATGCTAGACTGAGAGCGAGATGCCGCAAAATTGAAGCTAAAAGATCGGAAAAGTAGATGGATCTAACTAGACCAAATCACTAAACAGGCCATTACGCCATGCTACATATACTTCTACTGCGGCGACGTTGTGGCAACGAAATATTTTTGCTTGTTGTGGAAACGGGATAGGGATTGTTGAGAGAGGGTTAGGATTCTCCATTGGTGTGTAAGACGCGAGAAGTGAGCGTACATCGCGGATATGTGTCCCTACAAAGAGATTTGATTCTTCTGCATGAAAGGATCCTCGGATTGGGTGAGACGAATTCGTCAACGCGAGAAAAGGTTCTTTTCCGTGAGCAACAGTATCTTTTTCCTAAAAGGGGTTCCCTCTTTACCTTCTCGGGATCAAATTCAGAATCTTCGCGCTTCAAAGATATTGCCTTAACGGTGAGAAAAGCTGCACTTTCGAATACATCTTTAGCATGAGTCATGGTTCATTAGTCTTAGTTTAGTCCCAGACTATTTTTTAACAACATTCTTATATCTATTGAGAATCTTTCGTTAGAATCGAATGCATGTTGGCGTCGTCTATTGAGTAAATAAATACCGCTATTTCCATATTCAAAAATGTCAGTTTAATTTTTAAAAGTTCGCTATAGGGGCTCTCGGATAGCCAAGTGGGCTGCGCGTTTGCCTTTGATAGAAGAAGTTTTTGGTTAGATTCCTAGAAGGGTGTCAGCCCATATGCGAGAAATTACCTTTGTTTTCGAATCACGTTTGACAACGCTACTAATTTCGCTATATACCCTGAAAGTTATCTAAAAAGTAGCAACGCTCAGAAAATCATTGATAGAAGCTAATTTTAAAATATAATGACTAATTTCGCTTTCGTAAATATTACCACAGCTTAACTTTAAAGTGTTGAGTAAATTTTGTCTTTCATCAACTTCATGTAATTCTATTTTGATTTAAAATTAAGTAAAACATGTCATATTCAGAGTACGCAGAAGAGAATATATAGATAGATATATAGAGAGATACAGGAGGTATAGATAGATAAATATAGAGATAAAGAGACTGGCAACTGCGTTCTCAGTGATAAGAAAAAAAGTTTAATGAGAGAAAAGGGATTAACTCTACGCCTCGAATTGGTAGTACCCAATGAAAACATGAATGTGAATTCAAAAAACCTTTCATCGTAAACCACACTATTTGGCAAGGAAAAGAAAACAGCCTGATAACTCTAAGCTTCGAATTTTAGACTCACCATCACATAAATAGGCAAAGTTTATCCACAAATGTATGGGAGACAAAAGGGGCCGAATCATCGTGGAAAAAAAATTGCAGTTGCTGATGGGGCTAGGACCCGAAATCTGGTTTGCGTTTTTCACAGCCATAAGGAGGAGTTTTACAGATCAAAAGTGTTTCGTTTTGAGTTTCTTTTTCGTTTTCCTACGTAAGTGAAATAATAAATCTCTGACCGACCGAACGACCTTCCCGATTAAATATTCCCGATTGCTAAAATGTTTAAACAAAGCTAATTGCAACTGTTCACGGATGCTTAGAATAGCAATGCAGTCGATTGAAGAGGAAACACAATATTTGAACAAATTCGAATTAGGCACGAGGCTGAATCAATAAGTACCATTCCTTGAAGATAGTTAGCGCTACTGTGGCTCTACCGTTGTCTACTGCCATTTTTCAAAAGTCGCCATTAAAATTTTTCAGACTGATTTCCAGGTTGTATTTGATTTAGCAGCCATTGGTATTTAACAAGCAGGAGGTTTCATTCAGGTTTTGAATATTTTTTACTCCTTAAATTCGTGCGCGTCTGATTCCCATCGGGCGAAAACGAATTCCCTTCAGGTGATAGTACATCTACCAATGGAAATCCAAAAATCGACTACTGAAATTCGATGCAACATTTCCTTTGCTGAATAAAAAACTATCTGTGGGATAAATAGCCTAATTAATGCCGATAAAAATCTCGGAGTGAAACTCAACAAGATACATGTCGCTAATTAGGATGGTAGTTTGATTCGCCCTTTAGCCCTAAATCCATCTTCATCGGATGCATTTTCCCAATAAAGGACTGGTGCATTCCTATATACCAATAACAAGGCTCCATCATCGCATGCCCTATTTCCTCGACCGCCCT
Source organism: Ladona fulva (assembly GCA_000376725.2). Taxonomy (NCBI): domain Eukaryota; kingdom Metazoa; phylum Arthropoda; class Insecta; order Odonata; family Libellulidae; genus Ladona; species Ladona fulva. Next base: position 392,666 of record KZ308791.1, read on the forward strand.
CATATTCACGTCCTTTTCACTCGCTATTTTTTACTTCCTCATAGACGAAAAATCTCCCAAAAAATGTCTTCGCTCAATGGACTATGCATTTCTAATGACATTCCCACATTTTTTTTTCTGACCCGCATCCGAACTTGCTTCAAGTTCCTAGTTTCCGCATTCCACTTTCCAATAGACCCCAGTTCCCGAAGCATCCCACAAACTTCGAATTCCCTATAATTTATAAACGAAAAATTGAAAGCAAAAGAGGGGACTGGATATCAATGAGATCTGACCTAATTTGCGTCAGCACAATATAATGACTATCCCTTAAACTTTCTCTTAAACTTTTTTTAGAGATTATTTAACAATAACAGTATTCTTTCAAAAACAGAACAGAATCTAAGGTCTCTTATCTTAGCTTAATACTTGATAAAATACGGAAAAAATCCCTGTCAACGCCTCATTTTACGCTTCTTACGGTTAGTTAGCTCGCAAACAACTTTTGGCTTTTTGGAGCTCTTCTCGAACTCTAATACTCCTTCCTGTTTGGTTTCTGGTCTTTCCGTTCAATTTACGTGATGATTTCTGTCTCTGCACATAAAACTGAATACTTTTTCCTTCTTCGGACCCATTATTTATTATATCTGTTTAAATTTGATCCTACTGCAATTTTTGCATTGATTACGCTATTTTCTTTATATATTTTCTTCTTTTCGATAGTTAAATTTACGTTACCATTGGTAAAATTGTAAATATTTACGTACAGTGTAACTTTTTCCCATCACTTTTGTTATTGTTTCGATACTTCTTCGTTGTTCGGTATTTTTATTCTTTCTTTCTTTCATTTCTGATTTTTATCATATTGTATTGCTTATTTCTTGTACTTTACATCACGAATGTTTATGTCAGGAGATGGAGAACTTAATAATGCGTGAAATTTAGAACTTTTACTTAGCTTAGTGTTTTGTGATTAGAAAATGCAAACTTCATAATGCATAAAAAGGTTCATCTATCGCCTTTCATTCGTTATATGACTATTTTACTACGCAATAATCAGAAAAGGAGGAGAAAGTAAATAAACTCGACTTCAGCAACGAAATTTGTCGTCAAGGCAGGAGCAAGTGAAAGAGATGAATTTTGAAAATAATTCGATACATTTTGTCGACTTTGCGTGATTGGGATCCGAAATTAATAATCGCCGACAGGAATAAAACTCCTGGATGAAACCTCATTTTTACCACATTTCCCTCGACTTTGCGTCCCTCTGATTTATTTTTTGTCAACAAAGGTCAAAAGGTCTTATTAAGTCAATAAAGTCTGCAAACCATTCCTCAAAAAGTGGCGCAATACACTACCGCGTAGAGGTCGGTTTTTCTTTCCCATTCCGACTCTAAATCTTCACTTTCACATTCGCAGAAACCTCAGTGCAGTGGCGGATTCACCTGGTAGACCCTCCGGGGACCGTGTCTTCAATACACACAGGCACTTGAGTTCACCATCGGAATACTAATGTATATAGGTCCTTCTCTCTTCTAGTGGACCTTCACAAAGCTGGTCCCCGGGCCCTATATCCCCCCACCCCCTAAATCTTCGTTCAAACACCCGTGTGTCACCTTTATCCCTAGAAATCCTCAGCTTCTACAAATACACACTGCTGGTAGCCTTCCGACGTACGACATGGAGTGTATGCACCGTTTAGCCTAACTCCCAGGCATACTACGATTGCGCATAGCTAGACGTATCCAAACAGGGTAAATATTTAGAAAATACATGCCTCTCAGCATATTACAAGAAGATTTTAATAGAAACAGCATGGAATTTGGGGTGAATGTAAATAAAGGGAAAATAGTGAGAGTATTTAGTATTTGGTCATGGGAGGATAAGGAGGAAAACGTCAATATCAAATAAGAAACAGCAGCATTGAGAAGGATAGCAATGTCGAAAGAAGACAATTCCGTTACAAAGAAATGAAAAGTTCTTTAAAGAATGAGCTGGGGAAATTGCTTGTTTACCTGTAGCACAGCGTTGTATAAAGCTAACACTTGGATTATTCAGAAGAAGGCGAGAGAAGAAAGGCATATGTGGAGATATAGATCTGGAGAAGGATTGACATAGTGAACTGGAAGGACAAAGTGAGGAATGAGGCGTTAAAAACAATAGAATAGGACAGACATTTAATGGAAACGAGTAAAAGAAAAGAGAAGAATTGGATAATACATCTATAAATGCCTGACTGCTTGTTGCTGTAAGAGGGAAAGGAGGAAAGATCGAGAAGCGGAAGGAAGAGAAAGAAAATGAAGGACACTGCCGAAGCAGGCACAAGGTACATGCCACCGAAGCGAACGGCTGATGAAAGAGACGTGCTAGAGGGAGTCCGTGGCTGAATTTGCGTTAATGGCAGGTGTACCACCAACAACCAGACACTACACGACCCGTAATTCCCATTACGGACGGAGAAGTTCCTTCTTCCAACCCAACGTACGTAACCACACCATTTACCCAGTGAGATATCCCCGTCTTATTCACGGAAAAATCTAGGAGTCGATTGTTCTTAGACTCCATTTCCCTGATTTATCTCCCGCAAGCAGACCGTACAGGATGTAGTAGAGAGCGCACAACGTCGTTTTCCTAGGACTTATTGTCTCTAAATCTATCGAGTCGAATTCTATCCCCTCATCTTTTAACGACCATCACACCACATCTAAAAGCATCGTGATGACGCTTGCCGATCCACCCTGAGAGTTCTCAAAAAAAGTAAGGCTAACGCTGGAACTTTCCCAATTCACGAATGCAGCGCTGTCTACAAGATCCTATATTCTGCAGGCATACTTCAGAGGGGGTCTAACTGACGCAAAGTGGTATCCTTCACGGGCTTTTTCCTCCCCCTACCAAAGATACTTTCAACGGAGTCGTATCCTAAGCGTTGCGCCCTCTCCGCATAATAGACATATATGCATGCGAGGACAGAAATATTTGTGGATGTACCCTCTCAGAAAAGCACTTCGGGATAGCGCATCGCCTTCGTGGGGGTCCTTTAGACGTACAGGAATCCTCTGGGTGCATAATAGATGCTCGTAATAGGAAGAAATATCTGCGGCAGTGCGTTACCAAATGAACATATTTGGTCTTCGAAATCCACCTGAAGGAAGCACCCTCATCCCCCCTCTTACGTCTGCACGAAGGATAAAAAGCAGTAAAATCCCGCGAACGCTCTCGTAGCGGCGGCATTTCTATGAGCGGGAGAGGGAAGGGTGTGTGGGGGGGAGGTTTCGGTGGGGCGCTTGCGCCGTGCGGGCGCCCCCGCAGTCGATTACAGACGAGGGAGGGTTGGGTCGGGTTGAAGCGTAAAGGGGAGGGTTCCGAATACGGGGCGAAGGAAGTTTTTGCTAAAAATAAGAGTAACTACGGTTTAACGGTGGTCCCCACTGAGTCATGAGCAGCAACTACATTAAAATGGACGCACATATTCACATGAATAAGTAGTAACAGCCACGGTACTCCCTCTCCGGAAAAGGACACCAAAACCCTGGTGAATTCACCCGTGATTCCTCTATACTTTCCTGTTCTTGTAAACTTTTCTAACGACACATTCATAATCGTAATAATTTCCACTTCTGTACCCATTATAAGGCGATTCTGTGGAAATTGAAGGAGAAAGCCTACTCCTGAATACGATAAGGCCGCACGACGATACGCCGTTCTGAATCACCCTCATTTTTCCCCAAGGCTGATATGCAAAGACAGCTTTATTCTACGCACGTTTGAATGGAATCGGAGGACGTGTTGCAGCCAATGAGGAAAGATGGAGAGATCCTGTAGCCATAATCTGATTGAGACACAGTTTAGCCTATTGAGAAAACGGAATATTATACCTTCCCGCGTTCAGGAAACCGTTTTCGGTGCATTTAAAAGCATGGGCGCCATATTGAAAACCTGCGAGTTTTTTTTGAGTATTAGTAACTCATCCATGCTTACTTCTACATACTTGGGTATTTTATAATAAGATTATCGGACTGTGATGGGGAAAATTCTGCAAATTTAAGGTGTGAGGAAAGTAATGTACCATTGATTAATGATCAAGGGAAGCCAATAATGCTGTGGAAAGACTGAAGGAGGAAGTTTAGACGGCTATACCACAAACAAAAGTAAATCTCAAAAGAGCGAGTGTCAAAATACAAAGCACAAAACAGGAAGTGCAGCGAAGGAGCTAGTATCAAAACAGTAAAAATAATATTTTCCACCATACCACACCGACACTCAACATAACCCAAACAAGCTGAATAAAACGTGGCATAAAATGTTGATTATATAGTTTCCGCTACATACGGCTCGCAGCAGTAACCATAACTATTTCTTGCCTGTTTTTATGATACGTCCTCATTTTTGGCACGTTCTGGCTTGTCCTTGCTTTTCTAAATAGTTGCTCACAGCAGCGTTTACCACGCTAGCTCTCTTGTACACACTCCATCTCTCCTTATATGCCCAGAGATCAGACTTTTTCGAAACGAAGAATAGCAAATGGCAACGAATTTGTCACTTTCCAAGTCCATAACCTTCCCAGTAAATGAAATAATAAAGTACGTGACTAAAGTCACGCTGCCGAACGACAATTGGCGACTTGAAGGCTATGAACGTAAAAATAGATGAAAGCGTGAATCGTCCCAATTCCCTGCAATCTAAAGACAACTAATTACCTCGTTGAAACAGAAATGAAATTCTATGTAACGTTACTTCTCTGAACGAACGCCTATCAAATAGATTACTTTCTGTTGCTAGGCGATAGCAATAATGAATGATTTATAAACAGCAGGCTATCGAAGAGACAACGTTAGTACTATATAAATGGCAACTAACTAGTGTAAGAAATTAGAGGCATAATGCCTACTAGAGCATATTCACGTCTCAACTTAGAGTTTATTGAATTCGTCAAGAACAGGGAAAAAAACTAGTTAACGGTGGCTACAACGAACTTTACAGATACCAATAAATATTGTAATAAATACGCTATCTTAAAACAGCCCAGGAAAGCAATTAACAAAAGAATAATAAATGTATTTGAAGTTTCAAGGAGCTGTCATCAAGGAGTCAAGGAGACACATTTAAGAGTCACAGAGAAGAGTAGAGTTAGAGATTATGTTACCACCAAACATTACTGAGCAAGGAAAACCTTTAAGAGAAAAAGAATAGAACTAAATTGGTTCGATGACGATATCCGAATAAAAAATGAAAGCACCGCAAAAATAAAAGTTGGGCGTGTTAGCGCATAAAAATTCCTCTGAAGCAAAAGATTCCCGGTGAAATTCGGACGAACAAACAAACGAATTCACTGAGCAGCATTTACCCAATAATCAAAGGACGAGTTGAGAAATTTGAACCATAAAGATTAAAAAATAAATATTTACCTACAGGTAATAAAAAATTAAGAAAGAGAGAGAAGCTATTGATTTTTATGGAGTGAAAAAAGTGACCCAACATGATCACAAAAAATCAACTACTGAGTAGCAGTCTCACGAAGAAGAAATGCGCAGAAGCTATATAAAATGTGCACATGTGCTACAACACTAAGGATATTGAACAAATATCACGCCTGATAGGAATATTACCTATTATTCGGAGCAAACTAAAGTCAGAGCAAAAGTTGGTTTTCCTTAATACAGATGGAATCGGCTACGTACATTAATTTGTGCAGAGGCAATTTAAACAGCTATATGAATATATAATAGCAATTATGATATCCATTAAGCTGTAGGTGATTCCTAGAAGGCAAGGTATGAAAATATCCGAAATAATTTTCCCGTTTTGACAGCGGGAACAATTATAGAGAGAAGGGATAGCTATAAAAATTTACCCATAAAATAAGCATGAAATAAAAACATTTAAATAAACGAAAATTGGTATTAGCCACTTATTTATTGACGCATAAGAAACCTTAACGAAATTTCAAAAAGCTATTTCTGAATAAATAGCGCTTACATAATATGTTGCGGCAACGCAAGAAAACCAGAACGAAAAACAGGCATCGCCTTCTTTTTATTAGACGCTCGCAGTTAAAGATATATTATAGTTAAATGACTAAAATATAAATTCTCCGAGATAGAATTCTTTTTCGAATAGGGTGATGATTTTTAGTATTATCAAATATGAATTTTTTCGAACGTATGGAAGAAACAACCAGAAATAAAAATCCTTTCTTCCTCTAACAAATAGGGGTTCTCAAACGTGACCTACGAAGTTTCTTGCATTTCTACAAAGACTATTACGTATACCATATTAAACATGGTGCATCAGAAAGTAAAAAATCTCCTTCAAACAGAATAGCAACAGATGAGAAAAGACATCCTATTCATAAGGTGGATGAAATGTTGTTCATTATGCGCGATAAGGAAGCATCTTTAATGAAGAGAATCGAGGAAGTAAAGCCTCACTACTTCAGAAATTTATTCGTAAATCACGTTCCCTCTGAGTAGACTGGTATTTACGGCAGGAACGAAAACAGTTCCTAGTAGTAATTCGTGAAGCATTCACTCTCAGCAGCTCCGAAGCCCTCTTTCAATCTTCGCTCTCGATGAACCGATTCATCCAATGGAATGGATGCCGAAATTTATCTCATCGCACTCCAATTTTGAATTTCCTTATTCCCGCGCAGCCTCTTAAAATAGTCATGAAATTGAAATTACGTTACCACGCCGAGGAACGGAATGAATGAATAATAACGGCCGATTTTTGAGTGAGTGCGAAGTGAGTTGAAGACCGAGTATGAGGAATGAAGAAGACCGGGTTGAGAGACGCAGTGAATTTGGAATGAATGAATGAAATTAATGACGTTGCATAGCGAGGATCCCAAGAGGAGTTTATATTCAAAGTAGCCTCGTTGTGAAAGCATTTATTACGGAAAGGAATATTCCTGTAACTGAGACATCCCTGATCTTAATTTTTAAAATAAAGTGCTATTCACAGAGTTATTGTACAGTGCCCTTGTGGACTTATAGCATTCTAACTTAGTCGGGAATGCAAGGGAAAAACCCATCTCCTCGTCTTGGCTACTAAGAAGCATTTCCTCTGTAAAGCAAATAGAATTTCCCTCTAGAATAATATCAAACGGTGCAGGGGTTGAAGATTCGAACAGTTTTTGGGCTGAATTCTTCAAAGAATTCTAAAAACATTTAATAGTGATTAGAAGCAGCTTCTGAAGACGATTATTTGTATTTGGAAAATAAAATTGCAACATGGATCGAGAAAACGGTCAACGTGTGAAATTTAAGCCAGGAGGAGTAATTTATCGCTTGGTTCAGTGCAAGTGATACCAAGCGTTCAGCTGTTACATCATTCAGAAAGATTTTCGGGGCATCTGGCAAACTATTTCAGCGTATTTGGACTTGAATTTTGTTGTACGTTGATACTACTTTATCCGATGCGTAGGAGAGATATTTTATGTTATCATGTAGCTCTAATTTAATGGCTCTATTTTTTCGCATCTCCGAAATCAAATTCCAAAGGAAAAACGAGGGAAGTTGTAAGATTTGATTTCTCGGAAAGGAGGAGCCGCACGAACTTGATTAAAGATCCGCACGCGGCTCGTATACCACGGGATTTTGATATAACATGATATAAAGAATAAAGCTACATAGCAATCATACCTGATGACGGCTGTATTGCCGAAACTGGTCGTGTAATAAAAATTGTGGATACTACAAAGATATTTTTATTTCTTCAGAATGGCTTTCCACGAAGTCCGGCCAGAAGGATAGAAGTTATTAGAATGATCGTATAGATAGTATCACCAGTGCCACCAATGTTTCATTATTGCTACTAAAGATACCATTAGATTTACCATCGCATACTAACGTGTAGCATTCTTATACCAGAAGGGACAACATTATAATTAATTACAAAGATAAATAAGTAAGTAAATACGAATGTATTCGTACACTCGTATACTCGGATGCAAATATTACCTAACCGACATTTTTGGTTAACCATCCTCGAATCGTGTTTACCAGCAAGAGAATGACTTGAAACTATACTTAATGAATTCAAACGTAGAATAACTGTTGGAGCAAATATAGTGAGTCTATTAAGGGACTCAATACCTATATTGTAAATTTATACTGCCTGAATTTCCTTATAAACGATATTTAACACACGAAAATATATTCTCTTACTTGTGCGACCATTGTATGTTGTTGCACTCATGCTAAAGTTTGGGGGAAAACGATTACCATACGTTTCTATTGTACATAATTATTTATTAATGTACATACATACCATCATAATATTTGTATTGCAAATCCAAGTTTTCGTTGTATGTTTCTCCACATCAATTTGAATTGAAACAAATTGATATATGTACTTTTAAGGATTCCAAGAATTTATACACAGTATTTGATAGTACCGTGGAATGAGAAAGTTGCAAGGCGATACTAATAGTAATCTAGTGTGAAGAAAAACCGATAATTTTTTCTAAAAATAATAGAGTTTGGAATGGAAGAGAAACGAATGAGGAACGTAGAGGTTGAATATCGATTTGAGCACGGCGTTGGGTCTAAAATGAAGAGATCAATCCGGTTAAAGGAAGAGTAAGACAACGTTTATATCTACCACGTAAGTGCCCTAATTTCTTTCTTGGGTTATTCTTCTTGCTCCAACGTTTTCTGCTAGCTAGAGTGCAAACGCTTTTGCTCGATTTGTCTCTCTTTCAAAAGTAAACAGATATCAGCCGTGAACTTCTGATAGATAAAAAATTTCCCTTACGCTCAGCGCTCGATATATTCCCGATAGATAACAATTTTTATAACCTTCAATTAGGAGTTTCTAAAATGAATGCTATCCCACACCTCAGTAGCTTTCATGCTGTCATTGTGAGCAGGGCTGGTACAAAACTATATAAATAATGCACTTTTCCTGTGACAAACAATGAAAAGTATTCCATTTATCAAGACATAGAAACAACAAGAACATCGTAAATTATTTAATTCGCAGTCGGTAAAATTATAGTATATTATGCTTTATGCATGTACCTGGGAAATTGAATATCTAATAAATGTACTTCTGGGAAAAAGACGTCTTAAAAGAAAAACCCCACCCACCAATTCTCCCCACACCTTCACAAAAGATAAAAGCCCGATCATCTACCTCCCTATTGATTTCCAATTTTGGAACCCTTGAGAATGGAGACATTAATTTCCGAAATGCGCATAAGGCGATTCCCGGAAATTGGTAATCCGGAACTTCCCGTTTGCCTCTGAACGCGAACTCCACTTCCGGAGTGTCTATAAACTTCTACTGTACTTCTTTCTACCCACGTTTGACTCCAAAGAAATATTATTTTAAACAGTAATGTTTTTCTAAATACCTTTGTTAATTTTATTGGTTTATTGTTGAGTGACCATAACTGTGGACAATTTCAGTCTCGTCCCCAGTTTGGAATAGTTGAATATCTTCAGCATTTATAAACTATAACGGTTATATTTTAATTATTTTCTCACACTGGGTATTCACTGGTGTTTCGATGGCCTGGGTAATTTAATTTCCCAACCTTTGTGTGTGATAGGAAATAAACTAAATGACGAAACATTACAAAATATACTACTATAAAAATTCACAGAGCATACTAACAACTCTTTGGGTCACTAGCTCCGGAGTAACGTAACTCGCAAGTATTTGAAAAACTTGTTTGGGATTAGGAGAGATTCGGTTTATGATACTCCGCAGTTTCAAAATCTCGCCTCTCACGACTTTGTCACGGCTTGTTCTTTAGGTATCATTCTGAAGAAGGTCCAATTTTTCACATCCATGCTTCTTTATATAGCGCAATATTTGATCTCCGACTCGTCAATAGCAGATTAATTTTTGTGGGTCATACGAGGACGTCCTTCGTCAATGTTCTGGGGCAAAGTTCGCGGCTTTGACTATAACTCCGTAAATGCACTGATTCAACCGTTCCTTTCCTTCTTACAGAAGTTGTCTATCCAACTCCCACCCAAAGACACCAAAATTTTGAAAGTGCAGTTTGGAAAACTTCCAAATTCAGGAAGTAGATTAACGAGTTCATTTTGAAGCCGGGATACCTTAGAGTAACGCTCGCTTCCAAGCTGCGACTCTTATAAGAATTATCGTCACTCCTCGTAATCACATTTTTTAATTTTCATGGAAAATAAGCAAAAGAATAATTTTCCAGTTGAAGAACTGTACAACCACAGAGCATATGGCTAAGCCGCTGTGCTACAAAGTAGCGAAAATTACCATACAAAAGATAGACACAGATTTGAACCAGAAGTGTTAACAAAGATTTTACGATTTTATCGCAATTGTAGTACAGGGTTATAAGTACTGATGAGCATTTTGTTTCCGCCACCTTTTCATTATCTTTGAGCTTTTCTTCTAAAAAATGAGCAAAGTTAGCTTCATGCATATAAAAAGGGTAAATTGGTGAATGTTCTCCAAAATGATCCTTAAACTAGGGTTCGCGGACCCACGGGAATTCCCGAAGAGGTCCGTGAGAATACATTTTTGTACTCATTAAGTTAGAGTTAAACATCGCTACTTCCAGTGATATTATCAGACCTGTCAATTTAATCGATCAAAGTATTTCGCTACTGAAATATTAATACGTATTTAATTGTATCCACTGTAGTCTAAATAAAATCTCAATCGCAAAATTCTGGAGGTTCGCGAAACGAAAGATCACCAACAGGAGGACCTCAGCCTCCTAAAGTTTAAGACCGCAGTCCTAAGCCTCTAAAACCTATCTTCAGAGGTAGGCACAAAATTAAATACGCTCAAATCGCATACAACATTAAATCCCGTTCAACTAACAGTCTTTTATTCGACGACAGACAAATCAAGGATTCCGCATAAAACGTACGTAAAGTTAAATTTTATAGCTTACAATCTTTATTTCATTGGAAATACATTATTTAAATTAGAGTGAATCTTGGATCGAATTCAAGACAGCTACCATAAGATAGGAAATTCAATTTTTTTTCTTACAGATTTCGGGTTCAACGCCGACAAACCTCTATGAAACAATCTATTCTATGACGATGAATTCTAAGCCCGTTGACTTGGCAAGAATTACAACTGTTAGGCCAGGTATTATAACGTATACTTAGCATGGAGTTAATCTTCCCTTTAGGGCCTGGAATTATAATGGTTTGTTTAAGAGAAGATTATAGTTAATCTGCATTCTAAGCCATCATATATAACTATAATCTTCACTTTAATTCCAACAAACCATTATAATACCGGGCCATAAAGTGAACTTAAGTTGGAATCCGTATTATATTTAATTTTCGCAGGCAAAAGTGAACATACTGGAAGAACGAACACTTTTAGAGGAATTGGTGGCATTGTAAGAAAATGTTAGCAAGCTTCAGGTATTTCAAAAGGTAAAGAGACACTCCTATGTTAAAATGTTAGTTTAAAATCTTCAGAAAGTCATTGACTACAAGCAATGAGAGTGGAAAGTTCCTTAGCTGATTCCAAGAAACCAGGGCGAGGTGGAATCTATGGAGCCGCGCTAGCATTTTAGGTATTCCCAATATGTACTCGTATTTTAAAAAGCTAAGTTGTCATCTTCAAGGGATAGAAGTTTCCAACATCTACAAAGCTTCAAATACACAAGTATGGCCAGATTGGACACTAATATAATCTATTTCATCTCAAGGTTCTGTTACATGCGATCAAATTATGATCATTTAAAATTATAATTAGAATCTCTCGAGTCTAGAACGACTTTGGTTATAACCATTGAAACTTTTTATTGAAGGTCGGTCTAAGGGTATGCAACGGAAAGTAAAGTGTAAACTCCGTAATCGCACAATCTAACTATTCGTCATACAATAAGGCATGTTTTCGAGTCGCATTTCCTCAAGGTTTACATTCTATTAGCAGAAGAAACGAAAGGTCGTTTAAGTAAAATATGCTCCTCCTTTCTACCTTTCCAGATCTATCTTTAGCTTTCCCTTTCCGATGTTTGGGACCAAAATGGATTTATAGTCTTTCAAGAGCCCCTCGCGTTGCTTTAAAATCCTTTCGAACAAGGGCAACCCTTTTCTTATCTCATCTAAGGCTTATTTAGTCTTCCCCTGACGGCTTGTAGGGTCACAATGTAGACGTAAATATCTCTCCATCAATCCCGTTAGGGCCTATATTTGCCATACGTTCTCATGAGAACAATAATGAAGCCTTTAGCTGTCAAAGCTTACTAATCGGGAATTCCAGAAAGATTACGAAGGTAATCAATATGTGACAAATTTCACCGCAACAACCAATAAAATATTATCAAGATATCAAATCCTATTTATAACATTCTTGTTATAAAAATAAAGAAAACTTTCGCATGTTCATACTTAAGATTCATTTCTCATTATCACTATTTGGTTAACGCATTTACTTCTTCAACACAAATCAATCTAACTGGGCTCCCGGATAGTCAAGCCACCATTTAATTGAGAGATAATTCATGTGAATATTTTCATCTTTTCTATAATCCATTGGTATCGAGACATTACTCGAAGCCTCCCGGATAGACAAATAGGCAACGCATTCGACATCGGTGGAAATGGTCCCGGGTTCTATTTCCGGTGGGGGCTTACGTGCGAATTGACCTAAGCTGTTGAAGACCTTTTATCAATACTACTACTACTCAATTTACCTATGCAAAAAAATCGCAAGAATTTACAATCAATCTTGAAACGAGCCAGACAGCCGAAGTTGCAGTAAAAATCCTACGCTTTATGCTTCGAGAAGAGAGAAGTCGAATAAACGGAACCATTTTAGAATGAGATAACAAAAAACAACTACATTTACGCTAATCTTTAACAAAGAACAAAAGTTAAGATCTTAAGTTTAACTTCTTTGTTAAATTATGAGATAGGCCACGTTAAAACATAAATATTTTATAATCTGTCTTAAAAAGGGATTAAATTCATAACTATGGATGTTGCATCGAAGCATTGCCTCGTACGTTGAGGAGAGGAATTTTCCAAGGATAAAAAGAAGTGAAAGAGCAATAAGAATGGGACTCGAACCGAAGTCTCCCTTTCTCCGGGCAGGCATTCTATTCAATAATGTCAATGCTCGTCTTTTTCTCGCTCATGTCCTCAAAGAATCCCTTAAGAGGGTGAATTAAACATGGTATAATAGTTTAAAGGTTAGAATATCCGCAGGAAACTGGGAGACCTGGGTTTGAGTCCCAGTCATGTCGCTATTTTTTACTTCTTATCCTTATGTTTTAAGGCTAACGCCTCCTCGTGTTAAAAATACCTTTCCGTCGCCCTTAGAGGAAAATGCCTTTCTAAATTCCAACTCTCAACCTATTGTGGGCAGAGCTACAGAGATTAGGGATAATTTTGTCCTATAGTTCACCAACACCATAACATTTACCACTGAAAGGACCAAATGTGGCAACGCAGGAAGAATAAGAGAGAGAGAGAAATGAGGAAATGTATGGATTAGAGCAGTGGTGGGCAAACTACGACCCGCGGGCCATATCCGGCCGGTCGCGAACTTTCATCCGGTCCGTGACGATCGATCATTCTGGTTATACAAACAGATACAAGAATATGGCAGCGTGAATCTTAAGTAATCATTAAACGTTAAGAAATATCAGAAAGTTTACTGCTGCTCATGATGCGTTACAATCCTTAGATCCGAAGTGATTCATAGATCGATTAGGTATAGTGAATTCGATATATGAAAGAATTTGTGAAATAGATACTATTTCAAGGGCATATGATAATCTGTGGCCCGCCGACCTATGAGTTATCTGGCCTGTTGAGTAATGTGTCTCAGTACCACTGGATTAGAGAAAAGATGAAAAAATTCGCATGAATTCTAACTATCAATTAAACTGGGGGCTGAACTAATCTTACAAAGAAAATTTCCCTCTTTAACCATGGAATACCTACATTGCATACCTCTGAAAAGTAAAAGCAAATGTGGCAATATAGGAAGAATAGAGAAGAACATGATGTACACATATCGTATGAATATTATGCAAAAACTAAAGATTAGAGAGAAAGAAAATGTGTCTGGATACTAAGTCTCAACCGATTATCGAAAAAGATACATAAGGGACGAATTTTTTCCTTTAGCTTACCGATAACCGCAGCATTTGTCTCTAACTTGGGAACGTCGAATGAAGAAGGAGATAGACATGCATAAATACATGGATAAGAGGGAAAATTCTCACCTGAATTCCAACTCAACTAATTGTGAAATGAGCCATAGTTATCTGTACAACAGCAGTTTTCTAGAACGTAAATTCGACCGAATCTCGAGAGCGATCTCAAACGATGATAGCAACGAAAGTCGCCCGAAGGCTTCCCATACTCACGTCCCAATTACGCATCCGACTCCTACAAGATGAAAAACTGAATGAACTAGATCGATAGTCGGCGCATGAGTCGTCTTTTGCAGAATAGAGCGGATGGAGTCGGGACGAAAACAATGGGAAAGTATCCAGCGAAGGGAACGCGAATTGAAATCTCATTTGGGGTCTTGGGCGGGAAAGAATGAGAGAATGGAAGAGAAGGAGATAATGAGAGGGAGAAAGAGGAGCAATCTGGAAAGAGATAAGAGTGGCATAATAAGGGAAAGTGAAGGAGGAATGCGAAGGCGCATGGAAGTGGCAAAGGGCAGCGCTGGGTCATCTGTCGCGCAGCAGCTGAGATAAAAAAAAGAAGTTCGCTTAAAGGGAATGACTCGGGTCGAGTCTAGCTCGCGAGGCGCCTCCGAAATCCATATCTGGAGTCTTCTGAAAAGACGGAAGGAATCGCGTCCATAATCTAACGCTCGGAGTTCTTCAATGAAAAAAGAGATCGCCCCGACTGAATCATACGATGTATGGTCATAGCCAAGGGATGGTGCACCTTCACTTTGAGCAGCGCTGTATTTGATGAAGTAAAACACTTGTATACGGAACTGTAACGTAAGATACTGGACACTATCCTCTCAAGTGCGACAGTAACGGTGTAAATGTTTTTATTAAGGAAAAAGTATTATCAATTGACGATATTGACATTTATTTTCTCGTATCAAATAAAAGAGACTTTGTGCTATTTCCGCAGATTTTTAATACAGGCACGACCAGGTTTCAGCGAATGATCGCCATCATCAGGTAACGTAGTATTGCTACGGTAACATAGGATCAGGTAACATAGCATTGCCATATTACCTAATGATAGCGATCATTCGCGAAAACCTGGTCGTGTAGGTATTAAAATCCAGTGGAAAAAAGACAAAGCCTCTTTTTCCTTCAAATATGGAGTAATTACAAAAAACATCGCCAATGCATGTGAATTTCATTTTCTCGTTACCCCAGATTTTTAAGTGAAGCGTGCTTAGTAAGGATAGCGCTGATAGAGTTCCGCGTGCCAAAATAATTCTGTGCCGTGCTACTTTAGGAAGACGTGCGAAAGATTCGCCATCCCCGTTATACCCTAACAAGTCAATAACAGGACGGTTTCCATTCGTAAGATGGGACCAAAGATGACAGGCTCTTCGCACGATTTTCGAAGACAGTATTCCCTACATTGGTACCGATATTATACGAAAGTATCTGAGCCGTTTTGTTAGCGACACTATCTTTATTCATCAGATATACATTTCCAAAACCCTCGACGTTTCGGCCTGGGCTTTCTGGAATGCTTCAGTTCCGTAGGGAGACCAGATTAAGTATTTGGTTTCGTAGCATCATACGTTAATTATTATAATTAGGGTATATAATAGTACTATAGTATATAGTATTATTAAAAGTGCTTCGACAGCTAAGGTCATTTCGCACATGAGCCCCCACCGGGAATCGAACCCGGGACCGCTTTCGCCTAACTCGAACGCGTTGCCCACTTGACTACGCGGGAGCCGCAAGGTAAATAATTCCAGATTTCCTGGTATTTATCTATGAAATATAGCACTATAAAACACAAAATATGAATATTTACAATAAAAATATTGTAATAAAACACAAAATATGAATATTTACAATAAAAATATTGTAATAAAACACAAAATATGAATATTTACAATAAAAATATTGTAATAAAACACAAAATATGAATATTTACAATAAAATTATTGTAATACGTTTCCATATTTGTAGATTTTTCGCACTGTGCAAATTTATGGAACACAATTGGTCAATTATCAGTGAAATTAGACCATTCTATAGCGAGTTTTTAAAGTAAACTTAAATATTTTGTTTATCAAGGCCGACGTAACCTATATATACTCTCATGGTACTTTTTTCATAAATTTTTACCATGGATATTCAGTACTGATACATTTACTAAATATTTTATCTTTATTAATTATTCGATTAGTAGAGCAGACTAAATTATGGATATCCCAAGCACTAGAAAGGGGTATTTTCACTACATTTATGCATTTTCCGCTACATTTACAGCCTTAAAGAGGGGATATTTACAAATATAATTCAATGAGCGGGTTATTAATACCCTGAAACGAGGTACGTTTGGCATCCCTAGGTACATACGAGACGATCTGACATAAGACGATGTACGATATTTTATCTACGCACCGGAAAGTATTATAGGAGATTTCATGTTTCCTTATAAAAAAGAAGTCAACCTCTTATTACAGCCATGTACTAGAAATGTCCAAAATAAAATATACCTTAATATAAATATTTTGCTGATATTGAGACATTCGTTTTTAGAGGCGAAGGCTATAAAACTGGAATAAATTTTCTGGATCGAAGTTACGGAAACGGGACTGTCCTAGAAAGAAAGGGACGTTTGGCCAGCTTAATCATACATACATACAAGCGTGTTAATCATTGTCCCTTCGGGCTAAATACGCTGATGGCTACTTCTATGCCCAGGGCAGTAATAGGCGAGAAGGAGATATTTGTGGAAGATTCTTACCTGAAAAGAGAAGAAAAATTCGTTACTACAACGTTATACTACCAAAATATTTTTATGATTAAAACTAAATAGTTTCCATTAATACCCAACCAACTCAATGTAAAATAGCAGAGTCTAAAGGCCCGCATAAGATTCGGGGACACCTGAAAGTAGTAGGTAAATTCTGAGAAGAAGACTTAATTCATCCAGTAATTTTTGGATGGTAAAACCACAGGATTGGAAATGACACGGATAAAAAGAAGGGTCGCTCAAGAAAGAATAACGTTCAGAAAAAAAAACAGTTTTCAACTTCATGAATGAACGATGAAACTAAAAAGAAATTCGCGGATAGCTTCGCATTGAGAGTGGACCTGCATGGATCAGATTTATATTTGTTGGATTTATAGTTAGATATAAACTACACAATGAAGGATTTTGAGCTGTGTTATTTTGAGGAAAACAGAAATATATTTTGAATGTATAAAAGGAGTCATAAGCTGAACGAAACAGAAAAGAAGATACTTAACTTAAGATACTTAAGATAAGCAATAAAAGAAGAAACATTCTTAGAAATGAGGAGTTTATCGAAAACTTTATGAAAATCAAAGGGGAAATCCAACACTTCACTTGAAACGGATAATGAAGAATATTGGAGCAATAAATACGCAACTAAAATATGAAATTAAAGAGAATACGCTGGAGGTAGGAGTAAAGAAAAACCACACTCAACATTTATAGATACAAATACTTTTTATTATCAATAGTTGTAATGTTGCTTGTTATGATCACTGAAAGATTATTGTTTTATTGTCATTATAATTGTAAGCTGCTCGTCTTGTGAGTGTGATTGCTTTCGAATATTGCAATTAGAATGTTTGTATAAAAAGATAGTGCTGTGGCGGTAATTCATTGCTTACTGAAAGTGGACGTAATATTTGGCTTCTACATCTACATAAGTACCCTGCAAGCCACCTTTCGGCGTGTGGCAGGGGATGCAAGCACCATCAAAGGCTTGTGTTTAGCTGAACTGTAGAGTTGTGATGGACTTGGTGATGAAAATTGTAAGACTATGTATATTTAAATTGTGCGATCGACATAGGTATTAGTTTCCCTGCTTGCTTCATTGTTTTACGCTAGTATTTTCAAATAGGAGTTTTAAGTTGCATCCTTGCCACCTGAACATTTTCTACTAGTAACATTTATGTATAAGAATAAGAATAACTTTATAACCACTTAATTTGTATCATAACTATTTACGTTTTAGGGTTTCCAAAGCTGGCTGCAACTTAAATTCGCGATCAAAAATGCAATATCGCAAATGAGTTATCGCAGAGAAACGTTACTTTAACTATAACGTAGGCTACGATAAATAATGAACGCGCTCCAAATGACACTTCGCTTCACTAAAGCATTACCAAAATACATGCATGCTATTGTGTATCCTTAGCCACCTTCCCTACCACAGCGAGTAGCATGCGTATTACAATGGAGTTATTGTATGTCTCCCTTTCACGACTTCCAAAACTTGGATGTGTCTCCCAGAATGTACGGTATCTTTACACACATAAACCCTTCGGTTTATCCTGTTTGTTCTCCTACATCCCATATCTTTCCTTCAAGTACTGAGAATCCATTTATTCATAAAACTCAACCCATCCCTTCCTCCTGCTTGTATTAAGAATCTTATACGAGTTCTCTTTCTTACTCCAAAATTTTCGCGCACGGTGAGAGACAGTTGGGTAACGCCAAGCGAACAATGGTTGTTTAAAAATATGTAAGGGCATTAAATATGGAAAAATTCTCGCGAAATACTCCACATGGGATGGTGGATGATAGAGGAAGATACAAGCCGACCCAAGAGACACGGGCGACGTCTTACGACATTCAAGTGTCTCGGTGATTTCCCGAGAGAAATTTGATGAAAAATATATCTGAAAAGACCGTAAACGATTCTGGTACTCTTATTTTAGACTTTAGTCGTAAGTACTGGGCGACTAAAGGGACCTCGGAATGATGTCCCTCGAAGACACCGATTTCTTGCAGATCGAAGGTGATTCTTCGTGATATCCATACGATAAGGCAAAGTAAAATATTTAAGCAGAACTTAGGCCCTCATAAGATCCGGGGACACCTCCGTGTAGTAAATTATTATCTGACAAGGTGACTTAACTTTCCAATAAGTATTTATAAAGTGCCTCGACAGCTGAGGTCATTGTCACTTTTTCAATGAATTTACTTAATTAATTAAGTAATTCCAATAATTTTGGAAAGTAAAATCCCAGCGTTAGAAATAAGGATCGCTTAAGAAAAAGCATCGTTCGGAAAGAAAAACAGTTTTCAACGTCTTGCACGAACACTGAAACTGAAAAAAAAATTCGCATATAGTTTCGCAGTGAGAATGACCCTGCTTGGATCAGAAATATAGAGTTAAAGTTAAATATAAACAACACAATAAAGGATTTTAAGCTGCGCTATTAGAGGACAACGGAAAAGATGTCTTTGAATATAAAAAGAGTCATGAAAAAGATCTACGCAGAATGAATTTACTCAATTCAATTCATGATTGAGTCACTCGAAGACACGCACTACTTGCAGATGGAAAGTGTAGTTTCGTGATATCCATATAATAAAGCATCGTGAGATGTTTCTGCCATACCTAACATCAAAAACACTTGTGCAAAGTTCCGCATAATAGTCGCAAATCAGAGGATCCGACGCGACATGATCTCAAAGAAGTACGCTATAACCTTGATCTTTCAAGCAGTAGAGATGACATGAATACGGCTCTCACTGTTGTTACATCCTCAAGTCACCGCCGAGGTAGATCACCTCGTAGTCACACAATGACTTCTCTGATGGAGTCTACAGCACTTATGGCGTCCATTCATGCTTTACCGAAGCACTGAAAGCTACGGTTACATTTAAAGGTTTGCGTCTTTTCACAGATGTCGCTGCAAGAGTTAAAACATGATGGTATTTCTACCTGTGTTTAACATATGTACATAAAAGCACCCACTAGCGTCATCATAAGAACAAGGAAAAGTCGAACTTTTGCAAATCACAATATTTATTGGAAGACGACCGTGGTTTCGACTCATGCAGTCATCATCATCAGTCGAAAAAATATCGTGGTTTGTAAAAGTTCGACTTTATTTTGTTCCTTCATGAAGTACTACCACGAACTCACGGCCTAAGCATTGGTGCTAGAGTCATCATAGTTGCAGTTGAAGGTATTGTCCCGTGATGTACACTCATATAATAACTAACTGAAATTATGTTTTATTGCCTTTGCCAGATATTATTGTGCCGCGAATATTAAAGCTGCGAGATAAGATGAATGAGTTGTAGAGACCCTTTTGAGATGTAATAAAAGAGTTTGTGAGGTAATTGTTAGGGTATTACAAATTCTGTCGAGTAACAACCATATATGTGTAACCGGTCGCGATTTTGTAAATACATACATATTACAGGAACGTGGCGTACATCGTATGATATGTATAATCATGCAAAAAATCACGTTAAAACATTTACCCCAAAAGTCAGTAGAGAATGGCATCGATTGTATTAACACCATCATCGATATTTAAATCCCACCTGTTATTTTTTCTAATATTCTAATAGAAAGGAAACGACCAGAAGTTTACCTAATAGATTCTCACACAACATGCAAAATATAGTATGTATAGTTCATTCCTATGGCCTATTTATACTCTCCGTTTATAGTAATAATAAAAATACCGATACTGTGGTAAAGGAAAAACAGGTCAGCGAATGGTCAGGAGGAAAGTTCAACTAAATTTACGCCGTAATCCGCTTTCTGGCGCGCGGCTAGGGGCGCATAGAATATCGATTCTTTATTTCTGCTTCATCTTTAATAATCGCCCCATAAAGATGCTTCTGAAAACGGTTCCTCGCCTAATATTTCTACCGAGAAATTTATCAAAACATTTTAAAACCCGTCTTCCGCGAAATTCTCATTCGTCATCAACTAGGTACGAAAGAGAAGAGCCTTGCGAAGATTAAAGAATGAAGGAGAAGGTATGAGTATACGTATGGATTTTCCTTAAAGGATTGTGCAATGGGGAATAATGAGGGTAAACGACACAGTTATAGTGATTACTCCAAAAGAGCGAGAAAGTTATGAACGTGCGTTGTGTGAGTACATCATCATCTGGGAAACCTCTGTTTCATTTTAGGAGTAGTAGCGTACGTATATGGGCATAGTAGCTTATTTCAAGCCGCATTGGATCCCTCAACAAGGCAGCGGAAGAGAGTTCCTGGCAAATACCGCCGTAATAGACGATAGGGATCGGTATACCTTCCGAGTTTTAACGAAAGAGGCAGACTCCGCGAGAATCGCCGCCATAACGTCAACGTTGAAGCACTGCAAGTACTGCCCAATAATGGCTCCGATACACATTGCGATCCCCATCCATTTCTATTGCTCATAGTGCTCAAATCAAAGAGGGAAATATTTTGAACGCTCAGTGTGGATGCATAAAGGAGGCATTAGGAGAGAGAGGACGTTCTCTATTTTTCAGCGAATCAATAGGGAGCCTCTCTTAAAGCGGAAGGCCTAAAGGTTTCCGTTCATTTGGTGTGCTTAAGAATCTCTTGAAAATAAACGGAAGAGAGAGAGGAAGGAAGGGAAGGCGGTGTTGCCGTTTGAAATTTTAACTCAGGGCTAGACAAACATTCAAAAAGAGACGAGAGACGCTCGAATAAGGGAAAAAGTTGCCCGAAAAGCGCAGAGCCCCAAAAGTCTCGATCACTATTTTCATCGCCGGTATTTGATTTATTAAATACACATTTTCCACCCATTCTCTTTGAATAATATATAGGGATGAAATTCTCAGTGTATCACGCGATTCTAGATGAAAATCGTGTCGATGTCCAGAACACTGCCGGATCCGGATGTCGGCCAATATTTCGTTTACATAGACGTATGCGCAATACCCGTGCAATTTCCTTTGGGAGTCAGCAATCAAACGGCCTCTTCTATGAAAATTACTTCTCCATGATTCCTCGTTTACAATTCCGCTTCAGAAAAAGGAATACGTTTCTTCGTACGCGATATCCACTCGCGAGCAGGTCGGCGTCTGAAATTTCACGTGAAATATCAATTATCTCGGTTTTACACTGGCTTGTATGTCTTTTTCCGATTTCCTTTAACTACTGCTAAGTTGATTCTACCAAATTAATTACATTGAAAAGTGTGGACTACTGAAATGCATGTTTTCAAGCTATGAGGGCTAACGTATTTATATAATTTCTTGATTTTTAACTTACAGTTTGAGTGGCATAAGTCAACAAGGTTTTCGTAAGAGTCATGATGCACGAAATTACGAAAGGTTTTCGCCATCTCCGGATTAAATTTGGCCAGATTAGAGGTGTGGTTCTTTGGTAATCGATATACAAAAGAGATCGCAAATAAGGCTTAACAATCTGTTAGACAGTGACTCAAATGGTATGTACATTTTTAGGGACTCATTCTTTCCGCGAACGATACGCTATAACAATAAGCTGAAGAGATAACTCGAACGATTAGTGTCAAAATCCTCTGCCATACGCCGAAAGGCGGCTTGCAGGGTATTCATGTGGATGTATATAAATTTCAGTGGTGATTCCATTTTCAGTTTACTCATGTATAGGTCGACTCGGGATATTTTTTCTTCGCAATTTTAAATCTAAAGTTTGAACTATATGTGAGCATTCTCTTTCATTGCTGAGTATTCGTACACTTTCTCTTCGTGAATTCAATTGCTCTCCATTAAAAAATACATTCTAACTAAAGAAAAACGGACATGAAATAGGTCTGATAGGACCGGTACTAGAACCCAGACCTTTTCAAAGAAACAAATCCGTAAATTTTATCCGTGATTTTAGTTAAGTTTCGAAATTAGCGACGTTTAGATGCCACCAAGTTGACAAAAAAGCAACAACGTTCAAAGATATTCACATTTCACGTCGGATACGGGGAAATCGGAATTTTTCATCAAATGAGAAATTAAACAGCGAATACTTTTTATAATTGAGAGAAATTACAGCAGTTTAATAGGGATATGAGAATAACTTCCTCGTACAATTCCCCGATGAAGATGGAAAATTGGTGGAGTAAATATTGGTAAAAATAAATCTAAATAAGTACCCATCAATCAAAAAGGGGGAGAGAGCTCGAAAGAAAAATATTAACGAGATGTTTAAAGAAATGACAAAATATTTACTTGTAGATACTGGGGACTGTAAACCCTTTACTTTAAAGAGCAGCCTTAAATTCAGTTTTTTCCGTTTATATTTTTCGGTAATGTTCTTCAAAATAGCGAGATATTTTGGTATTTTAGTGTTCTTTCTTTGAAAATGTTTTATTGAATCTTTTTATAAGCCTAACGTTATTTACCACTGGAAAGACATTTAAGTTAAGCCCAAACAAAAAGTAATTGGAATTATTTTAATATTCTTTTGACTAACATTTTGAAACTGAGTTTCTGGCATATCTTTATTTTCTGTAAACAATATAATGATAGCTAAAACAGGTTTACCTTCAATTTGCAAATTTTTGGAAAATAGATCGGGTGTTTCTTTGGATCCATATTTATAGTACCGAAATTGATCGGCTCTGAGTGGAAACCTAAATTCTCGCAGAACATTTCCTTTTCAATAATACATGCATATGCAATCGATACCCTTCCCGATTATTTCAACTCATTGAGGTTGAGTTATTACGTTGACGGGGACGTCGAAATATTATCTATGAAAGAGATTTTGCAGAAATTCCAGAACCTCAAATTGTATTATTTTTAAAAGTACTTCGTCCGCTATGACCGACAGGTGAAATGAATGAAATGGAATCGAACTCGGGACCTCTTTTACGAAAGTTTAACGCGTAACCAATTTGGTTATCCTGGAGCACAAACATAACAGTATCAACTCAACTGGCTAGGATAGCCTCTCTAAAGCTAAGGGCTTACTTTACGTATTTTCGGTATCTTAAAGTAACACAAGTATATGAAGTACTCCTAGGTCCTTTTGGGCCATTCTTTTTCCGATATTGTATACGTCCAGAGAAATAACTTCTTGAACGGGAATTTAAGAAACAGAAACGACAAGTGACGTCTTTTCTACATAGCACCTGCCTCATCAGACAGCGTAGCACAAGGGAAACTTGAGGGAAAACAGGAGAGGGCTGCGTCGGGGGAAAATATCGTCGGCAGAGGACCCAATCAATCAATCAATCTAAAAGTCCCTTTTCCCAAGCCTCTCTCTTTTCATCAACTGCTTTGGACTCCTTTTCCCTCCCTTCAAATGAACTTCCTCTCCCTCTATCGGACACTTACATCCCAACACATCGTCAAACCAACTGAACTCTCTCGGCCCTAAATAAATGCGCTCTACAACGACCTTTTCACATAAATCGCCAAAACTTTCCTGTATATTGAGGGGGAGATCAAACGTTAAATAAATCCCTAATGGAAAAATATCGTTGCTTTAGGACATTAAACGGATAGGAATCGAAACCGATATTTTTCCCTGAGTGAAAACCGAAGGAGAAACAAAAAATCAAAATTCTTGAACCTGAACCATTTCCGGCGACTTTTTTGCACTCCACTCTTATTTTCGCTTCGCATTCTAACTTAGTGTAGCAGTATTTATGTTTACTAAGGATGAGCGGCAGTAACTTCTGACTAATACTAACCGGCATGTTTATTCTTATAACAAACCTCATAGCTTGAGTATTTCTTCCATATTATGACATATTCCAAACTTTTATTAACTTCAATTACATTGAAAAGTTGAAAATCATTGAAACCTTTCGGAAAAACTATGTATTTCACACTCGGAGCGCAAAAAAATTATTCGTCTGGTTCCATGAAGGATGTCTGAGTGAAGCATAAACTTACCAAACTTGGAGCGAAATGGAATTGGAGCGAAAACCGGAACGAAATTAAGTACTGTTTGATGCCCTGGTTTCCATACACTCACATCGTTACCATACTATTAATTACTATTATAAACTTCAACTTAAATTATATGACAAAGTCAAGTTCGAAGAAAAATGTGAAAATATACTTCTTTTTCGCGTGAAATGTAAGTAACTTACATATTGCAACAAAAAGGGATACAAACATTCCGAAGCGGCGATGTATCTGAAGAAACCATGAGAATAAAAATCTCTTTTATAGTTACTTTTTGCTGAGCTATAATACGAACTGTCACAGAGGAAAATCGTACACATCAGAAGAAATTATAATCACCGAAATTGGCGACTCTACGGGAATTTGGGCAACATTCAAGTCGAAAGTACAATTCAGACAGTTCTTATGAATGATGTTCAAGTAGTTATTATGATTTATACAACGCTACAGATGAAAAAATCCCAAACTTTTAGACATAAATAACACCATTCCCATACGTAAGCGCAACCATATGACACAATTTCCTTGGAATGAACTGCAGTCTGCTGAGGGAGTCCTTCGTCGGTGAAGATCGATTGAAAAAGAGCAGCCATTGGAAAGTGTTTGGCACGAAAAGCAGATGGAATGGAGTGCGGCTATGCTCAGCTGTTATTGGAAAGAAAGTATGAAGATGAGGACATTGAAATCAGATGAAGTTAGGGAAAAAGTTCGTTTACGCAGACGAAAGGTAAACTCAGATCATAATTTGAAAGACTTGAGTTAACACGGGTTACAAGGTAACAAGGAATAACACCGTCTAAGCTTTGCTTAGTATTTACTTATAACAGGAGTATGCCGAACAGGACTCCACGGCATTGCTATTTTTTATTAAAGTTTTCAGGTATATTTTGACAAGAGATTCACTCGTTTGAGGGCTCAATAGACGTCGATAAAGCGAGATGATAATTTCGCTTATCCTTCACTGCAGGAAGAGACTGACTTCGACGCTGTTACTCAGTATCACTTACCATCTACGTAAGCGCGATAAGGTCGAAAAATCCCTCTTCCTACACCCTTTCCTCACCTTCTCCTCATTTCTGGCGCCCTTGAGTATGCATTTGAAGTTTGCCAGCGACACGAAATGGGTCATTTAATAATCTAGATTTCTATACACCTACGCGTATCGACATTTCCTTCGTTATTCCAAATGTAAATTTAAACACTACACGCACCAATCAACTCACATTTGATTTCAAATATGGGACATGAAGGTTCCTAATTAATATTCAGTTTAAGTATTATTCTAAATATAAAATAACAACAGTACAGTCGTCCTGTTTTTTTTTAATTTTCGTATGAAGTAATACACAAATTAGGGAAAATTGGTGGAGTAAATATTGGTAAAAATAAATCTAAATAAGTACCCATCAATCAAAAAGGGGGAGAGAGCTCGAAAGAAAAATATTAACGAGATGTTTAAAGAAATGACAAAATATTTACTTGTAGATACTGGGGACTGTAAACCCTTTACTTTAAAGAGCAGCCTTAAATTCAGTTTTTTCCGTTTATATTTTTCGGTAATGTTCTTCAAAATAGCGAGATATTTTGGTATTTTAGTGTTCTTTCTTTGCAAATGTTTTATTGAATCTTTTTATAAGCCTAACGTTATTTACCACTGGAAAGACATTTAAGTTAAGCCCAAACAAAAAGTAATTGGAATTATTTTAATATTCTTTTGACTAACATTTTGAAACTGAGTTTCTGGCATATCTTTATTTTCTGTAAACAATATAATGATAGCTAAAACAGGTTTACCTTCAATTTGCAAATTTTTGGAAAATAGATCGGGTGTTTCTTTGGATCCATATTTATAGNATTAATATTCAGTTTAAGTATTATTCTAAATATAAAATAACAACAGTACAGTCGTCCTGTTTTTTTTAAATTTTCGTATGAAGTAATACACATATTAGATTATCCCGAATATCGCCTGTTTTGAATTATTGAACATAATAATCAATATGATAATAGAGGATTCCACGAATATTGAACAGAGATTTCGCAGTATATAATTATTTCAAAGTAGATTTATTTGTAGCTATTTTATTATAACGTCTCTCACTACGTAATTTACGGGACGTTTCTTACGTCCCGGCCTACATTTTCGTGACGATGGGATTGATTTGTGATCAGTCCTGCATTGGGAATAAATAAATAATGTCTTTAATTGGGCAAAAATGAGACTTTAAAGTCTCTTCTTTCATTTAACCCATCTTCAGTGTAACCTAGATCTAATTCATAAACAATACCAAGAATTAATTAAATTCAGAGGAATAGAAAAAATGATTTGTGAATTAAAAATACCAAGTCTCTTCATAACTTGGAAATGACAAGATGGCCAAATAAAAAAACACAAATAATAAACTTTACAAATAATGGACGCTACTATGAACTGTCGGATAAATTCAGAGAAATTAAAAACAATATTATGTGTTTGTAAACGTAAGCACTGGTAGAATAAATAGCATTTACATTTTCATAGTCACTGTGATTTACTAAAAGTTTACTTCCAAGAGTTAAAAATTAAAAATATCAGACACACTTACATACATAAAAATTATAAATTAAAATCACAGTATGACAGTATTGTACGTGATAACGTGCGTATCTATAAAATCACTGTTTTTAATTTTGTGCTTAAAGATTGCATTACGTCACTCTTGCCTTGAAAATACAATCGATACATTAAATATGATATAAAAATCGGAAACCTTCAACTTCTTTAGCGGCGAAATACACTTTTCATGGCGTTTTGAAATAATGGAGGTCTCTTCCTGCTAGAGGGAAACAAAAATCCAAAATCAGGAAACTTGGATCTTTGTCACTGATTCGTGTAAAGAGTAGAGTAGGGCACGGCCTAGGAAACTCCCTAGGGTACTTGTCCTTTGTGAAGTATGCCACTGGAGTAAATACGTCTATTATACGCAGGCGTTCACGAAAATCAGAACCTTTGCACCTGTATCGATTCAGAAGAAACACAAAAAGGGAATCGTTGAGACGTCTCTTAAGCGCTCCGCTACCACGCATTCTCTAACACACTCCTAACACTCTATCAGTCTCATTCCCAATGCAGCACCTGCCCTACTCCCTCTTACCCTCACTAAAGATCACTTCAACTACTCCCACTTATTTACATACCTTTACTTACCCGCCCCCTTCTACCTGCGCACATTCCAAATACGCACACTAGTCCTAAAAGCGTCCCTGTTTCCACTTCACCTACACACTGAGATACATCCTCAATACATGCCATATGTAATATATACGATGCTACTACATGAAAAGTCATAATAATGATAACAAAGGGACAAATATGAAGAGCATGCATGGCAGTGTATATGTTTCGTATAGCAGTGAAACATAGATTATAACAGCAGCAGAGTAGGATGTTTAAATCAGAGTAGATTATTAAAAGTGGAGATACGGTGTCTCACAGTGAAAATAAAATGAACAGACCAAATGAATTAGTGGATAAGAAAGAATTCCCTGCATGAGCGAATGAAGAGGTCCGAAAAACTAACAGAATTTTGAAGACAATTGGCCAAAAGTACATGAATATGATTATAGCTCCTGAAAATAGTATTGGAAGAAATTACAGGGAAAAATCTCGACAGAATTACTAATAACAGGTAAGATGAAATGGCAGGAGCTGAAGTTAAAGACAATTATGGAATGAAGCGATTGGCTGTGACATGTTGTCTTGGAGAACTGAAGCAAACCAATCCTCGGATTGCCACCCTTGATGGTGACATGAAATCGAGAGGGGCGCTGGAGTTCGTTATTAGAACTTAAGGGTGACGGTTAGCAGTAATATGACAGTTAAGGAACAAGCTCGTAATACCGTCGGATCCACGGGGATATTCACCATCTTACGATTACACACATTAAGGAATTTCCGCAGAAGACGAATAAATAGGCGCATTTTTCTCCGCAAAAAGCTTGAATACAATTGCGCTGTCTGGAAACTCAACGAAACAGAACTACAAAAAAATTAACTTGGATTTGCACAGAATGCTTTAAGAACATTCTCATAAACTTCTCTACTGGAAGTAGAACTAGGAAGTCCTATCCTAAGCAAAGAGAACGAAGAGTAAAGGCAAAGTTTTCGATATATTTTTCTGAAAAATCCTGTCGCTACAATCGAATTCTTCAAACGTTTGTTTCCAAAATTTTAAAGAACAAAAGTACTCATTCGAGGACGGCGTCGGTACCGATACCGACCCAGATTTTCTCCTGATTGGCCGTCTTCGGTACCCCATACTTTAAAGGCCAAATGCTATTATGTTTAAATTTCGAATGTCTGTTAAAGAGGGTTTAAAGTTTAATATCACTGCATCAAAATCGCGAGATCAGAAAATAGTAACGAAATTTTATACAGAAAAGTTTACAGATCGGCTGCTTTCATTTAATACCCGGAAGCTGCCAGGAAGAGAGGGATGTGATTGGCCGTCTTCGGTACCCCATACTTTAAAGGCCAAATGCTATAATGTTTAAATTTCGAATGTATGTTAAAGAGGGTTTAAAGTTTAATATCACTGCATCAAAATCGCGAGATCAGAAAATAGTAATGAAATTTTATACAGAAAAGTTTACAGATCGGCTGCTTTCATTTAATACCCGGAAGCTGCCAGGAAGAGAGGGATGTGAATTGAGCCGCGGGAGATAGGTTATTAATACCGGCGGAAAGTGAAATGAAGCCGAAATTCGCGCCAAGAAATACCCTGTACTTCATACGGAATAACCATAAACATCGGTGTAGGGCAAATTGCTACAAATTCCCTATTGTACTAACTACTTTCATTATCTCCTAAAACCAAGATAATATTTATTCCTGATAGAATTGCTTTACAATGTCCGGGACAGCTGTCATTCTAGGTAAAATCCTTTTAATATGACTTCGGCTTTAATTTTCAATGTAAATGCTGCAAGAGCGCTCGTCTAGCCTCCTTAACAAATACATCGTGTCCTCATGATGTCGATGCACTATAGCACCCCATCTTGAGAAGGCGAAGTTAGGTGCGGTTTTGTTCTTCAAGGGAGCTTTTGATATCTACAGAGGTGTAGCCGAAATAATAGGTTACCTCGGGTGGAGATGTCTGCATGATAGGCTACTCCTACAGACGGAAGCTTTTCCATAAATGGTGACTTGAACGACTGATAGGAACAATGCCGTTAAAACAGGGTGAGAGTGCTCATGGACTTGAAGGACACCATAAAGAAATCTTTGCTTGAACAGACACTTAGGATCGACATTTCCATAAATTGGAAGCGCTCATATATTTTCGAGTCCAAGGGGAGCGTAAAGTGGATGAAGTCGTCTCGAAAGGAAAATGTTTCTAAATGAAAACCGTATTAAAGTATCTTCAGCAGCTTATCGGTAAAAATAAAGACTAGCGTTATTGAGAACATTTTACGTATATCGAAATGAAGAATAAAACTCAATGAATTGAGGGATTTTGGAAACGAGATTAAACGGGAAAAAGAATCTGATTGTAACCCAGACAACATCCAAACCAGAAAATAGAGAGGTATGCGTTAGAGAGACAAAAAAACTTCTATACCTGTAAAAAGTTTAGCAAAAACTGTCTAAAACAAAAAACGTTGGAGCCAGAACTCCGTCAGAAAATTATAAACTTGAAATCCTAACCTTATTGCGGCATCAAGGTAGTCCTCATCAGAGGAGTCCACCCTAAAGGAATGGATGCCATATTTTTGTAATATAGGAAAAGTATCGACATGGTTATGCCTAAAAGTTGCGTAAAAGACTATTTTACCACACAACGTCACCATAAGGCTATCGCAAGATCTCAAAACAGGCAAATCAGCTGACTTTCCAAGCATCTCCTCAGGTTCCGAGAGAATGCTGTCATTAGAATAGCCAATGGGCTCGGGTGGAGGACCCAGGTTCGATTCCCGGCTACGGCAGACTTCTTCTCTTTCATTTTTGCCTCTGGAATAGCCCTGTGATTACTTCTGATCCTGTCTTTAGGGTCATTTTCACTCAGCTCATTAATTTGCACCTTGTGATAAATCATCGGGCATGTAACTTTTGAAATCCCTTCTAGATCTACAAAAATACCCCACAAGCTGCCTTTGGGCGTTTGGTTGGGGGTGTAAACACAAAGCGTTACAGTTATCACTTTAGCTTATTATTGTCGCGTACCGTTTGGAGAAAGAATGAGTTTCTGAAACGGCTTGTCCTCGCATCTATTTCTCTTGTTTCACGATTACTGTCGGATCGGCCGAAGTAGCAGGGGGATAGCATAATATCATTTACGTCATCCGCAAATATACTTTCTCTAAATTCATTTAGCTTCTAATCTCCTTTCCTTCAAGGATTCCCAACCTGCGTCTGAGAGCAGATTCGTAACGACTCGAATCGCCTTGCGCTGCACTTTCTCGAGTTCGCGAGCTTTCGTTTCATCCGCTACTATCAGTATATGACAATAAAACCGTTTCTCCCATTAGGATTTGAGCGTCTAAGTAAGGTTTCACACCTTCTAGATAAAGAAACTGGCGTGATTGCCTCACGCTGGCGGCTGGCTGGGTACGACTAAGCGTAAATTCAAATATCTCCACATCGACGTCTGCATTCCGTTCCCTCAACCCTCGCCTACCGCATGCCTTTCAGCATCCGCTTAGCCCTAGACTACCGGAACCGAAAGGGAAGAAGAGGCACCGCAGGCGCCCGCGGCCCGTAGCCGGAGACGAATTGGTACAGAAAGAAACAGGAAGTAGGAGAGCATCGGAAAGAGCAAATGAAAGAGATGAGAAGGATAGCGAGGCAAAGGAACGGATGAAGGGAGGGATGATCGATCTGGAGGAAGGTAGTGGCATTGTGGGAAGCGCACAATGGGAGGATGACGCAGAGGACGGAAGCAGCAAGTCAGAAGGGTAAAATGGAGAGGAGATAAAGTGGGAGGAAAACGGTTTGAAAAGGGAATGGAAGCAGAAAAGGTTTGAAATGGGAGAGAAAGGCTACAGAAAATGGAAGCAAAGGGGGTCTGAAAGGGAAAAGGGAGGGTAAAAATGGTGCTGAGTAGTTTCCTTAGCAATTTAGAGATATGCTCTCCCAAAACCCTTCTCTTGTATCCTCCGGTTGAATAGCCGAAGTTGCAGCAGAAAAGGGTATTGAGAACAGCAGCTACATAATCGATGGGTTTTCCTAATCCGAAAGCTACTGCTAAGGTGCCTTCAATGATCTGCTTGAATCCTAAAACAAAGGCTGAAGAGTCATCAGCCCAAGGGTTGGTTGGATCCTCTCCTTGTATTAGCTACTTCTAGTTGAAGAAAGAAAAAACAAGCCTTTACCCGTGCGAGTATAAGTATAATCTTATTCCATGATCGTGGTTACGTGCCTGATGACGACATGAAGTGCGAAACCATGGCCTTGGAGATAAAATTATAAAGTGGTATGGATAAAAGTTTGTTTTCTCTTTCTTCAATTATGGGGTACTAACATAAAGTCTTGTCTAAAGCAATTGATAGCTACTTTTACCTTTCGGGAAGTATGAGGTTTAATAGACAAGATGGGGACTGAAATTTGCCTTTGTTTTGATCGATGAGCTAGAATCTTGCGAGAGGAAGGGATACACCTTAATGAAGTGCAATGGATGACACTTTTTATGACAATAAATGAAGAATCGCCGAAAAGAATGCTATTACCAGCATCAATCATATCCAGGTAACTATCATAGCGTCAGAGACAATATCGCGTTCTTGGCTTTTAGCACCGTTAACTAGTGCAACATTAGCGACTCTGACATCAGTCATGTCCAAATGTACACAGAATACGCTACAATAACACTAAACCTTGCATATACTCATTACCTCGCATAAAATCTCAAGAAAATAGAAGAAACGGCGGAATAAGTGAGTATAATACGTAAGCTTGTAAATATTTACAAGTACGAAAAACGTTTATCTAAATTGTTGTTTGGAGGACGTTATGAAAGGAAGCGAAAGTTGTTCCAATGGAACATGAAGCGGAAAGAAAGTAAAGAAAAAAAATAGAGATGAGGGTGACGGCAAACACGAGATGGACAGGAAGGAAAATCGTTAAAGGAATAAACTCCAAAGGATTCACATCAAAAAACGTTAACTTCCTATAAGGAAATTGCGCCTTCCAAGAAAGAAACATCAGAACCCCAAGATGCCTGAACCACGGCATTCTTGGTTGCCCAGATGATGGAAGTTGAAATTTGCTCATATGGAGTGTACTTTTTTTTATATGAATTTTTTTTGAGTTTATTCCTTTACTTATTAACTGTATCATCAGTGGTCGATTCTGTTCTAGACAGGGAGTTGAATGAATAAGAATTAAAGGAGGTCGATAAGAGAAGACTAGTGGAGATAATGATAAGGCGGAATATTGTATTTATGGATTATATTTGGGACATATTCAATCCATTTTTGAACGGTGATTTAGAAGGGAAATCTTTAGATTTAGGGAAGAGAAAGAACGAAGATGAAATGTAGAAAGATATAAATAGCCAAACTGGTATCCGCATATATGCGGAAATGAAGATAGGCAGCAAAGGATAAAAACAAAAGGCTGCAGTGAGAAGGCGAGGACCTTAAAAATAGATAAAATCAAGCGCGTAAACTAAACAACTCTAAGGAGTAGGAACGTAAGTTTAGTCAAGAGCGTAACTCTCAGCGACTTTATAGGATTTTCTGCTTAGTTAATCGGCAGCCAGGCCTACTGCTGGTCCAGTGAAACTTAAATTACATTAGAGAATAAGGGGCTAGAAAAGCAAATTAGATTTCAATTAGACGTAATTCGTGAGAGAAAGAAGAAACTTTCAACTCGTCTACAATTCTGAGCACCCTTTCCAAGAGGAAGAACACTACACGCACGCCATTGGAGAAATGTAGGTTATATTAAGCTTAAAATCCACAATTAAGTCCATATCCACAACGTTAAGATGCAAATGAAGATTTAAGTCAATGGTTCTCACTCGAGAGAGTCAGAAAAAACACTAGAAGAGTGTCGGACTGAATTCATGACCTTCTGACATTAGGATCGTACCTTTCATTGATCACTTTCGTACATAATCACTTTCGAGTACCGAGAGCTGTACTAAGAGAAAAATACTTTGCAACTTACATAATATATAACATTTTCTACGTCTTTCCACAAAGTCCGACCAGCCGGATTATACCGAAAGCCTTGTTCAAAATCCTTCTTCGTTATTTTTTATGAATGTCTATGTCATTGAGGTTTATTTCGTTGAAATACTGTTATTCGATCGAGCAAGAGTTCGGAAATGTAAATACTGCCTTCGTGGGCTCCCGGATAGCCAAGTGGGCAACGCGTTCGACTTCGGTGAAAGCTGTTACCGGTTCGATTCCCGGTGAGGGCCTTCGTGACCTAAGCGCTTTTAGCAACGCTACTACTATTGCCTTCATTTTCACCAGCAGGAAACAACAGAAAAGCAGAAATAGAGAATAGATCTGAAACACTTTCACTCCACAGGGATTCTCCTGCGAGAAATATTGTACGTTGCCTGGCGGTCTATACCCTGATTTCTAAATTTCATTTAAGAAAATCGGGGAAACTATAGTCAATTCAGACAGATCCCCGTGGATCCGACGGTATTACGAGCTTGTTCCTTAACTGTCATATTACTGCTAACCGTCACCCTTAAGTTCTAGTAACGAACTCCAGCGCCCCTCTCGATTTCATGTCACCATCAAGGGTGGCAATCCGAGGATTGGTTTGCTTCAGTTCTCCAAGACAACATGTCACAGCCAATCGCTTCATTCCATAATTGTCTTTAATTTAATTCAGACAATAGTGTATTGCATCACGCCGTGCGTTAGCGAAAGAAATTTCAACCAACATCGCCGAGCAAAATTGGATGAATGAGCACTGGTACCACTTCGTTAGCGTCTCTTTTCGACGCTGAAAACTGAAATGAAACACCCTAAGAGGCCTAAATTTCTTTTTCTTGCATAAACTTCTCCTTTCACGCAGATCCTTTTCGTGCGGCTAAATTTTGAAACGGGGCGAATTCGTCATTCTTAAGAAAATTCTAGGCTAGGCCCTTAATAAGACTTTGTGCGATAACCGTGCCTAAACTTGGGAAATTCTTCCGCATTGCTTCGATAAGAATGAATTTCGGGCGAATAAAACGCTCATTTTAAAATCGCATAAACGGAGGCAACGCTCCATTCTCCGTCCTAAGCCTCTTCAGATTCTCCTCCGCCCCATCCCCTAACCATTCGATTGCCATTTCCCCGAAAATGGGGTTAACATGGCCGAATTTGATCCTATCAACTTTAACGCAAGGAAAGAGTTCGAAAGGAGGATTAAGCGGCCGGAAAGTTAGATTGTCATCTTTTTTATCGTGAAATAGGAGGCGCACGATAACTCTTCTCGGATACTCAAGAAGTGCGCAAATGAAAGGACGTTCGGCAATTATCGCTGTCCCGTTCCTCTGCAAATTACAGGGTAAATACATTGCAATGGAGGAGAGACTACTCGGGATGAATCGAGAATCTCGGTTGAAAAGAAAAGTAATGGGAGCATTGAGGATTCCCTGGCTCTCTCCTCTTCCTAGAAAGTTTTCCCGATCCGAAATATTTCACGCAGCCGCAATTATCTCTCTAACCAGAAAGTTTTCTTTAGTGGTCCTTACCCTTTCTTCTCTTTAGTTTATAACAGGCTATTGAGCACAGCTTTATTATCATCATCAACAACAACAACAATAACAACAATAACAACTACAACGACATCATCATTATCATCATCAGAATCATCATATTTACCATCATCATTATTATTATTATCATTGTTGTTGTTTTATCGTTCTCACCACAAAGTGACGGAGTTATGAGATGGAAACGGACCACTGCCAAGATCAATACAATTTATGGTTAATATTATTACCATATTTCTCTTACGGCGAGGTTAGGCCAAAATGGCCTCTCTTCCAACTAACCTCTGGAGATATTATATGATAACAATTATACACTAACAACAAAAAAACAATTGACTACAATTTACTTTAATCTAGAAAAATAAATCGACAAATTTAAAAATCCGGCAAACATAGGTACAAGAAAACTGGTACCAACAGTACATGCAAAGCAATAGATAGATAAGTTGATAAATTATAACTAATACATAAAACTAGATATAGATAAGTAAAAAACATAAATATTTGGGTTGTGGGGAAAAACTCCTCAAGTGAAGGTTTGTGGAGAAAAACCCACGATACGGAAATACCCACACAAGAAGGAGGGGAGAAAAACTTTTTACATTTCAATTCAACGGTTCAAGGAAAGCCCTCATAACTTATTAAATCAGTTTTAAACCGGTATCCACAGCTGAACCGGTCCGAACCATTTTTTATCATCCGAATACAAGACATTTCAAATCAGTACAAATAGATTAAACGTGTTTAAAGGCTCTGAATGAGCAAAACAAAGAAGAACGAAACAGTAAATTTGTGGAATTTCTTAATTAAGGACAGCCATAAAATAAAGTTTCGTAGTTTCGCAAAAACGGATTTGCGGAGAGAGACTAGTTCTGACTTATTCAATCGCTGACAATCTACGTGAATCCGATAACATGCATTACACGAAAAATTATTACACATTTAATGATAGCATTTCCTTGAGCATGGAAATATCCCTGTCATATCACCTACATTTTTTCGGTATGTTTAAAAATCGCGTTTGATTAAAGTGAAACATAGAATGAAATTACATTAAATAGTTAATTAAAATGCAATTCATATAGTATTTTAAAAAAATTGCGATCAATGTACGAGTTCCAAAAAATCAACAGTACTAGCTAGCGCTGGTTGGATAAAGGTATAAGAAACAACCTTCGATTAGAAGTAATAATACATTCCTTTTCGTATGGTACCCAGCACGTAGCCTGGTTTGAATACAAACTCTGCCATGATTAGTTACCAAAGCCTTTGAAGAGGGAATGAGGTGAAGAGGCAAGGTGAGAATTAAAGTAGTTTACACTTTCATTCTTCACTGAGCCACAATGCTACGAGTGGAAGAAGGTTATGTAAGTAGAGCATATCGACACTATGACTCAGAAATTGGCAGAGATCAATAAGTAGTGATTACTATGAATGCAACTACTGAGTATTACTCATACCTCAATGGATTTCAAAGTATCATGGCCACGAACAGAACTGAGACAAAAGTATACATACAAACAAACTATCCTGTACCAAAAACAAACGAAACGTATTCTATTCATCAAGAAACGGCGGCAGAAACCAAGATACGATAAAAAAATTTGTATGTCAAACTTATTCGTACACTTTTCATCAGTTCTTTATTCTTAAAAATTATATAACTACAGAAGGCGCTACTATAATTAACAATATGTATGGGCGTTTGAGTGGAATTGAATTAAACAACGCTTTTGCTTGGGATGACCTTTTGTCTCTTAAGTAATTCTTGGTTTTGAAAAATGAACTATTTTAATGTAACACATCCGTGGACGGAAAATGGGGCGAAATATGCGAACGACTTTCGTATCGATTCAAGCTCGCGTTCGACCTATCGATCGTTGAAGTATAATCGATCGATCGAAACTTATCACCGATATGCCACAGCCATCTAACAGTTCCGATTCAAGTTCAAGAACGGCTATATTTGCGTTCAGGGTCGGTTTCCACTTCTGGAAAATAACGGATATTTTCGATTTTTGCCCAAGGGAGCCTCCATGTTCTGGTTTTCATGGGTGAAGTCGAGCCTTTATTTTCGCAGGTTTCAAGGACGCTAATGAAAGTCTTCGCAGTGTATCTAGAGATAATGAATTTTAAAAAATACGAAAGAATAGGTCTGTCAGATTTCAGAAATTTTAGGCAAATTGTAGATGACTTCAAGTTCAACTGGAAATTCATAATGTAAAACGATGATTAATACAAATAATGTTGGGATCAGATTTTTTGTTCATGTGCGCATTTTCTATGCCAATGATTCGTGCGACAGTGTAAATGGTTCTGTAAAGATAAAAGCTGCATGACATAAGCTATAAAAAGACCAGGTTGGGCTAAATTCTGCAAATTGAGATATTGGTTTACGCTACTGACAATAACGCAAGTGAAAATATGGAATCTGGAATGCATTCCAGGTTCCATATTTTAGTGACCATTTCGACCCCATTTCTTTGCATCATTTACTGTTCGTCTTCTTTGTAATAAAATAATACAAATCAGGATGACAAAAAACGGAATGTCGGATCTTTTAGAAATTCATTTTCAGATTTGTACGTCATGAAATATAAAATAAAGACCAAATTTAAATAATTTATTAAATGATACATTTAGTAGTAACTTTAATGAGGAATTACATTAATAATTAATTGCTGTGATAATTTAAAAATTATGAAAACATATATTAAATATTTTCCCCTAAAAATTCAGATTAAATTTTACAAAAAAATCATGGGTATCCAAGGAATCAGAAAAATTAACGCTAAGTCAAATAGTTTTTAGTACATTGCAAAGTTCAAAGGCAAAGTTGCCACAACGTAGTAGGTTTTTTAACAGAGCTAGTTCCTAAAAACAGCTCTAAAATGAAAAATATTTAACAAGATAAGAAAAGTCAGGAGGCGAAAAATTTAATTATTCTAGACTGCCGGATAGCCAAGTGGGCAACGCGTTCGACTTCCCTGTTAGCGGTCCCGAGTTCGATTCCCCGCAGGAGTCTACCTCGCCCCGAAGGGGGCGAAATTACTTCAGCCGTCGAATTACATTTTGAATGTTCATTGGTCACACCTCCGACTAGTGGTTTTAAAAAATGACAATTCATAGCATCAATCATGGGCAAATAATCAATGACGGTTACAAAAATTATTAGTATATAAACACTTTCTTCTTTTTACAAAAACCTTACTTTTTTGAGGCCGTGCAACTTATCACTATCTACACTGTATGCTTGATCTTTGTATGTATTTATTTTGCCTATTAAATCATCGGAATGAGAAAGAAATACTATGAGCTAACGAGCAAAATTATTCTTCTGACGTAACGATCGTTAAGTTCTTGAAACCCGACGTCGTCTTAACTCGCGGTTATTACTTCCAATCCCAATATTTCCCGAATTGCGGTTCCGAATCTTTAATTAAAGCAGAAATATGTGTGCCAACGGAAGCCTTTCTGACGATAAAGGGCACGGAGATGGGATTAATAATATCCTCGGATCAGCCGGCGAAATTATTCTCCGTTGCCCAAGCGACACCCACGCTGCCCATCGGAGGGCCCTTCCTGTCCCTCACCGGACATCAATTAAGGCCCTTAATTACGACCAGAAAGGATAATTAGAGCAAAGGAGGATCTCGACGAGGAATTAATTTATGTCATAAGATGCGAAACCCCTGCTCTCACTCTTTGCGACCAACGGAAGACTGGCTTCTCCTTAATCTCCGCTTCTTCACTAATACCTTCTCCTCCAATCAATATCTCCCCATCCATAGATGCAAATTTGGTAATTCCTTAGAAACCAGCATTTGGTAAGTTACGTTCCACTTTTCCACTTTAGTCGAATTCCTTTTGTTGCACCGAGATGACTTACGGAGCAAGTTTCTCACCTACACTTGAAAATTAAGTTATTCTTTTGTTTCCTCAAAATTTAAGCATGATTCTTTAATTTAGAGGTTTAAAAACACTCCGTAAGCCGTATTTCGGCAAGCGGAATTCGCGCTAAAAGACAAACGGGAAGCTCCGGATTACCGATTTCTGGGAAGTCCCAATGATCATTTCAGAGACAAAGATTCCATCGTCAGGGATCTCCACAATTTTAAACCTCTAATTCATTAACAGCCGTGTTCCAACCTTCTTTTCTTACATGATTCTTTGAATTATGAAACAAAATTAAGATTATAAAAAACGTTTGGAACAGTTCAGAGGGAATATTTATCGCCTGATGATGAAGTTAAACGGCCTGTGTTGATTCAACGATTTCTTAATTCTTGTCAAATATGACAATTTATTCACAATTCAGTACGTAAAAAGTTATTGCTGCCAAATGTTGCTCGTTTCTTAAGGATATATGTCGACCGCAATATTGAATAGGTTCGATCTATCGATCGTTGAAGGGTATTTGAGTGATCGCAATTTGTTATCGATATGCAAAAGTCTTCAGAAAGTCTAATGGTATATG
This sequence comes from Ladona fulva, assembly GCA_000376725.2. Taxonomy (NCBI): domain Eukaryota; kingdom Metazoa; phylum Arthropoda; class Insecta; order Odonata; family Libellulidae; genus Ladona; species Ladona fulva. The sequence continues at coordinate 432,606 of KZ308791.1, forward strand.
GCAGGGATGGCGAACCTATAGCAGGCGTGCCTAAGAAAACGTTTATGGCATGCTTTGACTGCACTATCTTGGTTTTATATACTCGTATATACTTCACTTAATATGTGAACCTCTAGGGTGAATAAATGAGGATTTTTTCATAATTAATGATAATTAACTATTACTAATGTTAATAAAAACATATTAATCCCATCATGATATGATCAAACAGATAATATCAGCATCTCGTCAGGTTTGGCTCCAGAATGGCACGCAAGAACTTTATAACCATCAAATACGGCACTCTTACCAATAAAGGTCCGTCATCCCTGGTATATGAAAATATGGCTGTTATAAATAAGTAAAATCAAACTTCTTAAGCCGTAACACAAGTTTCTCGGCAAGTTAATGTCAGAAGACTAAATGAGAAAAAGGTCGAGTCACCTCCACTGAAAACTTCAAAGGGTTAAAATGGAAGTTTAAAATAAAATAGTTGAAAGCGTTTTCAATGTAATGATGGAGAATTAGTGAATGAATAAGTGAAACAAATGGCAAACCCGTAAATAATTCACAAAGTGTGCACCGATTCCGTTAGGTGTAATGTTAGGTGCATTTCCAATACTCCACAACGTATGGAGTTTTGGAAATGTGTTGTGAAAAGATGACGTACGAACTGAAACGGGTAGTGGAGAGAAATAGTAATTTAAATCAACAGCAGTAACCAACCCGAGTTAAAAACGACGGCGTTTTAAGACATAGCAACTGGACCGAGGGCCGAATGAAAATAAACATATACGAATAAAGGACAGAAGAAACCACGGCAAAGCATATATCTAATGAGTAGACCTGTGTGAAAATCCATGACAAGGAAGTATAGGATAAAATATATTTACACTTTAGATTGTGCTTAATAAAGTGACTGGCGTAAAATATGTACTGGAAAAAAAATTTCCTAAATTTCCTTGTAGATCGCGGAGTTCTAATAATAATCAAGTTTTCAAGTAATAAATCGTAACCACTGCTTAACATCAAAAATCACACGTATGGGACACAAAACCGTGATTTCTCGAAAGGCCAATCGTAATAACGACATTAAGATTACGTAATAGTCACAGGGAAACGAGACAGCACATGGGAAATTTGACCCATAGAAAGAAAAGGTAAGGATCCTGATAGGAATAAAAGGCATCAAAGCGAGGCATTGAGGGCATTCAATATATTCAAACTACTGATGCTATAATCAAATCCCCAAATCAACACTCTACAAAAGTGAATTAACACATTCGTCCATTAATTTTAATTGATTTAATTAATCTGATTTTCTGGAATTTACAGCTGCTTTTTCATGGATTAACTGATGTGACGATCGTGGTGCGTTTTTGATAAAATTTTTGCTGACGAGTAACAGGTCTTCCCTTTAATAGCGCTTACAAACCAACAAAAATTGTTAGTGCGCTAAAAGTATAAAATCTCAAAGTTTGAAAATGTTCCAACATTTTTTAACCTTTTTTATGATTGCTTATTAACTATGAATCATCGTCATTTATCATTATTACCGTAGGCATCTTTAATGTGAATTGAAGACATTCGGTTCAGCTGAACCGAGCGATTTCTTGGGAAAAGATGAATGGAAACATCTCCAACAGTTTTTAAAAATATGTCCCCACTATCCACTTAGAACCTAATGCCATTCACCTTCCATTCTCTAAACTTCTCCAAATCCTCTTACTTCTTCCGCCTTCCACTTCCTTACACCTCGTGCGCTAATGGCATTTTCTTCCCGTTCGCAAGAGAGATACCAAACATCCCATTATTTCTTCCCAATTCTCCTATTACGCCCTTTCGCCATATCAAAGCGTAATAAGGCATACTTGGTGATCATCTAGACGATTTAAACCACTTAAGCTATGATAAGAAAACAAATCGGGCAAAGTTCGATCTTAAACAACCAAAAACTTCTTTAACTATCCAGAAAAAAACTTTACAGAAAATAGAGTGACTTTGATTGATTTGACACTGACGTTTCTTCGTCTGTTTCCATAAACCACTACTTCTGCCCGCAGTTTCCAATTTATTTTCAAAAACGTCGTTAGAAAAGCAGCTAAAAAAACCGCTTGACTGAAACACAGATAGCTCAAAATTGTCAAAAAATAAAATATCTCAAATCGCGTTTATAAGTTCAGAAATTACTCAAATTAAATTTATGGCATGATAATTATGTATTTTATCAACTGGATATAATGCTAGTTTTTTTACAGTGAGTCAAGCATGTCATTTTAGGAGTAGGTTGAAAAAAATAGAACAACCCCAAAGTGGCACGCAAGAGAAATTTTGACAAGCGGAACACGCATAGCCTAATCTTTGCTACGTATTCTTCACTTACGAAATTAAGCCACAGAGAGAGTAAATGCGGATTCTATTCATTAGCGTTGATAATTCTTGATTAATTACAACAGTTATTGCGTCTTAATCCCATCGTAGACAAAATAAAATAGATAATATCAAACAAGGAAAGGGTTTTAGGTACTTGGCACGATAAGGCGTGCACCTAGGAAAATTCCTAATTATCGATGTATGGATTGTTACCATATCGGCATGAAAGTTCTTTATGTATACCAAATTGGCACTCATGCCACTAAAGGTTCGTCATCTATGCCATAGAGTGTTGATAAAACAAAAAAGTGGTCGCTATGATAGGTATTTAGTGATAAAATCGCTAAATTTGTAACTATGCTTCCCCTTACACTTCAGGTAACACTACAGATTTGCTGGGAAACTCCATGCACTACTGTATAGAAAAATGGTTTAATTTCAGTTTTAGAAAGAGAAATAATTTTGATGTAGCTTTCTTAACGACAATCAATTAACTGATTGATAATTTTCACTCCGATATCGCTACTGACTCAATGTTACAAAGTAACGCTAAATTATTAATCAGCAAATAAAACAAAAAAAAATTTCAGTTTGCTGGAAATGCGATTTTTTTCTTATCCTGCCAGAGTAATTATTTTTTCTATACTGCAATGCACAGTTCTTTATGTTTCAATGTATGGAATACATCTGATTTTTCGTTTGCTATGGGATAGAGAAATGACGAATGGCAAATACTTCAGCTTAAGGGCTTGCATAAAATTGGAAATAAAAGCAGATATACAATTTTATTGACTCTACACTGAAATAGCTATCGGTGTGACATCGAAGCCGTATGATTTTATTTACACTAGGATTAACTATCAACCTACAATGACGGGAATTCGACAAAACTCATTTTCTATTTAATTTTTTTTCTTGCATCCATAATTATAGCTTAACTGTACCATAAATACCATTTATCTCAGTGTTTCCCAAACATTTTCATACTATCGCCCCTTCGGATCCGCCCACACCGCCCCTCAAACATGAAAATCTACGAAAATTGATATCTATAGGGCCTCAGCTGAAGAAAGATAAAAAGGAAATTAAACGCTGCAATGATCAAATATCCACCAAATTACTGTATGACAATTTTCTGAAGTTGTATTGATGGCATAAATCCAGTAAAACTCTATTGAGGGGGAGAGATGACGCAATGGGATAAAAATTTTTTTCGTCAAGCGCCCCGCTATATTAGACCAGCGCTCCTATGGGGTCGGTATCGCCCACTTACGGGATCACCGATTTAACTGAATAGAACTATAATAAAATATAATAAAAATAATATCAATTTTTGTATTGCAATTTGAATGCTGAATGAACTTTAAAATTAAATCTTAAAACCCATTTGCAGAAAAAACAAATGACATCTGATGTTTTTATGCATAAAAATGCCATGCTCTTTCGATCTATTGTTCAATAAAAGTTCATCAAAAACGAGTTACATAGCTTGGAAAGATGAGTTTTTGAACGTGTAACTAAGAATACACTTTTCATGCTCTCCACTTTTATTTTGACCCTTAAAATTTAATATTTTTTGCTAAAAATTCTCACGAAAAAACTCGTATTACTTGCGTAATGTTTCAGTGATATAACATTCTTTTAGTCAAACATGGTTAATTATACTTTGAAGCCCACGTTGGCGGCCAAGATGAAATTATATTTCTCTTGCAATAAAATAACATTCCTTAGTCTGAATTGTTTGTTTGTTACAATGAAAACGAACTATTCACGTTTTTCATTATTCCAAAATTGAATTTTACGTGCCTTACAATAGAGAAATATAAATTGGTATAGCTAAATTTTTCTCTGATAAGGGCTAAATTTCATTTCGATTATATTTGTTTGTACTATTGTTTACCTGTAATATTTGATTGAAAATGGATTTGTAAGAAAATATTCCCAATTCATAGCGTTCCTGATCTTCCTCGTGAATATTTTTGGGAGGGTATTTCAACAACACCTGCGATATTCGAGGGGAATTTTCTCCAAACCCGCAAAATTTTAGAAAATTCCCGCTGAATAACATTGCTAATTACTAAAAGTAAAATAAAACTTATAATTATGCCAATAATTATATGGCATTATGATTCCTAAAAATGTGCTTCCGAAAACTATTTACTCTGGCAAGATCTCGGATTGTTTTCTCTACCGAGGAATTCAACGGCCATTTCTGTTGGCTTGCGTGTGTTTGTGCAAATTCCTTCTTTGGCTGAGGGCGAAAATGAGTGCGCCTCATTCAGGGAACACACTTTCATTTCAGAGATACGCATTCCAGGTATCGATAGCGATACAGAGAAAACGTTTTTGATATGAATTCCTTACGGTCTGTATTAGACGTGAGTGAGATGAGCGTTACGTAGGAATGGCATTGTTAGCACAGATGTCAGCTTTTATCTCCACGAATACTTCTGTCTGCAGTAGAGTAATACGTAGAAGTATCACTGATGAAAATCATCGGAAAGTAAAACTTCAACGCTTGCTCCCACTGTTCATAGCAAATGTTCACATCGAAGGATATTGTGGATTGCAAGGTATTTGTGGTCGGTATTGATTATAAATTCAGTTTGCTGGAAATGTGATTTTTGCTTCTCGTGCTACCAGAGTAATTATTTTTTCAACATAACAATACACTGTTCTCATGTCTCAATGGATGGAATATTTCTGATTTTTCTTTTTGTACGGGATAGAGAAAAATTTATCTTTCATCGACTTCTGTCTTGCATGGCTTTGGAGATATGAAAGATACCATTGTACGAGGAATGCCGATCAGTGGCATTCATTCTCTGGCTAACTGTGGTTGCCTAGCAACCGAGATCCGCTTGTACAAGTATGTCAGGAATGCTGGCGAAGACACCCCCACCCCGAACACCATATATCTGCACAATAGCCTTCGGTTAAATTAAGTATAAGATAAGAATGAATGAATGAATGAATAATAAATTTATTTCACACACAAGATTACAAATCCAAACAAAATAAACATAAATATAAATATAAGTGAAATTAGGCATCCCTGAAGAACCTTTTATAGGGATTGCCAACACTTTAAACATAGAACGTATTCGGTAGCAAAATACAATATAATTTGGAAAATACACAAACAAAAGAAAAAATTACAAACTAAATATAGTGAGAAAAGGCATTGTAAATCAATTATTTTAGAAGATCTTCCAAATTTTTTTGTAGAAAAAGCCAATTTTTCAATTTGCGAATGAAGACTTTTTCATTTGCAGAGAACGAAATGTCCTTTGGTATCGTGGAGAACAACTTAGGAGCTAGGAAAGAATAACATTGTTTATTGAGCTGGACATTAGGTTTGGTTATATAAAAACAAAAATTCCTTCTTAGATTATAAGAATAAAAACAGGGCTTATTGATTAGAGTATAAACATTTCCCATAATTGCTGTCTTTTTCATTCACAGTAAATAATTTTCATTGGCAGACTGTTGTGATCGGGTAACAATTCAGCAGAATCTGGCAACCCAACTGACAATTCATAAAGCAAAGAAAAATTGGAATAACAAGTGTGAAAAATAGCGACAAGATTGGGACTCGAACCCAGGTCTCCCACTTTCCGGGCAGGTATTCCTACCTGCCCGTTACCGGTTAGAATACCTACCCTATTCGCTATTTTTCACACATTTTATTCCTTTGGGATCAGCCGCACAACTTCATCGTGCAAAGTATTACACCTTTTCTTAATCCAATGAAAAAGTTCCGAATAATATTGAATATAAAAACCCTGACCGAGGAAAACGATAAGATTCTGCCTTTTATTCCGTTTTCAAATAAAAAAAACATGAATATCGATATCGCATAATATTACGGACCTATATACATTTCATCGTAGGAAAGATGTGATTAATTCTATTTTTTCCTCTTCCTCATCAGAAATTTTTCAAAACGCAAGGGAAGGATTAAAGACCCTAACTTGAATTCTCGTCTCCTCAGACTTCACGTCTACTTTGTCCTTGTATTTCAAAAAGCTTATTTATTATAGCTATAATAACTTGGTTTCGTCGTGTGTTACACCTTTGCATCAACAGCCTTACATCATAAAACACAAGATTTTGGGCGGGAAACCTTATAAGCCTAACACGGATAAGCTTCACTACCTGAGTGCATACCTCGAGTCTCGAGATAAAATCGAGGCAGGAATAACATCTGCATTCTCAGCCGTACCCAAATCTAGGTTTCACTGCATTAGTGCAATTTCACCTCCACAGTTACCCTGCTCTAAAACCATAGAATATCTCTTCATATTCGTGATACCTGAGCAAAGAGGCCACAATACGGTGTTCTCCGCACATTGCTGTATAGAAGGGGATTCGCACCAAGGAAATGAGCACTTAGTTCCCCAACCAAGCGCCACTCTCCACATTCCCTGCATAACACCACCTTCTTCAATAATAACACGGAGGTTTACGGCTCATAGAGATAGCATAACAAGGATACAAAAATGATCGGAATGTTAGCTGTTCTGCAAATAAAAGGCTCTTTCTCTCATTTGGTTAGGATACACAATAAAAGATGAGACGTTTTTGTAAATTCAAAGCCAACGATGATTTTACAATGCGTAGAGAAATAGCAATACATTCGAAAAGTGGAGGGAAGCATTCCACTCTGGAATTATTCGGTAAAAACAAAGAATAGAAGATTCAACTGAATATACAGAGCTAGAAAGCGAGAACCCGGCTGACCGAACAAAAGAAATTCTGCGGAATTTATCGATCTAAATTTAAATCATATAATTTTGCCGAATAAATATAACTGTGAGAAGACGAAATCGATTGTACTGATGAACCACTTGAAACTTTTCCGGCTCGCTACTTCTATGAGGACCGTGGCGGTGGTTGGTGCCGCTAAGTCGGACTTCCACTTTGCTCACAAATATCCCGAAAACAGAATTAAGTAAAATTGCTCCGATAGATTGGATAGTTGGTCATAGCTAGAGATGAGAATCTTTTCTCATCGTAAGACCGACTGTACATGGCCGCCTTGTGAGCTTACGTGTAAGTAACCTTACACTAGCAGTATATCGAAATAGTCCGCTAGCAAACGAAATGAACAGAAGACTAAAGGCTAGCTGATATTTTTTACGTAACACTTTCACTTGATCAAATGAACGAGACTGATTGTGAGTAATAACGAAATATAAACGGCCGCATGTGGCCTGAACGCAGCAAGTCATCCACCCCTGAGTTAGAGCACCCGCCCATTGAAAGATCTAGGTTTGGGTGCCACTAACGCACTTCTCTTCTAGTAGTAGTAGTATTTTCAAAAGTGATTCGACGGCTAAGGTCATTTCGCACGTCAGCCCCCACCGGGAATCGAACCCGGAACCGCTTTCGCCGAAGACAACGCGTTGCCCAGTTGGCTATCCGGGCGCCCCCACTTCATTTCTCTCGTGTAAATAAATTTTAATTTATACGGCAAAGAAAACTAAATATAAATAGATTAGGAATAAACTTTTAACTAGGTTTAGAACAAAAAATCTTACCATTTTAATTAGATTTTTTGCATAAGTTTTACTACATGTACAAGTAAGCCTTCCTAGTTACCTTTCGACGTGTGGCAGGGGGTGTATCATCGTACACTTTTCATCCTTACTCGGCTACCGTATCACTCGTGAAAAGAGCGCTTTCCTCTACCTCCCGTAAAAATTATGGACTCGTGCCCCCGAACTTTCCTTTGCGAACAATTCTTTCGCCACGAATAATCGGGAACGTCTAAATTTGGACTCATACGTCGAACGGTTTCCTGATCGAGCAGCGTAATGCGCCGGAGACGTGGTCTCCACACTTAGAGTGCCAGCGGAAGAGGAGATCCATAAAAGAGGGTCGCACAGTTCCTCTCAGAGGAAGAGAGCGACGTGCTCGATGATCACACGGCTTAAAGAGAACATGGCAAACGGGACTTCGCCTCAGGGTCAACCCATGAACTCCACAACGATCATATGGCTACTTCTCACAACCGAAATAGATAAGGAAGCTCCTTTTTCCAAAGTTGGCAAAATAGTTTGAGGGTTCATTTCCATCGCCGTTGAAAACAGAAACGCCTCACCGTGCGTGTATTTTATTTCACTTCGGTTTAACGAGTCGCTGAAATGGTTTAACGCGATTTCAACCTCTTCCCTGATGAATTTTATTGAGAAATTAGTAGAAAAATACATTCATCGACGAATCCGATGATCTTCCGAGCGCAATTTGGGGCAAAGTTTCACTTTACAGCAATTGCGATCTTTACGAAACCATATATTAATAAAACATCACGAATATCGACAATTTTTACGAAATCACAATCATTTTGTGAGACTCCATAACCTCATTTAGATCACGGATGTTGCCAATTTTTACGAAATTGCATTTTTAGTGAAACTGCGAAATTCTTGAAAAGGATCACATTTTAACGATTTAACGAAGTTGCATTTTACGAAACTGCGGTTGTGGTGTGGTGTACATAAATATTAAAAAGTGATCGAAAGAAACAAAATCAAGTAATAGGTATGTCTGAAACAAGTAATCAAAAAGCATGCTGTACAAAAATCGTCAAAAAAAAAAACGTTCAGCTAATATGAAATTCTGAACATAGTTCCCGATTACCTACGTTATGACTTGGAGGAAGTGACGGGCGTGTATATCGTACACAGGAGGACTGCTATACAACAGGCAACGAAGACAAGGAGTGTGAAAACTTAAACGGCAACGAAGTCTTTCTAATGGGATTTTTTAAGAGTAGGCCTGCCCGATTGCCGTATTGATGACAAAGAAAAACAACAGTAAGGTCGAATAATATATGGGAAAATTTCCCATATATTTCACAAATCCAAACCTATATACCAGTGTACGGGAATTTCTTCAATCTAAACCCACATATCTTTATCAACAAGCAAATCAATTACTTATCTAAATTTATGGATATTTTGGAAACATCAAATAATTACCATGGCTTAAAATTAAAATTGATCTTTCGAAAGGTTTTCCAGAAGCATCTGGTAATTAAGCTCACTTCAGTGGTCGTAAATAAAAAATGACGATCGCAGCAGTCTCCTATTTACGGGACGTCTGGCAAACCTATTAAAACGTGATTTATTTACACATTCATCTTGAAATTACTTGAACACATAACAGTCACATTATATCAGAGTTGTCATTACATTGTGTTCAGCGACCAAAAGAGAAAACGTAAAAGTAATCTATTGACATTCTCGATGAATGAATAAATAACGTGTTTATTGGGGCGTGATTGATGGTTTTGCTCTTCCATCTTAATCAATGTCAATGTCGGGAATTCCAAAATAATAACGAATATATTTGCTCATAAACTGAGCTTTAAATGAAAAATTTCCCTTTATAAAACGTGAAGTTGGTCCTTACACGAAAGAGGTGTTTATAGTCACATCATAAATGTCTTTTGAGGCGAGAATATATCTTCTATGAAATTTCCGTCATAGATTATGACGAAGATGTCTTGAAACTATCGAAAATATTTATTCACGCAGAAAGAACTGTAATAAATAAAGGGCGGAAAATTAACGAAAGTATAAAACGGAATATTTACAAGAAAGTTCGGAGGAAGATCTAGACATGAGATCTAGCAAGGCACCGTTATATACGGAAATTTAAATAGAATCACAGCAAGAAGACGTATAGTAGTATTATTGTTAAAAGTACTTCGCCAGCTGATGTTATTTTGCACATACCCCCCGGTAATCATCGAACCCGGGACCGCTTTCACCGAAGTCGAACGCCTTGCCCACTTGGCTACCCGAGAACCCTTTCAGATAATCGTAGTCATGAGAAAGTCTGAGAAGATGTTGAGGATATCGCGGATGCGGAAAATCTCAAGTTAACCTACGGAAAAGCATCCGCAGAAGAATACCAGATATCTCATATCGCAAACTTACCGCCCAATCACTTGTCACTCTTATATAGAATTCAAAAAATATAATTCAGATTACATAGTTTGAATCGGAGGGAAATGAAACGAAAGATCACCCTAGATCTTAAAGAATACCACTGAAGGAATCCAAAAGGATGATAAAGAATTTGCCAAAATCAGTTGCATGGCTACAGCGATAAACTCTCTGGAGACAAAAGGATTTGTATGATCGGCTTTTTCCAGCACTGGGACCCATTACTGTAGATCAAAGGAGCTCAACGGAGAGCTATACGCTACATGACACCATGGTGACACGGATTTCCACAGCATACGATCAGGTGCAGGGCCATACTGCAGGAAGGCTATCAGCCCAGATTTCAAAGGTAGATGACAGTCGCGTAAAAAAAATCTTCGAACCAAACAATGTATTTCCTGTGTACATCTATCATAAAGTCAATCGGACTATTGGCTGCTCATAATACATTCGCGAAAACACTAAAAAAGCACAGGCTAACCACTACAAACATAGGAATAATGCGCAGAAAAACTTTACTATACACGAAAAATAATTGAAGGTAACAAATTTATTTATTCCCACAGCAGAACGAAAGGGATTGGTAGTATTTGGCAAGTATTTGCCTCATGCCTCCATGAGCAATAACAATAATCGTCTTTAGTTGGCGAGATTGAAACTTAAAGTCAACTCTTCCGTCTCACCCATCGCCATTCTCTACACAGTTATTACTTAAGGAGAAAAGAAAAATGAGAAGAAATGTGGAAACAAACAACCTAGGAGGTATTAGGAAAAATCATCCAACACAGGAAAAGATATTCTGCCAACATGCCGATTAATATAAACCAGAGAGTGAAAGTAAAAGTTGCCGATATCGTGTTTTTATCGCATTCTCATCGTGAAATGTAATTTCGGGATGATGTTGCAGAAAATTTGAAAAATAAACAGACTTCGCTCAAATTATGCGGCTAAAAATGTTTCACCACAACCAATGTTGATGTCGCCCATCATGAAAATACAAATAGGCCCAATACGAATGGAATAGGAATTCAGTGTTGTAATATATTATTACTAAAGAAGATATTTGGTTTGCGATTTTTGCTGAAAAGTTTACTTCTCGGATGTATATTTTAGCGTCAGGGCAAAAGTTTACTTAAAAAATAACTTTATTTTCTTCCCGAGCAACGTTGAGTACATTTACTCGAGTGACAGCAAATGTAAAGGTCTAAAACAGACAGGCAGTTTGTTCAGGCAGGCGGTGAACTCAGTTTTAACGAATTGACGACACCTTATAAATGAACGAAAAAAGCCGTAAATATTAACGTGGTAGAGGCTCAATCCAAGCCCAACCCGCCCTCGTCCAGCGTGTGAAGATTACTTTGAAGGGCGTTATCGATTTCTTATGAGTCTTGGGCTTAACGACTCAAAAACCCCTTATAATCCATAAACAGATCGTTAGCATCCTGGAAGGGACTTCCCAGAGGGGGATGATGAAGGGAAAAGGGATTTCACGCTTCCCTTGTCGCTCAGAAAACGTATCGACATTCTTACGATTAAAAGCTTTATTCGTCTTATCTACACAAACTAATACATCCGAAACGTAATTTAACATGACATTTGAAAAGAATGATCTGGAATGAACTAGATTTCCGATAACATTGATTCTGCATCTTGCGGTGATGTATAGAAATCGGTCATGATACTTTACGCTTTGGGTATGCTCAGAGTGTGCTATACTGCGGTACAAAAAGTCTCAGGACAGGACAAAAAACTCAGGACAATAATAACAATAATAAATTCTATAGTGGAAACATAAATCCCAATTACATCCATTTTATTAAATACTATTAACAATAACAAAGGACGAACACACATGACCATGCCTGAACCGGAAATATCCGACAAGCCGGGATTCGATTCGGGGAATTTGGGGTTGGAGCATTACCGTGCTAGCACGCTAACCACTCCGCCACCTCGGTGAGGGCAAAAACAGGATAAAATACGGGATAAACTACATCAAAACAAAGGTAATTTAAAATTACATATTTGCAATCATAATTACTACTCCGACTAGGCGAAGTACCTCCGCAAACACACATTCCTAAAACAATTAGCAATACTTCCCAAGAAGAAACGGACATGAAAAAAGTCTGACGGAACCGGGACTCGAACCCGGGTCTCCCAATTTTTTTTCGGACATGAAAAAAGTCTGACGGAACCGGGACTCGAACCCGGGTCTCCCAATTGCCGGTCGGTTGCTCTATCCATTGAGCTATTCCATGCCATTTGGGAGACTGTAGGTATTGGGCGCGTAAGTTCGTCCGACTCAGCGGCATCGTTCACAGCCATGGCCTCTCAGAGGCACCGACCATACAAAGTGGTGTAAGGAGAACCCCCCTTAAGGATAACAAACAAGGAAAGGGTTTAGGTGACTTTGCACGATAAGTCGTGCACCTAGGAAAATTCCCAAAAAGGGTCATCGCGCAAAGTCACCTAAACCCTTTTCCTTGTCAATTAGCAATAATAAGAGATAACAGGATTCATGAAGTCAACACAACCATCTGTTATGGCTGGAGTAGAACAGCTGGAGGCTAATACCATGCATCTATGCCATTTTCGACTTATCGAAAACAAACATTTCAGATTTCTTATAGAAAATAAAAGAACTATATGATTCCATCAAACCCACATTTGAAGGAGAAACAAACAATACACTACCTTTCTTAGATTTAAGCATAACGAGAACCCATAACAACAATTGCAATTCAACGTCTACCGGAAACCCAGCCACACAGACATGTACGTACATACCATATGACTCCAATAAACACATATCTCAAAAGTTAGCTTCCTTCCATTTCATGATAAATAGGATTCTAGAGGTACCACTATCACAGAAAGACTTCAATACAGAACTGTCATACATCAGAAATGTCGCAAAACAAAATGGCTACGACACATTCACAGTAAATAACATACTGAGGATACACAAACACAGACTCAATTTCAATCAACGCACGACCTTAAAATCATCAGATGATTAAGAAAAAAAATTCATAAAACGACCATTCACACCAGGAATCAGCAATAAACCCAAACCCATATTTTCCAAATTCAGTTTCACTCCGATATTTGTCAATAGCAATAAACTACCAAATCTTCTTCCGAACCCTTAAGACCCAATTCCAACATCAACTAAATCAGGCATCTACGAAATGTCACGTCAAGATTGCCACAAGTCGATTACGGACAGACAAGAAGAAAAATAGAAACCAGATTCAAAGAACCCATGGCTAACGTTTAATACAACCAAAATATCAAGCTTCGCACAACACATTCGGAAAATAACCATAAAATTAACAGAGAAAACTTAAAACTCAAAAAATCAGGACAGAGGACCTCAACACTTGACCCATACGAAATTTCCTTCATTGACGTCACACCACAAAAGGCATAAATATCTCTCATCACCCGCCATCAAACTCAGTTATCTCGATATCCAGCTAATAATAACATATTTGAAGCTGAAAATATACAAAATGATATACAGAAACGTTTGAATATTTGGCCAAAAATTATTATTTAATCGTGATCTTAACTAAAACTTACTAGGATATAAGTCCGTGCGAACAACTGCCAGTTGATTTAATTTTAGCCTAAAGACGTAAATGCCTAAAGGATGGTATAAAGTAAAATTTAGACGAAATTATTCCGTAGTTCGTGTAATAAGATTAAAATAAACAGAAACGAGATAAAAATAACTCCAAGGAGTCTCAACATTAGCTGAATCATTCGGTACGTTGCAAATGTTGAGTTTCTGGTGAATTCGTGCCCGAAGGAAACAAATGATCCACGTATAAAATTAGCAACATTTAGCAAGGAACTCCAAAAGCGAGTGTTTGAATCCTACTGAATCTGAATACATACGCTGAAAACAATTTATTCCACTACCAAACACTTTCCCGAGCGACTGTTGACATGCAACTTCATTTGCATTGAAAATTCGGCAACGCAAAACACGATCCCGAAACGTGGCTCGAAAAACGCGACGAAACATCTTTAGAGCTTACAAACCAAAGTAAAAAGTCGAAGAATCGAAACGCGAGTATTTTCCTGTGTATTTCCGAAATACAAGAGAGGGGAAAAGCTTTCAGTCGTGAACAAAAACAAAAATCGGCATATTCATGATCCCTACGCCGCTTCCCCTATATCCGTTAAAAGCGGGCCCGCCAAACATTTCGAATAAAAGAATATCCCTCTTAAAAATGCGCCTTCCAACCAACGAAACTCCCATTCGGATAATGTTAGCATATTTCTCCACTGATCGATGAGGTTCCGCAGAAACTCGCGGTCCAAAATGGCATGAACTACGCCTTGGGTACCTCTTTGTCATTTTTGCTTTACGCTCCCACATGAAACACCTGGGGAAGAGTTCATTTCAACTAAATAAACTGCGAACCCCACGAAGATCTTAGATTTTATCATAAGAGCTACTCGGCTCTACGGAGATGCAAATTTTTCAATAGGAATTCTATGTCATTGTTACGACAGTTAGGGTTGTCAATGTTGATTCTATGATTGTATGATTTTTCGAGTTATGATCGTACAATTGTCGTTAGATACACATGCCATTGCGCATAATATGTTGGATAAACTTTCCATCTTTTATTACTCGCATGGATCGACTAATCGCGGATATACGACGAAATATAAATGAACGTCAAAATAAGTTATACCTACCCTATTTAGTTTTAGTACTGCATGAATTCACATAGAAAATCATTAATTTGTAGTTTAAATGGACAATAATTACAAATGTTAAGGTATGTAGATGATCTAACATAAAAGCTACACATTACTGCAAATGCAGTTAGCATGCTAGATGAATATTCAATCCCGCTAAATCAATCACATCGGCATTGCTTTTACAGCATTTCATCTTCAAATGCAAAGTGAATAATACAACTTCGCCTTTAATTTATAGATAATATTTTTATTCTACCGGTTTCGACTTGTTCACATCTTCATCAGGTGCGAGATATGTACACACTAAAATAGTAATGCAATTAGAGGAGGACATTTTTGTTACCCATTTTGAAGAACAGAATATTTTTCATTTGCATTTAGGTATAGGATAGTGGAAAACCTGTCTTTCTTTTACATTTGTTGGTCTTGTTCAAGGCTGTGATGATATAAAAACTACTGATTTGCAGGCGATGCAGAGTAAACGTATTTATTCAGGTCACTCATTGGATGCTTTCTAAGATGTTTTTCATATGATCCCTGCACTACACCTGTGTAGACTTTTCTTTTCATAGCATTCTGACTCAGAGAATAACGAAGATATCCCATCCCTAATCTAGCATATAAAGCCTCATTTCCTCTAAAAGTTCTACGTAGCTGAGAGTGAATGGAGATGGTGGGGATGATGACGGATCTGTAATTCTCATCCGATAATTCTTTTAGTTAATATCCGTAACGCTGCATCAAGTAAGCGCTGGGATATACAACATATATTATCATTCAATCGCTTTTCGTGACAAAGTTACTTAAAATATTTATTCTTTACTTACTGTTTGCATTATAAATGAAAGTTTGAACTGGAGGACGAATATAATACAGACCTGCTTATTTGGCGAAACTGGGACTAGAGAGTCTCGTCTTCCATCCAATCCTATACTGAATTTGGTACAAAATACGAATGCATAACATAATAAAGAGGAAAGAAGAAAGAATGCTTATGTAGAGAAAAAGAGCTGATTTTTTATCGTAAAAAAATGTTTCCACTGTAAGAAAATACCCCAATACAGGTAAAAGCGGAAGATTGGGAATTGTCTGTCCTCATTCTCATAGCTTTTGTCTTTCCTAGATGAAAGTGCACAGACTTGAAGTAACTTCCATCGAGTTTAGTACACAAATGGTGTTGTATGCTCCTAACTTAGACTCTAATACGCTTGCCTTGGAGGAAGGTGCTCGAGAAGCCATGGTCTACGCTATAATCCGGCCGAACTAGGATCCAGGGTCCTCTCAAGCATATTATGCGATCACCTCAAGGCTAAACCGTCGTTGGAACGTCATTGTTTGAACATCGGAAGAAATAATAAACGGATTCAACATTATACATAAGTGCATCTAAAACTTTTGACCAATAATAACAATACAGATTTGCCAATTCATTTGCTTTACTTGATAAAATTACCATATTTCACTAAATGCATTGATCTATTAAAAAATTACGTTGCTGTAAAGAGGAACGAAGCAAAGGATGAAATATGACTGTTAAAACAATGGTTTCAGAAATAATTATCTACCACGATGTTATTGAAAACTAAAATCGGATATTTTAAATAAATGGCAATCCAGGTATTAAGTTTACGTTGTCTCGTGAATGCCACTCGCAAAAATCCAGCTTTGCTATAGCTCAGTCCACCATTAGTTGAGTGAATTCTGGCGGGCACTTACCATCTCCCTCTAATCCATATTTTTGCATAAATCTCTTCTTCGGACGCTGCAACGATTGCTATTCACGGGATTAAATAATGTGAACATCGGTAAAATAATGAGAGAAATTAATCCTAATAGCAGTGCTGACTTTTAATTGCAGTAGAAACGTTGCTTAGGCGAATAAATGAAATTCTGGAGATAAGAAGAGACGTGTCGAGATGGAATCCTCTTCTATCCCACGCCCTTCATCAGTCACGTGACCCTCAGAGGCTTCAACGAGTAATTTCTTCGCGGCGGCAATGAATTTTGAAAAGAAAATTCCTCCTCAGTCGCAAAGATTACTCAAATATTACTAGGTGAAATTTTCTATGCAAAATATGCAGCCGCAAAGATCTGGCACGAGTATACTTTAACTATATCATACTTTAACTATATCATACTATTTTCTATGGGTAGATTCCCCTGATGTGGATTCCCTGATGGTTTTACAGAAAAATACTTCTCAAAACACCGTGATACCCAAAAGTCTTAATTTTAAGCATCCCAATTTAGAGATTTTCAGCTCTGATTATTCGATTGGTGTACTTTCTTTTCACGAACGTACGTTTATAGTTTAACATAAGTGACATTTGACGCTCTTCATAATGATAGTATTAACCTAAATCGTGATCAGAATATTCTGTAATTAAATATAAAAAGAATACTCAAAAATTCGACGTTAGCAGGAGTAAAATATAAGGAATGCATACTGATATAAAAATGTTAACACCACTAGCAGCGAAA
Source organism: Ladona fulva (assembly GCA_000376725.2). Classification (NCBI taxonomy): domain Eukaryota; kingdom Metazoa; phylum Arthropoda; class Insecta; order Odonata; family Libellulidae; genus Ladona; species Ladona fulva. Next base: position 450,122 of record KZ308791.1, read on the forward strand.
AAGACGAAAGCATGTCCTGCTAATGTTACGGTTTTCCGTCCTTGACGCTGCAAGTGTCCCGGTTTTCCACCCTCGACCTCTGAACACCCTACCTATGGGTTTTTTTCTAAATGTAACAAAGTAACCTCATGTATGTACCTCGAGATGTTCCGCTAAAATCGAGCAGTAAGAGTAGCGTGCTCTCCGCAGAAGAGATACCTTTGGAATCAAATCCCCTATGTACCCATGAAGTAAACGAGTAATTCGAAGTTAGAGCTTCGTGTAAAAGATTGCATAGCACAAAGGATGTAAAGTTTACAGAGTTAGTCTATATTTTCCAGTCATTTTCGGCAAGAGACGTCTTTTAAATCACGAAAAGTGGAAGCTTTAATTAGATTCCGTCAATACAATTCTGAGATATCTTAAGAAAACGCACAGGCGTCTCTTGTCACTTCTTCAGTTGCTAAATTTTGCTCGCAAATACTTAAATTACTGCCGATATATCTGTTGTTTCTGTAATATGTATGGACGAGTAAACTTATGGACGAAAGTATGTAACTTTTATGGACGAGTGAATTAGTTACGAAGCGCAGGTGGAGTAGGGGATAGCCTAGTAGGGTGACGTACGGTGGGAATTTTTCCGCGGACCACTATGGTAAGCATGAAGGCCTTCAAGGAACTGAAAAAACTTGTTTGATAATATGGATAAATATTGTAAATTGTAAAAATACTGTTATTCATAGACTTATATTGGCAATTAAATAGTGGAAATGTACTGAAAATATTTTAATGAATAGGTGTATTTTTATGCTGGGTAACGGATGTGTTGCGATGTTGTATTTTTGTAGCAGGGAGTTGTATGTACGTATTAGATTGGTGGTGTAGGGCTAGATGAAGGTTGTTCTGTGGTGGGCGGAAATGTTTTGTTATTGAAATTAGCATAGTATATTCTTCTGTATAATTGTATAGTGTAGTATCGTAATTATAGTAGATTAGAAATAAGTTACTACTGAACATTAGTCCAACTGTAACATATGTAATAATAATTATAATATCATGAAGAAATATATTACCTCGCTAATGGTTAAGAAGTTGAGTATGTCGACGTGGATACATTTAGATCTCATTTAAAATGAAATTATACCTTCCTTGCATGGGAACATTTTGGGATATGACGATTTCAGCATAATATTTTCGTTTCTACTCATAATTTTGTTTAGCTTACCGCAAAGTTAAATACTGAATGGTTACGATAAAGAAAATAAATTTTTTATCACTTCCAGATCTTAATTTTGACGCTGATTTTTCTAGAAATTTATGAATAAATTTAGAATGTGGAAGTTCATGGGGGCATTTTAGAATAATCAACTAAGATCCCTAAGGTTTGCTATTAATTATCTGGCATCATCACAAAATATCTGGCAAATACCGCTGAAATAAAATCTCGACCTGTAAATAATCATTTAATTGTTTCTGTTTTGCTTCCGTTCAGTTCAGAGCGCCATGCGTGGCGACATTTCGTAACTAACGTTCATTGTAAACAAGTCATCCTATATGATATTTACAGAGCAAAGATGTTAAAAATGCGTAAACACCGTGATATTAAGTTAACAAGGGATCCCTCAATCTGCCTCTGAGGTGGAAAAGTCATTCAGTTTATTTAGTAATTGCTTCTATTAATGGGCTTTCGTAACTACGTTTTGCGGGCCACGAGAGGAACACCAGGCACCAATCGATGTTCCATTTGTTCTTTAATAAGACTCCGGGGATAAAAATGACTCTCCATTCAGCTGAGAAAGAACAGATATAATAGTAATTTTTAACTCCAATGAACAGGTCGTCTGTGTACGCCCGCCGAGTCAAAACATCGTGTACTACGATATAATTTTCTCTAAAGATAAATTCCCCGACAATTTTACTCTTTCTAGAAGCATCCCAATTTTGGGGAACCAGAATACGATAGCTCTTTTAAAAAACATATCAATATATTTGGATCTGCATTTGCGCTAAATCGCAACGTCTATGCACACATGTTCATGTCCATACACTTGTGTAAGCATATAATTAAACACGGATAGCCTGTATTTCAGTGGATTCAAAATTTTATTCAGAGCTCAATGATAGCATATGCACCATCTTTAATAAAGTCAAAGGGCCGGCTTTGTTGCTTCCTTGAAGGTGAAAGCAATAAAGTCTTTGTGACCTGTACTGATAAACAGGTTAGACTTCTATGAAAAATCTCCTGAATTACATTTGAAGAAAAGTTAATCAAACAAGTTTTGTAATCATTAGCCTTCCATTGTCATTATCCAATACATGTATCCTCAACAACGAAGTCCTCAGGCCTGCCCAATATGCCTTCTGAATACGCTATAGGTCCTTGTGCCCCAAAATTCAGTTTGGGTCCCCTTCCTTTACATCGAGATAACTAACTCCCCCTTAATATCATCCGACAACTTTCGTCTTTGTCTTCCCCACTCCCTCGCATTAATTTCACAATTTTCAATCATCCGTTCCCTCTGCTTTTGCTTAACTCCCTCAATCAAAATCCTCTCTTATTCCACCTATTTCGGCACTTTCTCGTCTGTTTTTCCATCAGCCAAGCTTACTTTTTCCATTCTACGCCTCACCCGTACATCAAATCCCCTTCGTTCTACAAAGACTTTCTTAGCTCTAGCTATCCCTCTATTAACCCCTTGGATCATCTCCCATCCCAAAAAAGAAAGAACAGTACCCAGGCTATGAAATTGACCCTGTAAATCTAGTTTTTCCTATCAACCCACCGTATTTTCCGACCCATGAGACTCACTTGTTTTGCGGAAAGTGAGACCTTAAATCGATCTGCATTTCATTGACCGAGGGTAGCAGTAATTGAGCTAACGTTTCGCTATGGAAGTGACGGTGAAATCTTGTTTGAAGATAGCGACAGAGTGAAAACATCTTTGAGGATGATTTAAAGGTTAGCGATGAGGACTTTCCGTGCTTCGACGATGCTTTTAACCTAGATTAAACCTGCTGATTTTAATATTAAATAATCTTATTTTACAAATTACCAAAATCAAGGTAAATTTAATATAAGACTAATTTTCTTCATTTTCTTACGAATATATCTCAGTGTTCTCAAGGACAGAATGTCTAATCAGCCGGGAAATATTGTTCATTATTAATTAATTTTCGTTCCCTTATCAAACCTCGTAACGTTAGTTTTGCTACCTTTATTTTCATCCTAACTCCCTTGGTTTTGTCTATTAATTACTTAGCTAGTATTTACCTACTTTTTCAGAGCCACGGTTAAAATCGATTGTGGCAAGCTTTACGTTGTGGAAATCCATATGAATTAATAAAATTACAAATACTCTTTTCCACAGATGTATTTTAAAACACAAAATAAAATCCATATGAATTAATAAAATTACAAATACTCTTTTCCACAGATGTATTTTAAAACACACGACCGGTTTCGGCACAGATCGGCCATCATCGGGTGGCCGTAAATGTGTCCCGTGGCAGGTAAATAATTTCATTCATACCATCCTTTTCAGAGCCACGAATTTGTCACCTTGTAATCTAATAGATATTTCTACATTACCCCCTTATAAATTTCTTCCTTTTTAACTATACTATGTCAATAAAGTACCCAGAACTTTTACACCACAAAATAGAACATTTCTTGTCAAATCAAGGTTGAAAATACGGAAATAAATTCAAAAAACTGAAATACTTTTAAAACATCAAAGTTAATTCTTACCAAACGAATTAAAAATCGAAAAATATTTATCACTCTTAATTTTGATTTTTAGAGCTTCGGCATTCAAATGTCGATGCCATGGCATATTCTGGAAACATTGTGTATACACGAAACTTAACGACGTCTTAGCCTGCTTCCCAAGGACATGTATACTTATTATCACGGTGCCCTCATTTGAGTCATTTAAATGTAGAGGTTACAGAAGTTTCGGTACGTATTGATGAAATTCTAACATTTTTACTGACCCAAAGTTCAAATACATAAAAATTCGTAGTATTTTATTTTTAATGTGAAAACTTTGCATCGCTGGAAGGTCAGCCTCGTGATTTAATAGCAGCAGGTTACGTCTCTCGTTAATATACACCCGCAATAAAGCTATTTATCCTACCTCGCTCTCCTACCGTTTTATAACATAAAATATTCGAGAGCAGGATAAGCTGAAACATTTGTCATATGGCTAAAATATAACGACATTGGAACATGTGACAATTCTGCATAACGGTCAGGATTTATTTCTGGAATTAAAGTAATGCTGATTGATTCTTCCAGATTAAAATCTCCGACATATGCGGTATAGTTATTCCTATCTCCTAATTCCTAAGTCTTAATAATTAGAATGAAATTTTCAAAAGTACGAAAAGCGTTGGATTGAAAAGTGGATCGTGTGCTAAATAAAGCTTCGGATATGAGTATGCTCCTCGAAAGCTGGAAATGGTCCAGCAGTTTTCAAATCGATAGGAACACAGGAGCACAACCATTCCAAGCGCCTCCTTTTCCACGAAAGAAACGGGGCGAAACACCAGACGACACCATATGGAACGTAGAATACACAAGAAGAGAAAATTAGGCTTGTGTTGGAAGCACTGGTTCAAAACGCCTTGCTTAATCAACACCGCACTGCGATGTGTAATGTTAGGGAGCAGTTTACCGGGCAAGCTCAATGCAAATAACTAAAAAAACTAGTAGTAATTATACTCATAGATCTTCCTCAACATCGAAGCAATGCTGATAATATAAAAACCTATCTGGGCTTTAAAGATTAATATTAATCATTCATTAAATACCATGTGAAAAGACGAGAACATTATCCAATTACTTAAATCGATTCGCTGACCTTTCCATTCGACCACTAGATTATCTTCTTCTGTCTCATAATCTGATTTTTTCGTTGGTATCATATTTATGCATTCCGTTCAATAACCCAGCCCACGTATATACGCGCATAAATTAGCATCGATAAATAACGGATATAATTAGTCTTGCGGCTGTATATAGCATACATTTTTCACGGTCAGGTATTTTGATAACAGGAAGGAGATAGCCAAGCTCTCTGTAACATAGCGCTTGAGCTGGTGAAAATATGAATTAGTTTCGGCGAATACGGAAGCAGGTTTTCCGGAAGTTTGTAGTGAAATACAAAGCAATTTCATATAATTCATAATTAATATCATCAAACTGAATTGTTCCTGAGACAGTGGAAAGCACACAGACTGACGGATGCTTCCAAAATCATATTGTTAAACATAAAGACAATAAGCTTCGTTATTAGAACGCTATTGGCATTAATGAGCCTCTACTTACATCCAACCCATCTTCTTTAAGAATTTCTATGAAGTAGATAGCGATAAAAATGGAACAGAAGAAAACTACTTCGTGCAGATAAATACCCAAGTAAGCATTCAGGAGCAATAAACCACTGCAGGGTATTAATTACAAGAAGAAAGAATGAAAAACTCGCCAACCCTTCTGATAATTTATCTAAAAAGAATCTGTAGGTAGGAAAATTGATCTATATGTCGTTCAAAGGTAGAGAAGTACGAGCAATAGAGCGACGTCTCTATTTGAAATTGATCAGCTGATAACACTGTGCTGGATAAAATTCGTAGATGGATATTTTTTTCTTTTTAGTGAATTTCATAAAACGTGGAATTAACTCGCGCCATATTTAGAAACCAAGCAGAGTTATGGCAAACTTTATTTATCCCAAATGACATTGATACGGTGAAATCCCATCGTTCGCTGATTTTGAAAAAAAACTTTCCTCTCTTTTCTGTGCAATGAAATCGACGTTGCACACACAAACTCCAAGGCCGAGCTTTGTTTAGACTGGAACTCCGTATTCTGTAGTATTTTCGTCTAAGGGAATTCTTTTGACCTGATATCGATCGAACAATAGTCAGCGAGAATTTAGGGTAAAGGAGATGTTCCGGAGCATAGACAACTTCACAAAAGGAGTGCACTTTTCTAGAAGCTGGAAAAACAATCGAATTACGAATGAATTGCACGCAGCACGGAAAGTCGCATGGTAACTTGACTTACTTGAAAGGGCACCAATGTATCAGAGAGTATGTGCTAGCATGTTTCATTGTGTGCTGTTGCATAGAGAATGCCTTTCATAACGAGCAAAAAGAACCTCGAGTAGAGAAATAAAACTCTGACCTTTCTATTTATGCGAGAAAATCTGTCGAGACTTCGCCTTGTCAATTTAGCTTTGCAAGTGATTATGAAGTTGATGATAGCCACAAATGCTCACCATCAGTACTGCCGCGAGCGGGAGTGATGGTTGAGCGCAGCACAAGGAAGCCTCATCAAGTTTTTCAACACCAAGATAATCATTTGAAATTCCTTATCTAAACGATATAAGATTAAGTAAAAAATGCAACACACATTCATGAACACAATAAGTATAGCTCTTTCCTATTTACGGAATGTGTCTGTTCACATTTTGTTGGTGCCGGAATATTAAATTGCACGAGGACGGATCAAAAAAAGGGTAACACGAGCTCTAACGGGCACAATTTCTTCTGCAGCCTCTGGAATATTAAATTGCACGAGGACGGATCAAAAAAAGGGTAACACGAGCTCTAACGGACACAATTTCTTCTGCAGCCTCTGGAGCTTAATTTACCCTGCAAGACATTGGCACCCACAACTTCCCAACACAGTCACCCTGTTTGTTCAAAAGTCTGTTCTACAGGGTCAAGACCAAGGCATCGATACCGGCTTCAAACAAATTATGGTCAAGAACGGTAAGCCATGTTCAGAATTGTCGACCACCCCACTGCTTCATCAACGCCCCGAAGAAAAGGAAGTCAATGGGTGCCAAGTCCGGGTTGTAAGGAGGATGGTCGAGAACGTGTTACCGGAAGCGCTGCAACAAATCACCGGAGGCTAGGTTTGTGTGTTGATCAGCATTGTCTCGAGCATCCCCCCTACTGCCCGGACCTGGCACCCAGCGACTTACACCTCTCTGAGCCATTTAAGAAGCACTTACATGGTAGGTAGGGTTGCCAAACGTCCTGATTTTGACAGGAAATTCCCGACTTGTCTGCTTCCCGCGTCCCGAATTATTCTTTGAATGTCTCGCTGTTATACATATATCCTTCCAAATACCAATGTAGCGCGTGATATTTAGCTTTTAGGTAGCAATACAGAGATTATAGAAATTAACTACAACTCTCAGATTTATAAGCAAAAATTTTAGTTAAAGCTAAACTTTAATAATCACAGAGAATTTTACACATATCTGTGTTATGAATGTCGTAAGAATTTAACGAAGAAGGCAATATCGAAACTATTCTATACTATTCTATTCTCGACGCATTTGCAGAAAAACTTAATACTAGCAAGCCAAATTGGAGAGTACTTCAATAGGAATTCTCGGATATCATTTCATTTCTTTATTAACTGTTAAATGAATTTTATTATAACTTGATATTTTTACTTTAATAGTACCGCCTAGTCCCGAAATCTTTTTTTATAGAATTTTTAATTCCACAGACATGTTTCCATTTGCACTGAAAAATTTGGCAACCTAGTGGTAGGCAATTCGGAGCTATGAGGAAATTCAGAATGACGTTCGACTGTGGCTTCCCGATCTTAAACGCGATTTCTTCAATTCCGGCATCGATGCCATGGTCTACCGATGGAACAAATGTTTGGACACGCAGGATGACTATGTAGAGAAGTGGTAAACAAAAGTGGCCTATGATTTGTACCAGTTCATGAGGCCTTAGAATAAATTGTGTCCGACGGAGTTCGTGTTACCTTACATCTCGATCCGGCCTGGTATAAATCCGAATCCTACGCAGCGACCCTGCTTACAACGTGTATCAAATGATGGTCATTCATAAAGAAAAATGTTTAATTATATCTAGATTCCAATTTTTCCTCTGAGAATGTCTTAAACGTACAAGCGAAAACCCATAACTTATAATATATCGAGAAAAAAAAACTTAAGGTGCTCGATTTTTCACTAGGAGCAGCATTCCTTATAGTAATTATTGAACCTTGAAATGGTAGCCCAAAATTTCGAAGAAACTTATCAGTTATGAGCCTATATTTGCTTCTTTAACCTCATCCGTAGTTTAAATAAAGGTATAAAACCCTTCCTTAAATCAAATATAAAACAACAATCAAATAAATAAAGAACAATTAATAAAAATTACTTTTAAAAATTGATATTAACTGCGACTTATTAAATGATATGTGAAACTTTTATTTCAAATGCTCTTACATACAACAGTTCAGGTGATGATTCTTACAGCTGCTCCATTACTTTCATTTATTCTGTGCCGGGATTTTATATATTCATAGATACCAACCAAATTTCCCAACAAAAATTTTAAATTTCACCGAAAATTTCTCATAACTAAAATTATGAAACTGATATTTAACATTTACATGCGATAATATAGGGAAACACAACAATGACCTACATCATGTTGACTTTTCCTATAGGATATAACAATATATAAAAACGCGACTGTAAACATAGATGTCATGTTGCGTTTCCAATGTTGTCTGTATGAGTGTTGGAGATATGATAAAGCGAATATTGTGAGTTATATATAGTTGCACCCTGTACAAGGAACCAAACTGCAACCTCCTCATGATTGAAATAATTAATATATGTCATCTACTTTCAAAGTAATGTGAAACTGTCATGTGTACAAATATACACAATTGCTGTAGATAGGAAACTGTTGGGGCCCTCAACTTAAGAGGCGCAACGCGGTATCTGCTAGATAATTTCAAGAAGATAGATAGAGAGATAGACTCCTCAATGGCGAGGTTAGATCCATATGATCCTACCTTTCACCTAGCCACGTACATCGTTTTTCGTAATGGTATACAGAATCCATTACTGAGAGCAATCAAAAAGTATCATATTTTAAGTAACATATGAAAATATGTTATAGAATTTGCACGATGGGTACTGAATTTACCGCATTTATTTTAGGAGTATGAACCTAAAAATTGCATTGGATGGATTTTATCAGGGGCACACATTGAGACGTTTCTAGCAACGCTAATTCTCGTCAATATACTGTATATTTTTAGCATAAAATACATAAATTCCTTTCCTGTACTCTTCTAGTCATGACCTAAATATGAAGAACATAATCCTCGAGCGAATGACGATTTGCAGATTCAGCAAAAATCGTGGGCTTTTCTGCGAGAGAAAGTGCAGCTCAATAATCGATCACACACGCCCTCCGTCGGTTGCTTACCGAACCCTATTTTCGATCGGCAATTTAATTTTGCTCTACCCTAATATCCCTATCCTAGTTTCGAAGGATATCAAGCTGAATACATAAAAAGAACCGGTATTTGTCTACACAAACATCATAAAAGGATAAAATATAACACAGGCATCGATATTAGAACATCACTATGACGTTACTCGCTCTTTTACATTGAAATCCGGATGGTAAATTTTAACAGTGTGTGATATTTGTTTAACTAAATTTTACCTCTTTAAGAAATCAAGCATACGAAACGGTAAACAAATACAGCCCTGAAAATCTTCTTCATCCATCCAACCTACTGTCAATGGAACCACACTCTAATCACACACAATAATCAAGATTGCCAATATCGATTACGTTTAACTGATTCATAATAAACCCTATAAACTGATTCATAATAAAAAACATAAGTTTAAATTTAAATGGAGGAGAAAATATTTTAAAATACACAAATACCTAGATACACAAGTATAGTTTAATCCTCTTTTAAGCTAATAGCCAGTTTAGTTCAAAAATCTCCTCCAAAATCTTCTTTCCTAAAATAAATCATTCCCCTCAGAGATATCAACACGTATTCACCTAAATGTCTCTTATTTTCAAATCCACAAAGTCCTTTCCCTTAAACATCTAACCATTTTAGCCATTTCAACCACTTTAGAGGGGAGTTCATAGCCCCAGCCACGCCCGCGATAGACACGTTTCTATTCTTTTCTATTCTATTTCATTCTCTTGCGCAAAACCACTCAATTTCCAAACTGCTCACTCATTTTCCAGCTGTTCAAAAACCTTGAAGTGTCCTCACAAAAGTGGTTCCCTCCACATTGTATGCCCTCAACTTTTTTGAATGCGCTTTCTACAAATATTCCGTAAAAGAGTACATCTGGAAAATATAGTTCAGCAAGGCGTTGGTCCTTCAGTTCCGGTGGAACCTTTTAAGATTTAGGTCGCCGAATTTCGTTCATCGAGCAAGAATATTGGGTAATAAAAATACAGTTTATGCCCCGAAATATATATATATAATACTCTTTCAAATCCCAGGGAGTTTTATCAACCACTCATTTACTTTTGGGACTTCCAATTTCCAGTCTTAAGTGTGACTAAAAGAGATTTTCATGAGCCTGTTGGGACGCTTAAGTAAAACAACTGAAAAAAAACTACGATGTTTTCTACAACGCTGAGAAATTCATTGCTAATTTACTTAAATGTCTCATCAAAATGTGCATATGCTATAAGGGGTGAACGGAATGATGCATGATGAAAGAATGTCCAACCCCCGGACCGCGGGCCGCATACGGCCTTTAGTCCAGTGTCTTGTAGCCCAGTAGATTGTTCTTTCTTGAATATTTAATACACTTTTCTATGCTAACGGTTGATGGTTAAATTAGAAGTTGAAAGCCTACCACTATCGTTGAAATTCACCACGAAAGTAAAGAATGTACTCACGTTACATACAGTTATTATAGAAAAATAAAATAGATGATTTCGAACAATTATTGTTAATTCTAAACCTGATATTGTACGTTATTGTAGTAACGTAGGCCAACGAAGCCTTCATAGCAGTTGAAGCGGCCCGCAGCGGGTTAAACCCTATTTTTTAAACATTTAAAGAGTAAATACAGATGACGACTACGTAAATAGCCGAAATCGGTCGTTTTAATCAACCTTTGCGACATCTATATAGTACAAATTTACCATTATAGAGTTTCACAGAATGAAGGACTTCTTAGATTGATATCATTTTGAACGAATCTTGGATTGAAAACATTAGGACGATGGATTAGATCTTTTCATGCATCAACCATAGAAGAATAATGACATTTTCGTCAGCTAAATTCACATCACAGTAGAACAGGCAATGTCGTAAAATCATTCATATCCCCAATGTAAGAAACAAACGTAACGCAAAGAAGGACCTCAACGCAGCGAGAATCGTAACACATCGCACGCTCTCTGTCAGATCTCAAAAGGAAGTGAATCGACTTGATTCGCATCGCCAAGTCTAATGTTCGGGAGTTGAGAAAATGCGACACTTACAATACAAACGCCGCCAAGGTTTCCGAAACGTAGGTGGCGCTTGAGTTGTTCAGATGAGAGCGGTGTTTGTATATGCAAATTCCTCGCTCTGTCTTGGGACGGAGTTCAACCACAGTGAGACTTCCACCGTTTGGAGTATTACTTTCCAAATGATTAAATGAATCAGACGTAAAGAACGAAAGTACAAGTCGATTAAATTTGTGTTTCCTCAGAACAATAAATCTGTGATCTGAATTAGATATCGCCATCAAACGAAACTGATGTACATAAGGAATCCATATCAGAAACAATATTAGTCTTTTGAAGTTTGACTATAATTTTGATTAAATTACTCATCTTTAAGAAGGAACCACTCAGATGTCTGTATGTATACAAGCAGTATTTAATAATTAATTCGACCTTTTAAAAAAATTGAAAAAATAATTTAAAGTGTGCCTCTACATGAGAACGAAATTTATAGTCAGGTAAATAAAAGATGTTACTCGAAACTATAGTAAAACTTCCACAAAATCTCTTTAATTGATTACAAATGTCGATTTATTGAAATAATATGAATAAATATCGACTGAATGCAGTTTTCCCTGAAATATAAAATAGTTAATAAATGACAGAAAAACGAAAATCATAAGAAAGGGGATAATTCTGCGAACATTCGGGGGTGACCTATATGCGAGGTTGGCCTTTAGCTGAGTATATGCATTATGCAATTCATTGTTTGTATCGTGCAATTTATTGTTGGCACGATACGACTTTAATATTCAAATGAGACCTTTAAGTTGTCAAATGAATTAATTTCAATACCTAATTTCAATACCTTATTTTCAATACCAATTTTCAATACATTATCCCTAATACATTCGAAATTATGAAGGTAATATAACTATGAGGAAGGAAGAAAATAATTTGTTGTGCTATTTTAGTTCAAATTCAGGAGTAGCACTAAAATCATTATGATCAGTAGGAACAGAGAAATTTATTGATGCGAAGAGTCATTGATTTGTACCGAGGGGGTGTGTGCTGAGATGAGTCCATAATATATTTGAGAATCAGAATGGACCACAGGGAATAAAATTTCAAATCAATGATCATAACAATGATAATAAATAAATGATAAAATAAATATCTTGTTGACAAGGAAATATCGTACAACATAGAATAGTATGTTTTACGAGAATCATAGTAAAATAGAATTGTGCATACAGAAGAGGGTATAGTACATTCCAACTTTAATCATCTTAGAGAAACATCATAGAGGGAAGGAAAGAGAAAAATTGTTGTTGCAACAAACAGACGAAGAAATACCGCTCTTCTTCAAGAAATTTTCGGATATCTTCGCACATAAGAACATTTCCGGAAGTAAATGGGGCTAAAGACATATTAGTCAACCAGATTCATTTCCTTAGAGCACCTTTGCAAAGCACAAGAACAGCCATGAGGTTGATGGCAAGGGGAAACACCTGCAGCTTAGGAATAGAAGATCATGGGAGGAAACTTAATGATAAAAGGATTTAACACAATAATGAATGAAAATTATATGGATTGCCAGACTGTCAAGGAAAAAGAAGATGGGGATGGAAAAAGAACAGTGATTGGATCTAGCGAGAATATGGAAACTGTTCGGAAAATGTTGCAGCCTTTGACCGAATCTATCGCATACGGAATGAAATAAAAAGGAATCTTCTATACAATGTAACAAAAACTATAGTCATAATTGGACCACAGAGAAAGAAATGTAAATAGCAGTTAAATTATTAGTTTCCACGCGTAAATTTTACTACTAATCGATTTCGACTCTTAACGACTCGTGTTTCAACGATAATGAGCCATCATCGCATTACTCGTTATTTTATTCTATCAGTCGTTATTAAGTACATATTTTGATTTCATTTCTCTATAGCGTGTCACCACTTTAAGCTAAATCACACTGATTAAATTTAACCGCAGTTTATTAAAATAAGAATACATTTTCCTTCTAGAACAACACAATAAATCTTAGAAATATGCACAGGTGAAACAACGCTGGCCTCCAAAGATGAAATTCCATTACGAATCCCGAAATAGGAGCCGCCGACGCTTCGATCCCGCATTAATCATCAAATATAGAAGCCATAGTAATATTTCATAACAGAAACGCGAGCGTCGCGGGGGTGGCGACCGAGTGAACATACGAATTCTTCGATTGCAACGGGAGTAATAACGAGTTCAGAGAGAAAGCAGGATAGGCAATAGAGACCTCACTAATCTATAATCAAGGATAGGAAGGTCAAGCAGCCGATATTTCGTTCCAGACGACAGGAAATTGAATTAACAATTCATATGAGCAAATTCAGAATAGTATTCGTTGTTTAAAACTTGGTTTTTTTATTCCTTCACGTATATGAGCAAATATAAACTTCGATTATCAACCTTCGGTTATGCAATCCTCTAGCCAACTGTCTTTCTACATTCGCATAAGTGCCATACCAGCCCCTTATAGCGGGTGGGAGGAAATATCGCTAAACTATAAGTGTGGTTTCTATTCCTAACGTAAATTCCCTCCATTTGACAATTTTTGCCAGATAAAATGACAGAGTTTCATAAGATATTCCAAGATTGTCATCAAGTGAAGGAAAAGTTCGGTTTATCAAGGGAGATTTCTGGATTTTAAATCAGTTGTACACTGGAGAAAAGAAAATTCAGATGATATTCGCTACTCGAGAAAAGATTAATATACATGCGAAAGCTTTTCAATAGATTCCATCCCCAGCGACCCCGATGACTAATTCGATATTGTGCTGTCCCGACAGATATTAAATGCCCAATTTAGTATATAATCAATATGCGTTGGCTGGACATCGTGAAAAGCCATTGCAGTTTTAAATAAAACCAAAAAGTACTTCGTAACTTCCACCAAACTACGAAGGATTCTGGTTTTCTTTAACTGCCTAACTTAGTTAGGTTTTTGTAGAAATCTTTTCTACCATGGGAAGTCACTCTAGTCGTTATTACGGTACGGAGTGCTCAAAAATCGACAAGTTAGAAAGGGTTCTGATATGATTATGGTTATAACCATAGGAAATTAGAAGCTAGCAGGTTACATACGTTAATATAAGTACAGTGAAACCCCTCCTAACGGACCCTAACCCCTGTACAAGGAATACCTCTCCTAACGGACAGTTTCATGAGGTCCCGACCAGAAGAATTATCGCATTTTACATACATTTTGAACCTAGCTACAGCGGACACCCCAGGGCAACGGACGATCTACAGATACCGAGATTGCCCCTTGTAGAAGGGTTCACTTTATTTACAAACCCACCAACGCAACACAATCTACTGTATGTGTGCTCTTTCCTACCTCCAGCCTTAAGCTTGCTGCCTCGATATAACTCGGGACATAGGCTACGATATAACTCGGGAGTTTTTTCACACTGCACCAGGGACTCCCAAATTTACAATTTCAGTGATATGCATCAGCATTTGGAAGGTTTATCTACTAAGACATTCTTAAGATTTCATTGCCAGAATTTCACAGCAGATTACTGCTCATTAGCCCACAATTTTTCAGTTATATTTTTGTTACTACTGAACCACGTACAAACTTTGATGTTCACTGTTTGCTCTGTAGTCATCAATTGCTTATGGTAAAACGTACATAGAAGTCAAAGGAAACATCTGATTTCTCTTATACAAAGACGGAATAGATGGAAGAGCCGCATGCGGGTCGCGGGCTGCGGTTTGGGAACTCGTTTCACGCCAATTCCTCCCCTTGCACCCTATGCCTTGCTTATAAAAGGTAAAATCCGAAAGTCTGCACAAACTTTCCCGATGCAACGCGTTGAGAGGAAGAAACAAGGACTTGGTAACGGAACCGCATAGTGGTGCACCGTGCCACGTTCCATTCCTAGCAAACGAAATCGTATCATTCCGCGAATTTTTCCCGCCGACTTTTCGTACACCGCATTCGGACGCTCTCTGACGGCGGCCGCGGGAAAGGCTCGCCGCGCGCATTGCGTCGCGACGTCATCTCGAAAACGTGTGTGCGTGCGACCCCACGCTGATCGAAGACCGCGCCCCCCACCGACTCCATTATCCTTAAGGAAAACCGCGGTCGAATGGGACCCCACGCGTCTGTCCCCTTTATGGGCTAAAGGACGGCTAAAGCGGACGCAAATGTACGTGACTCACCGATTGCCGAGTTGAGCGTTGGGGGGGAACGGCAGCTGCGGTCAGCGCGACGACGATCTCCTCGGCCCGTCTCTCGCCAATGCTGCGCGATCGCCTGCCGATGCTCGCTAATGCACTACCGACGCGACACCTATTGCACACTACGTCGACCGGTAGAGCCACACCGCGGTCGTGTCGCGCATCAGAACATTGATTTTTCCATCGCCTACTTTCCGCCCCATGGCGCCACTGTCCCTCCCGATACTTGGCCGTGCGGCCTGAATGCGGGTCGGAGAGCTTGAATGGCTTCTTTTCAGCCTTAATAGAAGGAATGCCGCCTATTTGAAGCATGATCGTGTCCCTCATCCCTTTCCTACGCATGCGATGATCCTCCTCGGGTCCCATTCGTCCCTTTATTTCCAGCTCGATACAGTCGCTTTGTGAATGTCTCAGTGCTCCGAACCTATTTTAAATGTCCCGCTCTTTTGGGTGTCCCTCGAAAAGGAAACCCTTCGGAGATGGGTGAACTTTGTTTTTTTATATCCATCAGCGCCGGTCGGAGATTATTTGACGCCAGTATCCGAGAAAAATGCTGGTACCCCACACATTTCCTCTTAATATATTGTCGTGTTTGCAAATATATAACACAAGCACGGATATCCATCAAAAGTGTAACAATGAATATTTCTGAAATGATGAAATGTATACAATTAGGTAAACTTATTTTTTAATTTTCTTACTATTTATACAATCATTCAAAGTGATCAAAATTACTACATGAATGATAACTCCCACAATCGCGCTAAAATGAAAAGCATTGTCTCGTAGATAACGTGATTAAAACATATATTAGCTATTTTGCCAGGGAAAAGTTCAACTAATTAATTCACGTCGATTACAGGTGAAAACTCATGCTAAATATCATTGATTGAAAAGACTGATCAAAACGGTTATACTGTTACAGTGTTACTGTTACAGTGTTACTAAGCGCTCTTTAGAAACAGCCGAGGATCAGCTGAGAGTAAAACTGGCCCCGGTTAGATACGTGTTACTGAATAGACGGTAATTTAGTATATTTCTTTTTATGATAAAAAAGTTAACAGAAGGATAATTTTACAGTTGATTCGTCATTACTGCTTTTATGATACAAACTATTGCGTCATTCCATCATAATAGATTTCCACAACTTTAATACAGCATCCATATATATTTAGAAACGGAACAATAACAATAAGTATACAAGCAGAGGACGTTGACCATTAGCAGAATTTACCTTTGTAGGAACATAATTCTATGATATAATACCGGAGGGTTAAAATTCTGAATAGAAGACTATTTCCCGTGCCTATTTCCTTGACTTTTGGCTAAAGTATTCCTATTCCTTGCTTAGCTGAGTCTACTGCACCTTGTTCTATCAATTGTATTCTGGAATTTAACTAACAAGTATTCTGAGTCTTTGTATTCAATTTAGCATTTCGTAAAAAAAATTACGTAAAATTATAAATGGATGTCGAAATTGCTATGAAACTCTCTGGTTATTTTACACAAATTTCTCATAGTGTTACATTCCAGAGAATGACGTAATAAAAATGTTGTAATTACGTTACATCGTAATATGTTAAGTTGTCTTCCTGAGATCGTGTAGATTGATGGTTCAGAATCGCGTTGGAGTCGCTGGCTTCGGTCCAATTGACCTAATCGAGGAAGAGCGCCAAAAATTCCAGCAGACTTGACCATGTGGTAGTTTTTCTCTCCTCCGTACAGGTGGCGAAAAGGAAAGAGTGCAAGCAGTTGGCAATGTCCCCGAGAGAGGCAGAGAGATCGAACAACACGGATTCATGGCGGGAGTTCGAGAGTAATGGTTGGCAAACCTTTGGCACGCGTTCCGGAAGAGGTATGCAGAGCTATTCCGGGGCTTTCTTCTCTAGGTAAAGAATTGTGTATTTCTTAAACTACTAATTTTAATAATACCTTGTACATACCTTGGTTATCGACGGTCTTCGTTAACGATGTACTTGGCTAACGACCTAGGGTTGTGTTCAGAAAATGTCATGGGTAACGACGTGCACATTGATTTACGACGCCTTCTACTGATGATTAACGATCAAAAACTACAATTAATGCTATTCGTGTAATTAAGGATAATTTTTTGTTGCAAATATAATTGAACAAATAATATGTACCCTATTTTAATGATATCTTAATGAATTTTATCTGCATGTTTGACAAGCAGTATGGTTCTGGAAAATCGCGCTGTGGATAACGACGGTTTTGGTTAACGCCGACAATTTTGGAACGGATTACAGTCGTTAACAAAGGTTTCATTGTAATTAATTTCATCGATATTCTACAACGAGTACGAACTCATGATATATAATATAGACATACGAAACATGAGTTTAGTTCGAAAATAAATACGAAAATAGTTAATAATTATGGTTAATAGTGTAACAAATTCTAAGCATTTCTTCACCTCTAATTGGTGAATACTTATATTTGCTCAACCTTTCCTAATATCGTCACTCAGAATTTGTTCCTGCTCCCATATCTTCATGAATGAGATATTGTGTATGTCTTTAGCATCTGAATTGTGAATGAAAAGGTATATTTTTTATCTGTCATTTTTCTATCAGCAATGTTCATTGCTGTAATTACATGAAAACTTCTGAAGTAAGAGTGATGCAGACGGAATCCATTCATTCGAGTCACTCCTAATAGCCATGAAAAGTGTTATAGGGTCATTGCTCTTCACTTACGTGGATAGGGTCCTCCTTCAGGATTGTGATTAAGTGAGGGAAATAAGGATACGCTACTCGATTCCACTTAGCTTGTAAGCTTCTGTCTCTATCTCCCTTCCAAGGGTTTAGGTAACAAATTCTGTAAGGTAGGAGATTCTAGATATATATTGGGCAGAATGCTCCAAAGACAAAATTCCCGTCATTCTATCCT
Organism: Ladona fulva; assembly: GCA_000376725.2. Taxonomy (NCBI): domain Eukaryota; kingdom Metazoa; phylum Arthropoda; class Insecta; order Odonata; family Libellulidae; genus Ladona; species Ladona fulva. The sequence continues at coordinate 468,509 of KZ308791.1, forward strand.
AAAACGACCTAACTACTTCTCTGAATTTTTCACATATTTTTCAAGAATTTTACAAGTAGATTCAATAAGAGAGAGCTCATTATACTCGCTGTCGCAGGAGATGAAATGGAGTGCAACACTTTGAAGGCGCCAAGGAAGAAAATCTTAGTGTGACGTTAAGCTATGATTACCATGAGTTAGGAAATACTCCGTCCGTAGATTATCTAAGAGCAACACAGAACTGCGCGCGTGAAGATGTGTTTTCCGTTCTTTCATAGAGTCCATAAAATTCATGGAATACGTAATGTGGCACTTCAGGTCTACGCGCAACATGTACTCTCCAAGCAGTCACACCTTATCGCTGTTTAATTAAAGGCTATACATTCAAGCCGTCATTAAGAATGGGCTTAAGCAGTTGGCGTTCAAACACGTATGACGTACGTTCGGGAGAAAAAAAAACTTTAATTCCGCTGTTTCGACACTTCCGCAGGCTGAAATTATTTCTTCCGTCCTCGATTTATCGTCTGAGGAAAAGATCTGGAAAAACCCATATTTGGTGCGCGTAAGATACGGAAGAATCTTCATCCTAGTGCTGTTACGAGTCAATAGGGATAATCCCCACTTCGTGAGGTGCGAGTCATTGGTGATAAAAAGATCGACCCAGGTGAAGTTGGAGCATAGGACCTTTATTATATTTTCTCCTATTTCTGCTCCGGTCTGAACAAAACCAAATTTTGGTTCAACTCCGATTCTCTCACGCATATACCGTCGTTTGCCGTAAATTCTCGAATGTAAGATACTTATAGGTTTTGGAAGTCATGCTCATCTGTAGAGTCTCCAGCCTGTAGGCTGGTTTGAACCTCATCCCTCCACGATAGGAAACGAAAAGGCGTTGGAGAGGGGGCTGCGGGGACTACGCGAAATGAAAAGTGAGGTAGTTTGCCATTGCTTTCCTCACTGAGACAGAATGGCATAAGCGGAACAAGCCCACATACGAGTAAGTGAAAATCTATGAATCTACAAGTGACACTTTTCATAGCGGAATGTCTTTTTTTCAGCATAACTCATACCTCAGTAGCTTTCGTTTTATCACAGTCATGAACAAGACTGAGATAAAGTTAATTAAATATGCATTTTTCTCTATTCTGGACCAAAAGACAAATGAGGAATATTCCATTCGTCAGGACATGGTAGAAGGACCGGAAATCATGCAGAGGGGGAAAAATAATGAAGCGATTGTAAGGCGTAAGCTATTTTCCGCTGTATACTTCTACAGTATGTAAATTCACGTGTACCAATACGTACAGACTGATTTTCGGTTGAACAACCTTGGGTGAATGGGTGACAGGTGGTGACAGGGCTGGAATCGTAGCTTTAAACGTCATGGTAATGCCCATTATTGTAACGTGTACTTAAAATGGACTTTAACTAATGTTCATTTTAGGGCCCGGTAATGTATTGTTCTATTAGATTTAAAGTAAAGATTATAGTCAATCTCCATGATAATTGATCATATACAGAGGATATGAATTATGATTTAATTATGATAATTATCACTTTCTCCAAAGAAAAGTTATAATACCGGTCCAAAAGTGAACTTTATTTAAAATCCTTCTATATTTTTAATACATCGTACAGCCGGGCAAAAAAGGAAATTTTGTTCTGCAATATCTGGTTTATGACGATAAATTTTAGAAAGTGAACCTAAGACGCACCCGATTATTGGAAGCTCTAAAAACGAAAACAAATCCTAGATTCGAGAATATATGGTATTTCTCTGATATCATAGTCCTTCTGAAAGTCATATAATTAATATTTTTTAAAGCACTGGATTGAAGTTAATGTCACAAATACGACTGTGATGTTAAGGAAATTGTCAAATTATGAGGTCAAGAATTACATAACTAATGTTAATTAGAGATTTTCAAGTCACCGTTACACATAGTTTGCAGGAATAACTACCGCAAGACTTAATTTTGGTTCAAAGCGGAAATCCAAACAGAGTAAATAACTGTTTCCGATTGAGGTTCAGGTTCAAGAATTTCGAATTTCCAAGTCAGGTTCGAACTCCGGCAAAAATAATTTTCTGTTTCCGGTTCGGTTCCAGTTTAATGCCCCCTTAAAAATTACGAGATAATACGTTTTCGAAAGCTGTAGCAAAATAATATGTATCCACCACAGAAACAGATCAGCTACTGGGAAATAAATAATCGGAGAATTATGCGCTAAGACGATTCTTCTGAAACATCATTTTTTCCGAGAAGGATAATCGATAGTAAATACCGAAAAAAAATAGAATGAAAGACACCGGCACGTAAAATGACGGATTTATGGGTAGTGGGGCTTGTCGTTTCCCAGATTTTTAACGTTCCCGGGATTCAGGAATGAAAAATTTTTCGATCCCGGGAATTTCCCGGGATTAATATTTTTAGTCATTATGGCTGTGAAATGATACAATTCTTCTCATTTTCATATTTTTTATTGATTTCTAAGCAGACAAATTAATTTTTTATTTAAATCCCTCATGTTTCAAATAAAGACAAAAATTAATTACGAGCAATATTTAATTACCACGTGTAAAATTGATTAAAAGATATCAGAGGTAAGAAATCTAAGTTTTAATCACATCCCTCAAATTCTCAAAACCACATAAGACTACACTGTTAAATTCACCACATTTAACCAGTTGATTTATAATAACTCTTCTAAAAACATAGTGTTGACACTTTGATCGATTATAGATGAGCGTACGTATATTGGTAATGAAAAGGCCAGCTGATGAGAATGCTATTTCTGCTTCTACGGATGAAGGAGGGATACCCGAAAGGAAATTAAACTTACTAGAAGGGAAAAACCGCGATTTTCCGGGATATACTTTGGGATATAAATCCCGAGATATACTTCCTGGGAAATGGGAAATAGGCATTATCCGCGGGATTCCGAAAAAGACGGATCCCGGGACGTCAAGCACTACTGAGTACGTCTGTACATGTCGAAAAGGCTTACTTTAATACTTGGAGCGTTGATTCTAATGAAGCAGAGAAGTTGTAGACCTGAAAATAGATAGAAAGGATTGTCTGAATAAAAATGGAGCGATGCGAAGATATGCTCAAAAGATTATTTATTTATTTATTTAAATTTACACTGCAATTTGGCCTTCTGACCAGGTGGCAGCGTTGGAGGGGGAACATTACATGAAAAATAGGATTATGAGAAACTTCACAAGAAGATAAAGGGTAGAAAATGAATTTGTTAAAAATTGTTGGGGGATTTGCTAAAAATTGTAGTGTCTTAGAAAGTACTAAGGAAGAAAAATTTCTACAACAATATGAAAAAGAAATTCAAGCGATTTCAGATAATGGTTACTGTACGTAAGTGGAGAAGCTTCTATTAAATAAAAATTATGGCACAAGACAGAGTAGTATGGGTATATAAGGACGGGATGATATATGCTGACCGTGCTATCCACAGAACGCCTAAGAAATAGTTTAAATTTGCTGTTTTGCTACCGAATCAGCACCACTGTGGCTTTCTCAACACTATATAACTCATCTGATTGCGACAGAGCGCGGAAGATTAGATAGATTACCTTGCTCTTGTTCTGACGATGACAAGCACTTCACCCAGTATCTCAAAGGGGTTTCTGCTGCTGATATTTGCAAAGTGGTTACTCAGGGGTGACACTTTGGGATGATAATGTGGTTTGAGGTATTCTGATGAGAGCGATTCGTTGGTAAGATACCTTTGGAAACCGACATCCGAAACTTGATAAGCAGGTCTCTTCGAGTGTCATATGTAGCATAAGAGCATCCGTGAAAAAGTGTAATTGCCACTCGCAAGCAGCAGAAATTATATTACATTAACATATTTATTTCACTTGTCAGAATGATACGTGCAAATAAAGAAAACAAAAAACACGTGAAATTAGGTACCCCTGAAGAAGGTCTTTTCCGATAATAGCTTGCTTATAATCATTATCAATCAACTACTCGTTTAACTGATGATAAATCGTAAGGGATAACATCAGCCTTCACTTCTTGGAACCTTCTAATATTATTAATGGCGAAATAAAAATTGGAACAAAACATTCCGGCTTCCAATAGAACGTTTATTCAAAATGACGACTAGTTTCAACACTTGAGTGTCATTTTCAAATCAATGACTGGTCGTCATTTTGAATGAACGTTCTATGGAAACCGGAATATTTTGTTCCAATTTTTATTTCGCCATGAATAACGATGATAAATCATTTTTTGTTATTAATAATATAATTGATAAG
>KZ308791.1:477729-547311 GCA_000376725.2 Ladona fulva
TACAAAACGTTCATGAGAGTAATAGCTGCACGTCTGAAGACGTCCCTGGCAGCTGCCCAGCCCAGAGAACAAGCTGGATTTCGCAAGGGATTCAGCACTATGGACCACATCCACACGCTGCAAGAAATTATCAGCAGAATGAACGAAAACGAGATGCCACTAGTACTCTGCTTCGTGGACTATGCCCAGGCCTTTGACTCGGTAAATACCTCCTCCACAATGGAAGCATTAGGGAAATAAGGAATAGATGTCATGTACATCCAACTCTTGCGAAGCATCTACAAGGACGCCACGGCCTCTGTAATGCTGCATGAAGAAACGGAGGAATTCCGGATTGAGAAGGGAGTGAAACAGGGCCTACTGCCTTTCACCAATTCTTTTTACAGCCGTTCTGGAAGAAGTTTTTAAAGCCTTAGACTGGGAGGAAAGAGGCCTACGGATCAATGGAGAGCACATCAGTCATTTGCGTTTCGCAGATGATATAGTACTCTTCGCAACCAACGGTGAAGATCTAGCATCAAGACTTCAAGAACTGAACGCGGCTGGGCAGAAAATAGGACTCAGGATAAACTTATCGAAAACTAAGGTAATGTATAATTCTTTTGCAGCACAAGTACCAATCCTACTACAAGAGGTACCCCTTGATGTTTGTTCAGAGTACACTTACCTGGGACAACTGGTTACGACAGGAGAGAAAAACAGGATTAATGAAGTGAATCGAAGAATGAAACTAGGCTGGAGTGCCTTCGGAAGAAACGCCCATATTCTGAAGTCGAAAATGCCAATGGTCTTGAAGAGAAAGGTCTTCAACCAATGCATTCTACCAGTTTTGACATATGGAAGTGAAACATGGGTGTTAAACGCAGCAATAACCCAGCGACTTCAGACTACACAAAGAAGTATGGAACGATGTATGCTTGGAATCACAAGAAGAGACAGGAAACGCAACACCTGGGTTAGGAAGATAACAGGAGTGACAGACATCATAGATAAGGTAAGATCACTGAAATGGATGTGGGCAGGCCATGTTGCAAGGAGAAACGACAACCGATGGACATCAGCAGTGCTGAACTGGATACCAAGAGACGTGAAGAGACCAAGAAGAAGACCAAGGGACCTATGGAACAGAGACATCATTAAGTATTTAGGGGTAACATGGCAACGAGAAGCTCAGAATAGAGAGAATTGGAAAGCGCTTGGAGAGGCCTACATCCGACGTCGGATTGAAAATGGCTGATGATGATGATATATATATATATACACATATATTGTTACCACTTCATTTTCAATATATCTGTTATTATTGTTAACATTGCATATATCTGAGTTCTCCTTTATATTCTTTTTGTATAGGCTAAATGAAAGATGGAACTTCATTGTCTCAATTTTCGCCTAATAAAGGAGTATGTAGGCATACTCACTTGTGTATCAACACTCCGATCTAGAGTATTGTTTATCATTGAGAGCACCTTTAAGCCCAAAATTTTTCTTGCTACTCTTCGCAAAAAAAAGTTTTTTTGTCATTCCATGTGGCAAACGTCTTCTTCTTAATTTTTAAATCATTAAATGCATTTTTCAGCGTTTCATTCCTCGAGAGTCATTCCATGTAACAGTTATTTCGGTTAAAGTTCCTTTTTTTCACGCACTCTATGTACTTCCATAGCTTCTATCTTTGTTACTTTTCTTACAATTCAGAACATTCTTGCTCTTCAATTTCGGCTACTGCTATTATTCGTATAGAACCTTTCACTTCCATAGATTACAGTTGGCTACTCTTCTTCCTCGTCTAATTTATTCTAAGGTCTGCCAACCGATTCAAACCTATTTCAAAATTTTACATCAATACTCAACTCGTGGTTCATATCTGATGTGTGTTAATAGTATACTTAAATCTTATAAATAAAATAGAAATTTTGTGTGTATATTCGCCTAGAATCGAGAACCAGCAGTTGTTCAACCTTCAAATTTTAATGATTGATAAATGTATTCAGATGTATGTACACAAAGTGATATTGTTATTATTTATTCTACGCATTGAATTTGTGTTTTCACTTATCTGATTGACCCCAGACGAGTAAAGTTCCATAAGAAATGCATGTTAAGTTCACTTTTATTGTTTGCATGGTTTATTTCTTTTGCAAAATTAAATTACAAAAACAAGTTTAAGAAATCGAGACAAGCGCCAAAATAAGGGAAATTGAATACAAATTCTTATTTTGATGGTGAAATATTGCTTTCGATATGAAATTGCTTTGACTTTTATATACTATACAAACATCTTATGAAATTTTTAGGTTGTCCCCCTGATGGCCGCTCCCCCTGATGACGAAGTCATCTGTTGTATCCCAGCTGATGTATTTCCCATAAAAATACCCGGGGAACTTAGACACATTTTAAAGTAAAAGTAATAATTACTGATTATGCGCAAGGGAAGTAATTTTATCATTTTGCATTTACGGTGATAATTCGCGAGGTCAACTGTATGACCAATTAGGAGTGTTTTTCAATCATCTTGATTTTGCATATTACAAGAGGGACAATAAATTGCTGCTTCGACGCGATCAAGAGGGCGAAAAAATAAGACATTCATTAAGAAAGGGAGAGAAAAGGGAAAATTTTGGTGGGACTTGAGGTGATTTTTAGCATAAATCAAGTCTCAAAGAAAATTTCGTAATATTTTGAACCCTACGGTTTCCATGTGGATTTACATCTGTATTCTTTTTTGAGGAATTCTTTTGGTTAATTTCTGCGTCTTTGTTCTCTTCTCTCAGTTTAAATCCTTCGTTTGCATAATCTCCATGTAAATCCAAAGTGTAGGGTTGTCCGTCAACGTGATATCACAAACAATAAATAGACAAAAATGTGCGTTTTGTGGAGTAAATATTTTACCTGCTTTTCATTATTTACATAAACTATCTAATGTTTTCTTGATAGTCCATTCCCATTCCCATCCAGCCCATCAGTCAGTATTGTATTTATCAAATTTTACATTCCTGATGAGAATAAGGGAAGTTCGGATAGTAATTAACAAATATTATGACGTGATTAATAATTAATATAGTCAGATAACTATACAAATACCTTGTGTAATCATTTTTTATTATTTTATTATTACGATTAAACACCTTATATTAACTAATGGAGATAACTGAGGAACTACATAAAATATACATCTAATATTTTGTAGCTTCCGAGTATTTTTTCATTAACTTTATGTCCTCTTATATCCCTTACAAGAACGAAAATTGTTTTCAAATAACAAACTAGGTGGCTATATTTATCTCCCATACTATAAAACTTCACTTTTTATACTTTTACCCAGTCTCCCAATTTAAATTCCTCCTTTGAGCCATTCTTTTTCGTGAAATTTGTAAAATGAGGTATGTTTGGGTACGAAATATATTTCGGAATCGAAAGTGGAAATGACAAATCCTCCTCATAATATTTATGGCCTTATTTCGCAATCCATGAATCGGTTAATATTTACGGAAGCTGTTACAGTAAAAGATGTTAAAGTATCACTTCATCTTCTTATGATTACGTTAAATATTTAGAACGAAAATTTGATACGCACAACTTCCAATGGCTTTCCCCAAAATCGTCAGGGTTTCACTGGCATTATATATAAAATTATAATTTGAACGAGTGAACCAAGTGGTACTAATGAAATGTAAGAGGAAAGGTGTATCCCCTAGTAGGGCGATGTGGGGACTTGCCCGGGCTGGCGGTATATTAGGAATCCCGAAAGACTTGTATAATTATTGTGTGGCAATTGAATTGTAATTGATACATTTGTGAAATTACGTAATTAGTCACTGATTTTATTATTGTCATTATTTAAGGAGAAACAAGTGTGGTAAATATCGACACGACTGGGACTCGAACCCAGGTCCCCCACCTTCTGGGTAAGTGTTCTGACCACTAAGATATGGTACTTCCAGAGCCGGCCTTCTCTATAAAGGGGCCTGGGTGCAAAAAACCATTTGGGGCCCTAACTTTTTTGTAAAGTAAATAAATTACAAACACGAACATATATTACTAATGCATGTTTATTCAATGCGGTATTTTTTTCCTAATACATTAATTACTTCGGAAAAATTATAATTTTTTGAATTTCTTTTTCATTATTTTAGTGCTTGATCATGTTGGGATCCCGGTGCATAGCATCCGCAGCACACACCAGATGGCCGTTCCTAGGTACTTCAAAAGTCACAACACCTTCCCTGAAAGTGAGGGGCCTGGATACGAGTCCCACTCATGTCGATATTTCACACACCTCTTTCTACTTGGGTTTTTAGCCACTCGACTTTACGTCATATTTAAATTAACTTTCCCTCGTAATTGTCATTACTTTTAATTGGTTATTTTACTAATTTTATATTTTAGATCAATTATAATGCTTAAGCCACCAGTTTTCTCCAGGCCAGGGTGTTTAATAGCGTAGAATATATATTTAATAATTGTGATAAAAAGTAATTCCACGATCTCTGAAGCTTGGCTGTTGGACAAGTTTGTCTGTATTCTAAGAGATGGAGCAACTGTAGTGAAAGCGGGTCCATTACGGCATCTGGCGTGATCTGGCGCTTCTTGGAGGATTGAATTTGGATTCCTCTTAATACGGATACATTCTACAAGCAGCTAAAATGTATGGCAGAGGATTTAACCAATACTCATTATATCGAAATTTCATTTTACAATTGTATCGAACTTGCAATAGACAGATTGTTTGGATTAAATCCTTATGAGGGTTTTTGCCGCGGTAGTTTGGAAAGCGTATGTTTAAATGAGTCTGGTTACTTACTGTGGTTGTTATTCAGTAAATATTATTTTAAATGTTTCAAGACACTATGATTATCTCAAGCTTTGTCCGTCTGTCTTCAAATCCCGAATGATCTATGAATCTCTAGTGCCTCTTTCATTAGCAACCAAAATCTTTGGGAAAAAAAGTGAGACATGCAAAGAAAGATGAGGAGTGAGGTAGTTTGCCCGTAAGCGCAAAGAATAGGCTGACACAGATTCTCATGAAAGAAATAGATTCACATAAGTACAGCAGAGTGACTATCACTTTGAAAAGCTGGAAAAATTCAAACCGGAGTAATGCCATTATTCAGGAAGATTCATACTTCAGCACCTTATCACCTTATCACATTATCACACAATCACTTCTAAACGAAAAAAATCTCAAGAATATTGTTTATTTATTTGCATTCATCCTATGAAGCTGCGTCAAAAGTACATGTATAGGTCCGTTAAATAGGTATTACAACGCAGCTAGAATGATAGTACAAGTCTCCTTCTGCTCCGTGGAAGCCTATCAGAATTTACTATTTCTTTTCCGAAGGATTCGTTAAAAATCAGCAATGAATTAAGTTTTCAGTAGTTTTATGTTTCAATCACGAAATATTAGCTTTCTGATATCAAATGCGAAATATTATACTGGTTAAGTTTCTACAAGAAACAAAAATCCTGAAGACGAAATTGCTCTGTCGTAATCTTTTACAATTGAAAATAAATTTAATTTTTTCTTATATATCAATGAGAAACGAAACATTCATTGATTACCAAGCTTTAAATATGGCTGTAAAAAGATACAATGTACGACCGCTTGCTATTTCAGCAGTTCGGGTAAGAATGAGAGGCCCACGATATGCTTGTAACTAATAACAATTATACTTAAATTAACACTACTTTGAATGGATCTAACACGTACATATGCAGTTGTAAGGCTCCGTCATTCATTCACCTTTTTCTATTACCTTAGATATAACACTGTTTTTTTCTCAGACCCAGCTTAACTGACTGCGTTTATCATTTCGTCATCGTAATTTCTGTTTCTTTACAATCATCATTTCTTCTTGCGTTATTTTAATGATAATTACTACTTTTATTAATCAATTTTTACTTAAATTTAGATATTCAACTCGTATTAAGCAAAATCTGATCTTTCATGTGTGTATATCCGTGTTTTTGCGCTTATTTGTCGTCGATGTCACTCGGAGAATTCTCCATCATAATTATAGCTATAGAGTCAAAATCGCCATATAGTCTAAAATTAAACAAACCGATGCAACTCAACACGGCCTGAGGATTCACTGCATGTTCAAATAACTAATTCCTCGCAGTTTTCTCAAAAATAAAGTTCTTGTCGGTTTGGTTATTGTTGGCGAGTATTTTGTCGAGATCGTCGTATTACTCTCCAATTAGAGTTACCGTACCCTTGTTTTCAAGGTAGGGGAAATGCGAATTACACTTTCGTACTTTTAGAAAAGATCAGATCAAATTTCGATGAAAATTTTCAATTCTCAATATGACAATTCAAATGATAAAAAACATTCAATAACGTCAGTATTTTTTTTAATTGCGACGAGCTGTGTTGCTTCTTGCGAAGCGAATGGACAATTAGCGAGAGTGAAACTCTTTGTTGTCACTTGTCACACTTTATTCTTTCTTAAGTACTGTAAAAAACGTTTTAATTTATATTTTTTCAACGATCTCCAATCGACTCTCGAACTCGAATCTAACCTTAGCAATATTATTTAACCCCCTGGTAGCCTATATCAATATAGTAAGAACAGCAGTTAATCGCACGTGGCGACACAGAGTTAAGAGAGATAGATTTCTCGGAGACAACGAGCGCCATCGAGGTTACAGATTACTCCAACAATTTAGCTTCTAAACAAATATGAGTAGCTTCAATATAACCATATTTGATTGATCTCCCTCCCCGTGCCCTAAAAGACTCAATATTTCTTGCTACTCCTCCTCGGCCGCCAAGATCGATTTAATAGACTCTAGCTGCAGCAATTACTATTTTTAGTTTGTGCAGTCAATTTATGCAATTTCCCCTTTTCGACTTCAATAATAAGTAATAACCCCAATAAACCACTGAGAATCTGACTTGTATTCATGGAGTTCCAATGCTCCATCAGGCACCTCAAAGTGGTTTGGAGAACCCGTTTTTGCGGTCAAAAGTCGATTTATCGAACTCATTCTTATGGATCCAAAAACTTGCTGCCATAGAAGATAAATGTTCATTTCAATTGAAATGGTCATTTTTCCTCTTTAGTAACAATTATTACAGAGAATTAGGCCTTCAAACATGGGTGACGTAGATTAGCCGGATTTCTCAGAAATTTTGCGCCATCTTCGCTCTTAAAATTTCACTATTAGAATTGCTTTATTTACAACGAAAGTTGTTCGAGAGCATTATCATATTGTATTCTTAAGATCTATAACAATTTCATACTCTATTTACCCATATGTTTGTCAAAAGAAGGGTATTTTCCTGGATGCCTTTTAATTCCCGGAAACTGGAAAGTCTTTCTGTATTTACAACTCGTGAGCACGTAACGTCTCTAATAGAACAATGCTCGTAATAAGTAGAAAATAAGTGGTGTCACAAATCGTCAAATATCAAACAGAAAAGCCGCTAAAAGCGGCTGATTTTTTCATATCTTATAGTAAACAGATATTAAAATGTATTGTACATACTATGCGAGAACGCGGTGGTAGAGGGTGGTTTTTTTATAAGTCAACATCTTTTTATTGATCGGGAATTAAAAGGCATCCAGGAAAATACCCTTTTTTTGGCAAACATATGGATAAATAGAGTATACAATTGTTATACATATTAAGAATAAAATATGATAATGCTCTCGAACAACTTTCGTTGTAAATAAAGCAATTCTAGTAGTGAAATTTTAAGAGCAAAATGACGCAAATTTTCTGAGAAATCCGGCTAATCTACGTCACCCATGTTTAAAGACCTAATTCTTTGTAATAATTGTTACCAAAGAGGAAGAATGACCATTTCAATTGAAATGAACATTTATCTTCTATGGCAGCAAGTTTTTGGATCCATACGAATAGGTTCGATAAATCGACTTTTGACCGCAAAAACGGGTTCTCCAAACCACTGTGAACCGCCTCAAAGACTGGTCGACGGCAATACGATGCTCAATACTTAAAACTTACCTTTTTTATCCACCCAGAGTGCTGGGCAGTTTCTAAAATTCCGACGATTATAAAGAGAGAGTACAGAAAAATTGTGCTCAAAAAGAGGTCTATGTCCAAGACATCGAGAGACCATGCGCATAATAGGGAAAAAGTGCTAAGGTCTTCATAGTTAGCCTCTCTCGCAGAAGATTCCTCAGCAAAAATGGGTTTTTTGTGAAAATGAACTAAATTGAGTCCTTTGACGTAATTGTCAGGCTGAAGAGAGAGGCGGAGGCTGAAGCACGGTGCGCATAATGAATAGGAAGTCGGCGGTGCCAAATGCAGGTTTTCCGTTTGACCTGTTTCCTCGAAAGAGGATTGCTTATTAACTTGGTAGGATGCGAATACTGCAAAATCCCATGTATGATTGGGAACGACAGCAAACACTCCCGTAATTCACCTCACCAGTCAGAGCCGGCTTCTGATTCTAAAGGGACACAGTTGAGAGAATTATTCGGAACAAAAGGGCTACAGTCTCAGGATCAACGGCTCGAAACTGAAGAAAAGATGCATTCACTTATCAGGCGAATCAGGGAATTTTGAAATTGGCAGGCTGTAGCCAATTTACTCATTAAATCTGCTATCAATGGACATCGCTCAACATATGTCAATAACTGTTACCAGATTTATTTTACCCAGAAGAAATGTGAGAAATTGCAAATTGTTAAACATTTAAAATTTCGTACAAACTAACGATTGCAGAAAATTTGGGTGATGTCAATGTTATATGTTATATTAAAGTTGGTAATATTAGCAGATGGGAAAATAGAAAGAGGAACCTCAAGCATGTGATTTTACTTCATATTTGCAAGAAGTCAAACAAGTAGTCTCATGGAGAAAATGGCTGATAAAAATCAATATTAAAATTGAATTTACTCATACTTTATATTTATTTAATCTAAATACGTATTGAGAACAATACTTGTAAAGCGCGACCACTGAGAACCATAACCCCTGCTGGTTCAAATTTTTCAATGGTTAGTTTGCTCGCAAACAATGGCTATTAGCAGCTTTCCTCGAAATCATATGTCTGCCTACAGCCGTGTTCCATTTCCTTATAGATTAAATACATATGATCTACTTTACGTACCTGTATATGTATGAAATAACTTGTACTACCAACAGAAACATCGTTAAATAGGAATCTGTTCCGTCACAGGTTCGATGCCAAGACGTTTACAAGGTCCTATTTAAGATATGAACATAAATTTCGTTTTCATTTCCTTCAAGTTTATTTCGTTGGCAAAATCAAACTATAAATAGTAACTAATGGAAATATGGCTTAGTACTATTGGAAACTGGTTCTTTAAAGATTCCGATTCACATCTTAGTTGCAAATAACAAGCCGAACCCGAGAAAGAATAACGTGATATGTGCGTGTTTGAGTTTGTATCATATTTTGAAAAACATATATTATGCAGTCAAAATTTCAGATTAATTCTGTGACACAACCTCTATCCGAACTATTTATGGGCGGTATTATTTAAGAGTTCTTCGGTGCACGTGTCTGGTGAAGGGGCTGCAATCAAAAACTCGAGAAAATGAAATTGGCGTGAAGAAATGCTCTTTGTTAAGAATTGGAGAGGGTGGTCACGAATATTCACGGAACCAATTCCTGTTGATGGAGGATGCTGATTAAAGCTTACAGACTAATTCCGAGAGAAAAATTTCCTTGAAGGAATGGGAGAGACTTTATGTCATTCCTGCTTCATTGGCCCGTCTAATTACAAGCATAAAAATTGAGGTCAGTGGAAGAGAGTTATCTGAAGGCTTTTCTTTTCGAGAATGATACGCGCAGATAATAAACATGAAATGAGCTGCATGTACCCCGTGCTGGAATCGAAAAGGAGTGACTTTGAATGTGACCAGTGCATCTGTGAAGGTTGAGAGAGGGGCGAAGGGAGTATGAAAGTCAGTACAATTCACAACATCGATTTAAAAAATACAGGCCAAATAGTTATTTTTAATCATTCGTATTTACGAAGGGACTGAAAACTCAACCATACAAAATAACCACTTTATTATTAGGGATTGGTCCTTTCATGATTTAAATGTCATTCTCAGAGTATATTATAAAACAATAGCTTTTTCTGATTGTAATGGTTCATTTATCTTGTATAATGCTTTAAAAATAACTAATTATGAATTCATTCACATTATATGTAAGTAAGTTTTACTAGAAGTTTTCAATTGACCTGCTTTTTATTCACATCTCAAACATCACATTTAATTGATGAGTATTTTGTATCCATAACTACTGAGTATATTTTGTAATACTTGATTCGTTGTAAAATTATAAGTATTCTTATCAAATGACTTTTGCTTTGACTAATATTGATTCCAATAGAAATTAAATCGATTCATAGCTTAGTGTTCATTAAGTTTAATTCCTTAAATTGTATTTCATTTTAGAGCGGCTCTACCGTGCGTGAATATATATTAAAAATTATAATGTATTGCAATGCAAAAATTTTCTACAAAAACTATTATACTTATGAAAGATTTGAATTAGATTACCGCAGTAGGAATCAAAGATTGTTTCACAAACCACTTCTTTTTTTCTTCATTAAGATTCTTTTTCCTAAGAGAGTTTCCATAATGAATGATTCTATGGGAAAAATTTACTTCTTAGCCACTCACAAAGAAACATTGTGAGGAAATGTTCAAATGGTAAACAAGATTCTCGTCCTGTATTTATGATATTCATTTATTTCCTGATTCTCTAACAAAGTATTCACTTATTTAAATACTGAGAGGGAAGTAAGCAATTCCACCATCAGAGGCCAGGGATATTGTTCGTATGTTATACATTTAAAAACACTAAAAAATATATAGGAGCTATTTACAGTACTATAAAGATACTGCCTCCATGCTTTCTTGTAGTTTTCGGGTTTAGGTGATGTTTTGCTAAAAAGATGTGGCAAATTTGAAGAAACCCAATGGTGATTTGGATGGATGAGAAATTTCCCAAAGGAAAGAACGAAAGAAGGGGGAAATGTCGTAACTTCAATCATAGAGGTGTGCGCATATTAACCAGAAGTTAAAAATATGGACACGACTGGGATTCGAAGCCAGGTCTCCGACTTTCCAACCATGTGTCCTAATCATCCCTTTGAGATTCGGTTCCCTAGATGACGACCTCTGGTGGTGGTTGCTGTGGAGTGACACTTCCTTTGATCACAAAGTATTCCGTTAACAAAGTGGAATTGCCAAAGGCTCCGCATAGTAGTTTAGTTGATTAGCAAAGTTTATCATCGATCCCTCATCAATGCAAATTTTTCCGCAACTTTTTCCTGCAGATTTCACCAAGTTATCTCCATCTTTAAGTCGTGTAAAAATCACAGTAAGGGAATTAAGTTTCATGTTCAATAGAAAATTAGAAATAAAAATTGCTTGTTAAAGCGAAAAGTCCGCTAAGATGGCAACTATGTACATATATTGTCATATATACAAATTATTAAACGATAAACATTGTCATATATATAATTAAACAATATAAATTGACCGATATGTAATTAATTAGACAATACATCTACATCTACATCTACATAAGTACCCTGCAAGCCGCCTTCCGGCGTGTGGCAGGGGGGAACAATATACATTATCGTATGTGTGATTAATTAGACAATCGTAATAATTTATGAATGTAAACGGAAACCTTACAATAGAGTTTCGTTACATCATTGATCAATTAAGACAATTTAATATAAACATAGCTACAAATTATTTTCTTCCCCCTTTTACCTCCGCGCCATTATATGGAGATATAAATAACAATAATTCACTTTCTGTGCTACGTTATGATGTCGATAACTCCGAAATCGGCCATGCGTTTATTTAAGTCGCCGGTGATAAATTAAGGCGGTAATTATACGGCAGTAATCATCCCAAGTTCATCTTTTGCAAGCATTTGTCCAGTCGGATTCAAGGCGCGATTTCCTCAGTGTGCTCTGAGTCTTGTTCTCCTTTCATCCAAGAACAAAAACAAAAGAGATCCGAATCTACGAAGACGTAATATTTTCTCTTTTTCCACGATGTTATAAAATTCCTCACATTTGCGTGCGTTATGGAGAATAATACAGCGCTGTGTTCGCATGCCCAAGGACGCAAGCATCTGATAAAGAGGGCTGTGAGATTCTTTTCCTGGGAGCGGAAAAGGTAGGGCTGAGGCTGGGTTAGAGGGGCAACAACTTTAAGGAAGGCCATTTCGACATCCACTGATACTATTACTTTTTCGCTTTATGTATGAAAAAACCAAAGCGTTCCAGCTTTCACTTCGGTAAACTTTTGGTATTATAACTTGGTCATTACAGAGTATGGGTGTGTTCATATCGAAATCATTCCACCAGAGGACGTTTGTTTGGGTAAAATTAATTTCCGAGAAGGAGGAATTTTTCAAAGGTAATTCTCCTATCCTTTTATTGCCTAGCTTCGAATTCAAATTTCTATAAATGATGCCAAAAATCATTATTATCTCCTGATAGCTTGATTTATTTAACTTTCTTGTCAAACAACCCTTTACGAAGTCACATTTAAGCTTCACTTACTCTACTTTCGTCCTTTTTTATTGGGCTTTACAGCTCGAAAAAAAAAGAGCTGGTACCGCCATTACTCTATATAATTTTGATTGAATTTCTTCTGTCTTTTCTTTCACAGTTCTACTTATTGTTGCGCATATTACTTGGCAACGTTGTGGCTTGTTATCTAGGTCGTTTTCTTTATCGTATATCACATCGTTTCCTAGTAGATTTCTTTGCAGACTTGTTCTGTTTTCCGGCTATCTATTACTATTTACATAAATATCGTTTCGTTTTTAAAACCGGCAATTTATTTTTTTTTCGACGCCAACTTAAGGTTTTAAGGAATAAAAAACCTATAAAGTGAAGAGTCCTTGATTCTCTACGTGAAATTAGCATGCTTCAGCTACTTCGGCAAAAGTATTTGTAACGTTACGAAAAACGGACAATCGAAATGATTTTTGGGCCAACGAAACAAAACAATTTAAAAGACTGAAGCGAAAATTCGCAATATTATTTCGTAAATTTAGTAAGAGATACTATTCCACTGCTTCGGTGAAGGGAAGAGGATTAAAATCGAGTACTTACTGCCCTATCTTACATTTTATCGGCTCGCTGAGAAACCATCGTTGTAATCTCCATCACTCCTTGTGGTATTCCTACATTTTGGAAAAATATAACTCCACATGGCAAGATTAGCGCTATATTTCTCCATGCTTAAAACAGTACTTTTCATTTCATTCACGAAAAAGATCAATGAACCTCGACTAATTGTGTGAAATTTTTTGATACCACCTATTCGTATGCATGAATCTGGAGTCAGAGTTCTGCCACGAATCCCTATAAAGTTAAAATCATTCATCATTCGTGACATATCTTTGTAATTTAACTAAAAATCCTAAATTTACAAGATTGATGTAAATTGTATCGGAAAATAAAGCAAAAATTAAATGTAAAAGCAAGAATAAATGTTAACAGTGATAGTTAAGTAATAGCAAATTAAGATAAGTTAATCTTGTTAATATTGCGGTATACCGAGAATTTACTGGCAGCACACCGGAGTACCGCGGAGGAAGAGTAGGGAAGGACTTCTGTAATGGGCCGAAGACAGCAATTCTATTCAGAAGTTTGCACGAGAGCCCACAGAAGCAGTTGTACTTATGACACCTTGGCATAAATGTGGAGACAAAATGAGAAGCAACTTTCCTAATGCCAAACAATGCAAGATGGAGAATGGTCAAAGGAAGACAAATATCCTCTTCTCTCCTAAACACGATAAGGAAAATCGAACTCTGATAATAAAAGGAAAATATTTAAATTGGAAGACGAAAATGTGAAGATAAGTAGATAAAAATAGTGTACTCAATAAGCACACGTTAATATAAACATTAAAAAACTATAAAAAAGTAATGTGATCAATAAATAAAGGTATTTATTTATCCTTCACGTGCTTAGAGCTAAATCAAGGGATAAAGAAAAAAATATGACGATTAAAGAGAGATGACAATTAAAGAATAAAAGAGTCATAGTCAATAATACAGCACGATAAGCATATAAAATAACATGATGCAGAACGTTGATAACTCATAGGGTACTTCAGAAGGTTCATAATCCCCAAATATTTTTACCTTTTCCATGTCAAACCCAACCTGCAACTAGAAACACGCCTCTTCCACATCGACATAACAGAACAAGGAAAGATAGACAACCGGACAACCGATAACGACAATAAGGAGCAAATAAAACAACTCTTAAAGAGTAGAAATCTGTAACAAAAACAAAACTACATCAAAGGTTCACGATAAAAGAATAAAGAACTTTCTACTTTTTCACTTTAATCCTTGACATAGCAATTAAAAGTTAAGAACAAAGGAACACTTCTCTTTCTCTTTGTCAGTCTCAAGTCTAAGTCCAACATTCAAGTCTTGCTACGAGTATTTTTAACAATTAAGTCTTACGGTATTAGGAGTCTAAATTAAAATGCTGTCGAGTAAAATGCCATCTGCTGATTCTTAATTGAACTTAATTTAAAAGTTGACGATCAAATGTGTTCAAATGATAAGAACAGAAATACTGAGTTTTAAAAGGTACGTTTTAGATAGGAAACTTACTATATACTATCACTTAGGTGGGTAGAAACCTTATATATTTATATCTAAGTTAGCAGAGGGGTCAGGGATAGCCAAAGTTATGGAGGTAGACGGAGGCCAAAGTGGTTGGCCCATCTTCAGATGACGTATGATCCGTGAGGAAGATTGTCACGTGAAATGTGAGGAGAATGCGTGGTGAAGAAGGATGAATTTGTGAATGGAATGAGTATTCGAGGAATGGACGTTCTCTGCATATGAAAGACCAAAAGAAAAATCACGGATATTTCGGCAGAGAATGTTTGGCTCAGAGTGAATGCCTTTATATAGGGTATTCAGTGCTAGACGAGGGAAGCAATACGCAGACTGACAGTTTGAATGAAAGAACGAGCCTTAATTACTTTGGAAATTGGAAGAATGTAGTTTTGTTGATCGAATGGTCGCCGTTGATGCTGAAGTGGAATCAGTTAACACTGACCCTTTACTAGGTTATGTAGGTAATGCATGAGTGGGCCTCTTTCGTACCCAATCTCATTAGTCGTGACAATGGTAAATTTTCGTAATCATAGCACAAGAAAAGTAAAAATAAAGTGTATCGTTTTGGGAAAGTATGAGAGGAATACGGAAAAATTGCGATGTAGCCGACGGCCGTATTCATAGCATGTTCACCTAAATAGCTGCCTGGATTGCAAACTATTACCCTCAAAGCGAGTGAATGGATGTTGCTAAAATAATCAATTATTCATTTTTGAAATACTTGAAAGAATGATAGACAGCAGCAAAAGACCACCGGAAAACGATTTATTTCAAACGTAGATATTAAGTGATGGCGCGCGGTTATCAACTGAATGGAAAAGAGATCAGCTTTGCCCAAAGTAATGAGTAAGAATAAATATATAATCATGCAGATTCCATATCTATGAAGTTGAAATAAAAGCCAAAATGAACAGTTATTTTATTCTGTTGTCTCAAACGCAAACGTAGGAAAAATAACGCACAAAATGTATTTCATTCATTAAGAGTTCAATTTTTAATTGAAAACGCAATTTAAAGAGTACGTCAACGTAACCATACCTACATTATAAATTACAGTCATGGCTGATTTTGTGATACTTGTTTTCTTTTCAGTTACGCTACCCAGAGGTGCAATCTTTAATTATTAGTTTTATGAATGTGATTAAATTAACTAAGTCTGGCTCAACCTTGTGGTAGTTCTCCATAATAAAGATGCAGAATAAACACTTTTACCATTACCACAGAATTAGTTATTTAATTAGTTAATAATTATTAATTCTGTGGTAATGGTAAAAGTGTTTATCCTGCATCTTTATGAATGTGCTTCGACAACTGAAATCATCCAGTACCTTTGTAGCCCCACACCGGGAATCGAAACTGGGATCGCTTTCACCAAAGGCGAACACGTTGCCCTTTTGGTTATCCGGGAGCCCTCTTTGATTATCTTCCTCGTATATAATATATGTAACTATTTGTATAAAGTAATGAATGGTATACTCTATGGGATGTAGAATCTTATGGAAATACTGAGCAATGTGTAAAATATATTATTGAGAATGGTAGTTGATAAAAGCTACGTATTTAGTTCGCGTAAATCAATTGTTTTTATTCAGAAAAGTTTAAAGTTTAACGGATATAAATCTGAAATAAAATATTAGTTCTAAAGTAATGGTAAATCAATTTCCGTTGATAAATTGATCTGTAACTCACTCAAAATATTTCAAAGGAATTATGTAATGACGTCTACGCCATCTCAATAAATAAATGTATATAATTATGCAGGACTCTCTTACCTCTCTCACCCATCTACCAAAAGACGCAAACACATAAAGAAAAACGTATCATGAGCAATAACATACGCTAATGAGAGTCATACCACTCCATTATACTCCCTCTGATGTTCCTTAAATGTTCTTTCAATTATTCCCAAAACGAGAGGAATCATACAGCAGAAAAGGCAGCCTTTTCCTCATTCTAAATAAAATGACTCCCCACAGAGATTTAGTACGAATATTTCGACCGGGCTCTTGACCTCTTCAAAGGGAAGGTCGAAGATTGCGCAGCTGAGTCGAGGAGAGGGAGAGAGTCTCTGCGCCGATATCTTCAGATGAGAGCGATGAAACAGGGCTTTTTATTTTCTTAGATGAATGGAAGTTACGTAAAAATCCCGACTTATTGGAGATTTTCAGAAAGCCGCTCGTCGTTCAAGATTTGTAGGCGTCGCGCTTTGTGTTAAATAGGTTAAACGAAGCTTTCGGGATTACCAAGGAACGATTTGGTACGCTTGGATAGAACATTTTCTAGGTATCAAGGAATAGCTGTACAAAGGTTAAAGAGTGCTGGGAGAAGAGACGTTGGGAAGAAGAAAGGCTCTTTTTAAAGTGTTCCATTGGAAAAGCAAGAGAAATTTACTTTGTTGCCGCTGCTGTATCTACATGGCGTGAATCTGTAGGGGACGCATTAGCTTCCATACTATCACAGCTATGAAAAAGACAGGAGTTAATAAAGGATACATTTTCCTTTATTTGATGCGAAATAACGATCGAAAAAGATTTAAACTATCATGTATATGTAAGAGGATCCAGTAAAAGTTATGTCTGCATAATTATCTCAAACCTTATCATTAATAAAGGCAACCATAGATGATTCTTATGCGCGCTCACTCATACATTCCGGTTTGTAAGAGCTAAATTTTGTTCTCTCGTCCACTATCCATTTCTACTGTATTTTATTTGATTGAAAATTATGTTGCATAATTACTCATAAGTGAATAGTAAATACGTAACTAATTGTGGTCACAGTCAATCGAATTTTGTATATATATGTATACGTACATGAAATACGAGTACGTATCTTTAGCAATACAATTTATCTAAAACTACTCTTGATTAGGTAAGGTTGTCTGTCAGCATTTCTGTAAGTCATCGGCCTGAAGATTAATTGTATCCTCATCCCCTTAACTATCATAAACTAAAAGCTTTGGATAGAGAATGAAGAGAATAACAATTTCCATAGTAACTAACAAGGAGTTACCGATAGGAATTCCATTTTTCAGCATCACCATAGTGACTTACATACAATCACAGCTATGAAAAAGATAGAGATAAAGTAAACAAAGGATACATTTCCTCAATTCTGTGCGAAATGACGATTGAAAATGATTTAATTCGTCGATATAATGTAGTAGTACCCAGTAATAGTTATGGCTATATATTTGAAACTTTAAAATTAAAAAGATAATGATAAGTTATTCTTATATGCGCTTGTGAATTATATATACGGATAGAGGAGAAGCTGGAAAAGGAAAAAAGAGGTAGTGGAAGGGTTAGGATGTGTGGCTGTATAGTGACAAAATTTGGACGGCGGAGGAAAGGATTGGGTAGTGAAACGGAAGAGGTTCTCTTTCATTAGCCTTAAATTAGTGTTTAAGAGGATGTAAAGGATCTCTCCTTAAAAATGAACTCACAAGGTACAGAGTGAAGGGATAAAGAAAACTCTGTAATATCCACAAGGTGTTCATACAAGGTGACCGGTTTCGACTACATACATCAATGCAGTCGCTTATATACTAAACAAGTTTGGTATATAACTTATATACCTTATATACAATTTGGTGTACAGGTTGCTTAGTGTTCAGAATGTCTTTCCACGAAGTCCGGCTAAATAAAATAGAATTTACGGGTACCAATTGTTTCATTGCTCTCTAAACCTCTCAAAGTCTATAGAAAAGCCATTCATGTGCTGCGATTTACTAACGCATCACACCAAGTGCTTAATCATATCGAGAGCAGCGGTAGTTAACCGGTGGTCTGCGGACCACTGATAGCTTTCTCTTTCGTGTTAAGCTTTTGATGGTCCCTGAAGATATTTGGGCGTCATTTACAATCTTTATGTTTATCTCACTCTTTCATTATACTATGAATACTCCACGTGTCAATAACACGCGGCAGATGGGCGAAAACATGAATTTTATGTCAATATAGTGGAACTTTTATGATAATGATTTTGTAATTTGATATTAAACGATTTCCGTGATATTAAAATTATGGTATAGTACTTTTTTGTGTTCAATTGTTTAGTATAAGTTTGCACCATAAAAAAAACTTCATATTGGTGGTCCGCGAGACTCAAAATTGTGAGAGCGGTCCATGAGATCCGAAAGGTTGGCGACCGCTGGTCTGGAGAACAAGGGTACTGATTCTGGGGAACCCTGATTGAGAAATACCGCTATAAATCGTTAGAGCGCGATCACCATCGAAGATGAGAGTTCAACATGAAGATTGAATCGTAACCACGACGATTTAAGGCAGTTGTGACATCCAAAAATGAGGCAACGTGGTGGGTCATAAGTGTTTCTTGTGGATGCGTCAGAGGATAAAAGGATTTCTGTAGGCGATGACCGAGGTGGCCTTGTGCCCAGCCCGATCCAGGGTACAAAAGCACCGAGCATCTCCAGCCGATAAAGGTTAAGACGAAAGGACGAGGAAAATGGAACGGAAAATTCGACGTAAAAACAGGCCTTGATGGAGAATCTACGCTTTTATAAAGCGGTAACACACAAGAAATTACAACACTAATTCTGATATGTGAGTTAAACATAGTTATATAAAGATGTATGCAATGGAGTGTGTTGAAATAAACTGCTTGGGCCTTGAATTTGTGGTAGGATTTAATGAAGGAACGAGGAATAGTTGAACTTTTACAAACCACAATATTTATTGAAAGGTTTCGGTGGTGTGGTTTAGGCTCACGGAATCATCATCAGGTTCAAAGGCATTTATTAGAATTTGTGTTATTTTTAACACTAAACAGCCATCAAATAAAAATAAAATCTATAGCATGATCAAAGAAAAAATTATTAAGCTGATTATGGCCTATATCGAGGGATTTCGATATCAGTTTGGTAAACTTCGTTTTAATTCGTTGTATACATAAGACAATTCTTTCACGGTATGACTCTGAAAGTTTTATTATATATATANNNNAAAATAAAACTTTCAGAGTCAATTTTCAAACCACCATTCTAATGAACTCGTTTCACATTTTTTGGTAACATTTGCCATGTAAACTCAATGTGGAAGGCCATAATAATGAGAATCAAACTCTTTGTACCCCTTCATAGTAAAGGTAATGTTTTACTGGCGAGCTGGCATTTTCAGACATAGTAATATTTACAGCAAATTATATATACACAAGCAGAGAGAAGACTTGAGGGTGTGGGGAGAAAGGTCAGTATCCAAAGAGTTTGTTGAGAAGGGAAATAAGGGGTGTATAGTTGGTAAATACATGCGTATTTGTAAGTATCTCACTTTCTGGGTAAAATCAAATCCATTTCTTTTAGGAGTTCCAGGTCTTTGACATTGGATTGATATTAGCTCGCTAGCCAAAGATGTCACATTCAATTTACTTTTACTGTGGAGTCGTACGAAGCGTTTGATTTCCATTATTTATCGAGTAAACATCTTGACTGCTCACATTGAAGTATTTAGGGAAAAAAAACGAGTAATAGAAGTAGAATAAGTGCTTTCCAAAAGAATAAAGCGCACCTAATATTCTAAATTTTCTCTGTTTTGGAGTGAATTTAGAAGATAAGGTGCATGAAGGAAGAAATGTTGGGTAGCACTACTTTATTGAGAGCAAAAATTTTATCCACAGAATCTATGACTAATTAAAGTGCAGACATAAACAGCCCAAAATATATTCCGATCTGTAGACCTTAAATCCTAATGGCGCAACTCTGAGAAGAATGAGAGAAGGATGCGCAGAAAATACACACTCGATTTGAGCCATGAAATTTTAATTGCAGGCAATAAACTACGAATCTACACGAAGGGCTTAAAGGAGGCAATGGCCCAGAATTGCCTCATTTGTCCGACTGACCTCCGCAGAATTCGACTCGGTTAAGGTGTCAAAGACTCGGGTTGGCGCAGATCGTAAAAGGAAAGATGAACATCGCACTATGCCCGCCAAGGAGAGGGGCGATTTCAGGTTCAGAGGAAATGAAGAGACGCTAACCAAAATCCTAAATACAGATCCAAAAACAAGCATGGATATTCAAGGAAGGTGTTTAAGGCTACCGCTTGTACGAATGCGTTTTTAGGAGCTCCTTCACCCTGAGGTTTTTCCTGAGGTAAGGAACCTGTGGCCTTTAAGGTTGCATGGAGGCTCTTCAGGCAGTCGAAGCGGTATTTTTTTCATTTCTTGTAATTCGCGAATTTGAATTATTTTTTCTCGTCTCGTTCATTAGGGCAGAAAATGAAATATTTCACCTTCCTTGACTTGGCAATTAAATTCATCTAAGTACGATATGATGTTGATCAACAAATATATATTCAAGATAGGTATGTCAACCTAATGTTTTCGAGTCTAAGCGCATAGGCGGTCCTCTGACGGGATTGGATCCCCTCCCCCTGGTATATACGATTCGGTGGTTGAATTTATGAAAATCTTCTAATATTATTTCAGTTGTATCAGAATATGTAATCACCAAATTCTACGTATAATATCCATTATATTTCAATTTATTTTATGGTTATTATTCTATTAATGATTTAAGTCTCTTCATCTGTGATATTTTATAACATAGATATATCTTATTATTTTTCATATGTTATACCTTATGTCTCTTCATTTGTGAAATTTTATAATTTATATATCGTTTGTGATATTTGATGTTATATGCTGCTGTAACATTCTTTATTTTATTTTATTTTATTTTAACAATATGGGTATATTCCATTGAATGTAATAAAATTCTATTGAGTTTACTAGTAATTCCAACGCCGTAGGATTACAAAAAGGCAGTTTGAAGTTTCCCTGTCTAAACGTTACAGTTAAGGAGTTCGAGAACAGTCATTCCATCTACAAGGGGACGAATCGTGAAAATTTTCTAATAATATTTTGAGCAGACATCCCAATAACTTTATAATACATTATTCCTTAACTTAATAAAAAAGTACGTAATTCTTGGTTATGTGTACATATTTCGGGCTCTTGCTAATATATCTCGACGAATGGAATATTTTTTATTTGTTTTTGTTTCAGGATTGAGGAAAACGTACCTATCTTCTATTTCTCTGTATCCTATACCATTTCCAGAGCAAATAACAGTTTTAGGTCTCATAATTTATGATTCAGTACAAGTCAAGGCGAGTTACAAATATTAGGGCCCTCTTTACTGCGAGACAATCAGCTAGAACACTGTTTATTTCACCCCATGGCACACTGGGTATTGAGAATTTGTTTCGCGACACACCAACAAAATTTAATTTTAGGTTTGCCGTAAAACATAAAGCAATATGTGAATCGAGTGTTAAATTTTTTATTAACTATCATAGTAAGATGCTAATACTCCAAACTTTGGTTATCAGGACTATGACTTTTGCAAAGGTTATTCTGTATTCGCTCAAAAACTCAAACTAAGGGAAAACCAGCAGATCCCGAATTTTTTACGCAAATTATAGTAACTAGTTATTCTATTCATCTATTCCAACATCTCCAACTGATGAGATTTCTTTGTTTGAAATACTACGCGTACACTCAAAGCTTCGCATCGATACTGCCAAATCATATCAAACTTTTCGCGGCACACTTCCTACATCTTGAGGCACACTGTTTGGAATACACTGAACTAGAGCCAAGGTGTTGATCCGCTCACGATTCGACGCGCAATTCACCGATTTACTTTTTTCATTCAAAATAAACAAACGTCTGATTCTCGGACAAACAACTTTATAAATATTTAAATCAATTTTTCGCTCATTATCATCAATTCAAAGCTATTTCGTTTCACATTAAATTGCGTTAAACTCATCAGTTTTTCATCTTCTCACACCTGAATGTCACCTTTTCTTTATTTACTTAGCCATAAAATTAATTCAAATTTTCTCAGAGAGGAATAAAAATCGCAGTTGTTGAACAACGATCAAAATTTTACGCGAGTTTCGCAGAATTAATTTCGTGAAATTCCGAATTCGTTATTAACAAAACGAAAATTGAAAAAATTTTAATGAGTACATATCTGGTTAATATAATTTTAATGAAGTTTTGGGCAACATGATGAAAGGTAAATATGAGGCTGAAATGAATTCCCAAAGGATTATATTGCTTTAGTGATTGAATGTGCGTTGCATTAATTAGCGAATAAATGTTTTGTTTATGTCGCAGCATAAATGAGATGTCATGAAAACTGAGATCGACTGATGCTTGCTCGACATCCATTATAGCTTATTGATGTAAATGTAGCACCTTCTTCCCTTTCTGTTCAGTGTATTTAAATTCGTTTATTGAGTGCAAAATACAACATTTTGATAACCAAACAATTAATATGAACAGATATTTTAGTATATTTGGTCACGAAAACTGAATGCTCTTTCCAAGTTTCCAATCTGTGGGATTTTTCGTTTTCACGGGAGCACCACACCCTTATTAATCTTTTTCGGTTACTTTTCGTATAACATTTAGGTATCACCCTGATTGCATCTCAATGCTTTAATAAAAATTATAATTTTTCACTGAAGAGTGCTTTAAATACTTACGTTTTCTCATTAACAGGATAAATTTTAAACTATCCACCGGATTATGTACACTCTTTGTTAAAATGTTAGGCAATAATTAAATACTATAAAAGCCAATGCTCAACAAACAACTGTACAAAAGTATATTGGGCTCTAAATTATATTTATAAAAAAGCGCCTATACTATTCTCAGTCGGGGTTTAGCTCCTCCAGTACAAGAAATCCTTGTAAACGCGAGTCATGTGAGGATTCCATTTGAAAGTGTTTCTTAAGACTGATTGGTAATTTCTGTTTCCTCAGCCTATTTTTCCTATTCTGCTCTTTACAGTACTTAATTCTGAAGTAAATTTCTTAAAACTCCCTTGTTATATTTCGCATGATTTAACCCTATGTCGCTTTCTCCGTTCCATAGGTATAAACAGGAATTCATCAGGAATATCATGGTTCTCTGACTTCTACCAGCACATCTGTCGTAAAGACCCAATTTGTGCCTTAAATTGAAACTCCTGCCAAATAAACGCAAACAAAAGGGAAGTGGTGGTATTTTCTTTTGCCAAAGAATCAAGGTTATTGTTCAATCGAAGATCTATGGAAAGAAAATTATTTAAATTCAACGCACTTTAGTAAAAAGTCTTAAAGAAAAATATACCCCATTCCTTAAACATCATAAATCTAACATCTCAAGCGAAGACATAGATATGGACAATATGCGGTTGTGCCCGACACCTGACAGCATTAAAGGATTAATGGGAGATATATGTGAGCAGTGGTAGTTCAACACGAGACGGGCTGTTAGAGCAACTAAGATTAACTTGTCAGACGCATTCGGTAAATTAGCAGAGAGCTGTGAACCTGAAAGTAGTAATCAAGAACAATTATAGAGTTATTTACACAACCCATGCGATAATTTCACCGATCTTTTGGAAGACTTTCTTTTTGGAATGTGGGTAAATCATTGAGTCACAATCCATCTGTAATGCCACCGAACCTATGGTATATTTTTAAGAACCTTTTTTATATCTTACAGCAAAAAATTCTTCAATGTAATCCGTAATAAAAGAACTTGCCGCTTTTATCAAAGGCTTTCCGGAATATTTAGTTCAAAGGTACGCCTAATTCGCAAATGTTCGTTTGTGTGTTTATTTAATCCGCTGAAGTGTTAACTTCTGGACTAAGTCCAAATTTTGTTTTATAATATTTACTAAATTATCGTATCGTATCATAACAAACATAGAAGTATAGAGATGGTCGAGGAGGAGAGGGGTTAAACTGAAGTAATTAAATGTAGAGAGAGGAAATGGGTGGGTAACATATTGAGAGGAATGGTTTTTCTTCCGGCTGAAGGCCTCTTTCGTCATTGCTATCCATCCTTTTATTTCCGCAGCATTTCTCCAATCATCTGTTACCAAAGTTTCTAGGTATCTATAGCTTTTGACTTTCTCTATTATGCCTTGATTTATTCTCATGCTCGTTTGGTACTCGTCTGGTCGTACTCGTACTGGTTGCTCGTCGACAGTTTACTGTCATCACCTTAGCCTTTCCTAAATTTACTTTCATTCCGTATTCCTTCATCCCTTCTTCCAGAACCTTTAGCAACCTTTGAAGTGCTTGCATGTAATCTGCTAAGATTAGCATGTCATCTGCAAGTCTTATATTTCTTATCTTCCTCTCACCAATACTAACTCCTTCTTCCCTTTCATCAAATAATTTTTGGGTCATTTCCTCAACGTATATATTGAACAAGGTTGGTGTCAGACAGCATCCCTGCCTTATTCCTCTACCAAGATACACCCATCTTGTCATATCCTCATTTATTTTTAATGCAGCTTTTTGCCTCATATACAATCCTCCAATAAGTTTTCTCTCCTCCATACCCTTCTTTTAGAATTTCCAACATTTTCTCCCATTTAACCCGATCAAAAGCCTTTTCCAGATCGTTAAAACCATTCCTTTTCCTCTCTCTATATACCTTTCTCCAACGATTCTTAACAAACCAATGGCGTCCCTTGTTCCTTTCTCTTTTCTGAAGCCAAACTGTTTCTTCCATTATTTTTATTAATCAGCACTCTCAACATTATTTTGGCTGCTTAAATGGCACACTGCTAAAATAGTTGTTCAAGTGTAAGATTGGTAGATCTACACAAAAACATTTTTAGTTGGGATTATAATTATGGAAAAGGTTCGGGTTAGATAATCCACGAATTGAAACCACTACTACACAAAGAATGTTACTTTTTCTGTTAGGGAAATAATGAAATTATTCACATATTTCCTCACCCGGCCTACCCAATCCAACCAAACAAGTATTCGCAATGTTTCACATTTGAGGACCTGAGATCGTGGATGACCTATTATATCGAACCTCAGCCGCAATCAAAAATATAATTAAAAAGAAGTCAATTAAATACAAGCAATGCAAAATTAGTGGAGTAGAGGATAATCTATAAATAAATATTTATAAATAATAATATAAAAATAAATCTGTAAATAAAGCTGCTACTCCTACGTGGTATAAATACAAAAGCATTCATAATTTACACAAGGGCACTTACATTTTAGTCCTTGTATTTCCGATTTACCTTTGAGGGTGTACCATTCTGTTGGATGGCCAATTGAGAAAAGTATGAAGCAACTGTTGAAGCTACCGCTCATCAAAACATGCAAAACGGAAGGGAAATCGTACTTCCATGTTATCTCGAAGAGCATCCGTCTGGCAAGTGGGAGATCTGGATTCGAATCCCTCCCACATTTTCCCTTCCGTTCATTCTTCGTCTAACAAGAAGCGTTAACAACTTTCGCAAAGAGACCATTTATCCCTTCCTTACGTATTGCGGTCGTCTTCGGTTACCCATACTTCTCTTGATCTATATTTAGATTAGTAATGAAACAACTAAAACCAAACGTAGATTAGGGATAAATTGGCTCATTGTCAGATACATATGTGAGTATATCACTAGGGCCTTTTAAATATTCATGAAGCTGCCATTCAGCGATAGGCAATAATACGATAGGTAATTATAAGACTAATACAACAGGTATTAATATTATACATTACCTTTAACGAATACAATAGATCTAGGTCATAATAAAGCCCGCTGGCGTTCAAGACAGCATTTTGGTCTCTTTTTGAAACAAATGATGCCCGTAATAATTTTGTTTTCCAGTCTCATTTTTACGCAGAAAAGAAATGGAAAATATCCCACTCAGGTTTACTTGTCGTTTAAATTTTTTCCTTCATATGATGTCGATAATATGCTATTTAAAGTTAGACAAAGGCCACTCAAGTGCAATTTGATCATTTCGTACGCGCCCTGATGGTTTCGTAAGCGGAAAAAATGGTGCATGCAGCCTTTGGATTAAAAATTGTTCCCGACCCATGATACAGTGATATCAAAGTGAAAAACGAAGGGAATAACCCTCCGAGGTGCAGGATCGGTGAGAACGCAAGTTGTTACCAACAACATAATATTTGAATAAGTCACATATTTCAATATAAATTCAACGTGATAAGGCGTGGCTTCCTGGAAGGCCATTACCAAATTATTGGGTCATCCGGAAAGTTCTGCAATGTTTTAAATTCACGTGAGCAATACTTTTCGAATCGAACAATGCCAGCAGAACCTTTTTGGATGAGTTTTTTACCAATTCCAGTTACCCTAACATTGGTAAAAGGCGATCGATCAAAACGGAAATATTTTCACTTAATCTTTACTCCATTTCAAATGTTTAATAATATTTCTTATTTACGTAACCGCAGAACTTTGCGGATGATAGTATGATAAGAGTATAATTTTAAAATTACCTGAGCTTTTACTAAAACCAATTTTGTTAACATGGTCATATCTTCAAATGCACTTATTCCACATGGGCCTAACCTCGCCAATAAAGGGCCTATCTATGTATTTTGTTACACACATGAGAGGGGAGGAAGCGTTGGGTGTGTAAAGATAAGGAGTGTGGGTGTGGATAGATTACGGAAATATTATTCCGGGGAGGGATGGATGGGTGAGGAATTACCTTTGAAGATTTCCCATAAAGTACAAAATCCTGTATCTTGCACGTATTTTTCTCATAACCTGAGTTGCCTGTCAACCAATCTCATTTTATGTTACAAAACTGTGGTGATTATAGCAGACGCGTAAAAGAGACTCATATTGACACACCATACTGATTTTTACTATCATGCAGCAACAAAAGGGTGTTGGTAAAATATGTGGACAGAAATTTTTCATTATACATAGTCATATTATCTAAAAACACAGATTTCTTATGAAATTAGCCCAACGTTTTTTCTCCGCATTTTCCCAATTCACATTAGGGTTACTACGCCTTTTGGTTTTGGTTAATTGGTTTATAAGGCCGGATGCCCTTCCTGACGCCAACCCACACTCTTCATTGTGTGTTGGAGAAGTGGGCTCCAACTCAGGGCTTTGAAAACCGGCTTTCTTTCGATCGGTGCGCGGATCTGCCCTTAAAATATGGCGCGCTAATATTCCATAGAGGAAAAGATAACACTTCTTAGTCGAAGGCTGCCCAGACTTTAAAATTTTCACATGAAATGATTTCATAAACTGTCAGTGACAAAGATTCATTTTCAATTTTTTAAATTGAGTTAACAATTATAATGCTTACTTTTATAAACGCTTCGATGACCCTAATTTGTCTTTTTAGGCCAATTTTAAGTCATTTAGACCTTTGACGGGCTGGCAAAACCAAACTAAAGATATTTAGCCATAGAAAATTGGGAGTAAGATACAAGACAAACAGGTTAAAAAGTAATGCCAATAAATTAATGCCAATAATGCCATATGTTAAAAAGTAATGCCAATAATGCCATATGACATATACTATCATCACTTTAAACTCTAAACTGAATGTCCGATATCATACATCATTTATAAAACTGGTATCACCTTCCTTATGAATGAAATGAATTTTCATTTGACCTTTGACAAATAGAGAGGAAAATGTAACTTTCTGGCAGTATTTTCATGGTAGTGATATTACAAAATTTACTGGGGAAGCCGTAATGCCATAATGAACCCTCAGGGTGAAGACTATTATATGAATGATATTCATTTTCGCCGTTCCTTATTGGATGCTATGAAAATTGCTATTCATGAGGTCATTCCGCAACACTTAAGTGGCATAGTAAAGAAAAGAACGGTAAAACACTTCACTAAACACCATGCTCAGCTCCCTCAACCAACAGGCAGACCGTCTAACATACCAAGCAAACCCCCTAAGGCGCCTCCCGCACAGAGCGCAAAGTTTGTTACTGGACTTCATTTCTTGATATTCGATTTTTTATTTGCAAAAATAATAAATGTCAATAAAGTTTCACTTATTAATTTACTAATACTAATATATAATCGAGAAAAAAAAAGACTTGGGAATAAATAGAAGGAGGCGTGTCACATCTTGTCTTGGGAAAAATGGCTCAGCCAAGGGAGAGGATATCTACCACCTAAAACTTTCTTTAGTTTAGAGATAAAAACTCAAATTTTAAAGGTTTATAATGAGTAGAAGTTATCAACATCTCTTTAAAATTCCAAGCTTAAAGTAATCGCACAATCGATATCTGAATGATAAATATCTTTGGGAATGCTTTTAAAAATTATGTCCTTTCAAAATATGCGTCTCTTTAATTCAACGGGAACTGGGAATTAAATTTAATATATAATTTAAATTTAAAATATTTATTATGCAAGGAAATTGAATACCGTCATATAAATATTGAAGCAAAGGTTCCATCCAAATTTCGTATACATCCACGTTTTGTATTTAATCAGACATTGGTTCTAGAGCACCATTTCTGCGTCTTTGGCACTATGCTACTTGACACCACACGGACGAACTTCCAAACAAACGCATTTCATAAATTAATTATCTTGGAGCAAAGAAATGTAACTGTGATACTATTTTCTCATGACAAGGAAGAGAAAATATAACACAGTATATGGGCTACATGGAGATATATGGATATATTTCCATGTAGCCCATATACGGAAATAACAGGTTATTATCTAACATTAACAAAGATGGTCCGTTTATAAGCATCCTTTGGTACTATACGTACATGGGTAAAGTAACATAAAACAGAATTAAACCGACCCTTGTTTAGTTTGTGTGTGTGTTTAGTTTCATCTTAAAAAGTCTTCAAATAGTTTCAAGTATCATTAATATGAATTTAGTATAGATTGCATATGGCTTTTATTGTATACTCATGATTTGCTTAACTTTGGATTGTAGTGATGAAGAACGTTTTCCTCCACGACTGATAATATATAAGGAAAACACCTCGATGATATTGTAGATGGTTGGAATATGAGATAAGCATCTACCAATTTTCATGTTCATACTTAATGTGAAAAAGATCTAAATCGATCAAGAATTTAAAAAAATTACATCAATTCAAATATCTAAAAAAGAAAATTCATAAGGATTAAAAAAGGTAAATTACTAAGCACGGAAAAACCGTGCGTCTCCGAACAAAATCAAAGCCCAGAGAAAAGATAAAAGTATATTCATATACTATGAACAAGGTGTGATACATATACCTCCTCATCACGGAATTTGTCTAAGAACTCGCCTCTTAAGCGATCCGAGTTACATTGACCCTAAGACCCGTAATAAATCGTTGGATGTCACGTACATGATGTATGAATTCCCATATTTTTATAAACAGTAATTGCTTTTATTCACCATTGACTAATTCAGATAAAGCAAAAGAAAATGTCTTTCTCCATTTCTATATTAATTCTACGTTAACGTTTAAAATATAGGATGTCTGAATATGTTTAAATGCTAAGGACAGGAAAAAGAAACAAGGAAACCCAGTAGACGGTGGGGAAAGAACAGGTTATGATTGAAGAAACACAGGAAAAGGGTGATTGAGATATTAACGGATGCAAAAGAAAGTGATTGATAGTAGGAAGAAAGTATAATACAGGGAAAATTATGAAGACGAAAGTTGTTGGGTAATATAAATGAAGGAGTTAGTTATCGAAAATTAAATTAAAGGGCGATAATTTTAAGTTACATGAACCTGCCCTGCACATTTACCTACGGAGGAGTGCAAGAAACATGTACGTATGTTACTTCACTGAAAATTCAGCCTCCTCCGGCTGTGTTCACAGCATCACGAAGTCAAGGCCGCAGCCAGCAATGATCGTACACAAAATACTCCTTGGCTTTTCGGTGAATTATATGGAAGAGAGATTCTCGTGATCTTGCAGAGAAGGTAAAAAGAGAGAGGAGCTAGACAGTCTCAGCCATGTAGGAAAAGTTAAGCTTCGTTCACGCATAGACGTGTCAAACTAAATTAAACGAAAAAACCTGACCTTAATGTCGGTCATGCTAACTTTTGAACCTTAAATTTCTACGTTGACATACTCTCTGTCATAAGTACTGCTCGTAAACAAAGCTCTAACGCGAAAGAGAGCTCCGTTCTCCAGAGCCTCCGCCTCTGCAACCTCCATCCATTCCCACCCCCACGCTCTTCCAATTTCAAAGCCCCTTTCACCGGCCCCTCTCTCCTCCCCACCGCTCGCTCTCTTATAAAAGAGAGGCCGAGGACCCAGACACGGCTTAGATCACACTCACCACGACCAGCGTCGCCGAGTGATTTCAACGCCTGCATCGAAGGCACAGCGCTGCAGAGTCTCTGAGGAAAGCCGGACTGCGGCGACTTGACAATTAAAAAGCTGAGGATGAGCGGCCGTTGGGAGTCGCGGCGACCGCTTACCTGGTTGCTGGCCTTCGTCTTGAGCATTTGTAAGTAGAAATGTTGTGCCATCCCTCGGCCCAGGATGTGGCATCTACGGACACCCTTCGATGTTGTCTAATTTATTAAGCTTGTAAATAATTACAATTACAACGGCTTAAGAGCAGTTCCTCAGTTTATTGAGCTTGTAAAGAAACATAATTACAACGGCTTAAGAGCAGTTTCACGGTGGATCCATACATTTCACATGAATTTCTAGCAGGTCTCCCTGCAAGACGGATGCCCGGGTGGTTGCCCAATATTTTCTTGAGTGACGCTCGGCTATTTTTGGAGCGCCCTTTACTACATGAACTGAGTCTTCTAAAATAAAACTCTTACTGGCGTGTAGTAGAAAACATTATGGTTTACCATAAATGCTTCCACTCATTTTCTACTCAAGGAATGAAAATTATCTTTAAATAATTCATCTAATTATTTCTTGGAGAT
Organism: Ladona fulva; assembly: GCA_000376725.2. Classification (NCBI taxonomy): domain Eukaryota; kingdom Metazoa; phylum Arthropoda; class Insecta; order Odonata; family Libellulidae; genus Ladona; species Ladona fulva. Next base: position 509,072 of record KZ308791.1, read on the forward strand.
CATAGAGATTCACTCCTTCTAAGTGCTTATAAAGTTACTTCCGCCCAAAGATGGGAAGGATTAAAATAAACTACGATTGCCAGGTGTTCCTATGTACGGGTACCGTGAATATAGGGGACTGTCTCGTAGCCATCCATTATTTTCTGTTGCCCCATTTACGTGCCTTTGAACATATGGAATACCCCGAATGAAATACTGAATTCATTTTATACTTTCAATTTCAGCATACTTGGCCAGTACTTTAAGTTAAGATTATACTTGTAGAAGCTCCTTCTGCAGTAACTTTGTGAATGATAAGCGACTTGTTACAAAGTAAGGATTGATTGTTTATTAACTTGATTGGCAGTTAATTAGATGTTCACATTACAAGTTATGAGGACAGGAATTCAAACATGACGTTTTACTTTCTCAAAAGTAAGACTGTAAGTTAGTATAAGTGTAGGCATTTAGGAAATTTAGATATTTAATTTTCCCATGCAGTAAGAAAAAACTTATTTACATAGACATTTAAATAAATAACTAGAAATCTTAGTTTTTATATAAATTCACAAGTCGAGAAATAACTATGTCCGTTTTCGCTCAAAAACCAAAACTTGGGTTTTGCAAGATAACCAACCGACGGAATCAGCAACCCCAGAAAAGCGGAACTTTACACAGTTTCATTACACTTCAGTGGGCATATAAAACTAAACATATAGCTCAGCGATATCTTCATTCTTGAGACGCTAGATGAGAATAATTGGTTTGCTATCATTTTCCTTGATTGGAATGATTTTGCACATTACTTTCACATCTTATGAAATAAGTTTATTAACGCCGGTCCGTCGTAACAGGATTTTGACGTGGGTTAAATAATTCTGCGGTAATTTCGTCCGTAAACATTTCGGAACCGACAAACTGAAAGCATTTTCCCGTTTTAAGTTTACTCAGCAAATTCCTTAACACGGAGTTAAGTATTCCAAAACGTAATCTTTCTCGCTTGAGTTTAGCATTCATTAACTACAGGAGTCATTCATTCATGCTTGAAATATAAAGTAGGATAGGAAATGGGTTGATAATTTTGCGACATAAAAATCTCATAAAGGTGCTCGCTTCTGTAATTAGCTTGTAGGGGCCTCTCGAAGTATTACCTACAAAATTTTCTTTCTATTTAATCAGCTTAGTTTCTGTCGCTCCCATGAAATGTCTCAATTTTGAAACGCAAACTTACTGAAGGCTTCAGCTCATTCAATCGTTTCGATTTAATTTAAGAGTTTAAGAATGTTGGATCGAAGTTGGAGGTGAACATGATGGCTTTTCATAATATTTCACTCCCAGATTTCTTTTCATTCCAGTCTACAGCTCCTTCATTCATACCTTAGCGGTGCTCTCTATTCTAATTCAGCTCATCTATACCCTGAAATTTTCATTTAATAAATGCCATTTTATTCTATGCTTTTCCTGTAATAACCTCCTTCATCATGAAATTCACTTTTAAATTGTCTGGCCCAATAATCTTTAATTAGTTTCCTTCCCTCACGAATCCGTTGTATCTCGTAACACATTCCACCTTTGTACAAACTACTCAAAATATATACTACTATACTCTCGCATTTTCTCAAGATGTATATTTCGAAGCTTTGATTTATAATTCTTTTTTCCCTTTCCTTAAACCACATCGAACTTTCACGTGCACGAATTCAATGGTTAGCTGTATTTTTTTTCTACTCGGCATAAAACTTCAGCACGGAGTACCATCAAATATCGCTTAAGAAGATACTTTGCATGCTAAGTCTCCGCTCTAAATTTACATATAAACACTTAGGGAACCTAAATACCAATCTGGGGCGGATCCAAGAGGAAGCAATGGGAGCGATCTCCCCACCCCGTGGTTTCTCTTGGAGATGTGGGAGCTTTGTTGAGATGATCAACTCAGGGAAGATTTCTCGGAGTAGATTGATATGCCTTCTGCCATTCGATTAAAACTCTAATAATCACATTAAAAGGTTTTGGAAATTTGCATTAAGTTCAAATCATACCTGTTCCTTTAGCAATTTAGGTTGGTCCACAGCCGATCAATAGGTTATGATCCGCGCCCCTCTGAAGAATGCCATGTATACTACATAGATAAATTAAGAATTTAAAACAGAAATGAAATAGAAAAAGAGCATATCTCATTACGTGTCCCATCATGGTTTCAGAAATCGAAAGAAAGATTGTTCTGCCGTGGTAGCTTAATAAGGTAGAGCAACCGCCCGACAATTGGGAGATCCGGGTTCGAGTCCCGGCACAGGTAATCCTTTTCTGCTTCATTTTTCTCTAAATTGAAGAATGTGAATCATACTTTTTTCATCGTTTAAATTCGAGTAGAATTTTTTCATGTCCCGGTATTGATAGTGGTTAAACTACAAGCACTTCAAATGCCCGATTTTCCGCATAAGTTAGCAGAAGACAATAAGAAATTCTAATACATCACCAACGTTCCCGAGAGCGATAAATACCACGATGCATTGCTTGCATTCCCAAGCGCAGCCTCAAGCTCGTCCTTTTCTCCATATCGCAGAGATTCCTCCCAAATAACTGTTCCGTCAATTGGCATGATTTTCGAACGTTTTTACTGCTGTATCGGTGAGGGCGTCAACTCAAAAGGGGAGGGCATCGCCACTCATCGAGGCAATTGGTAGCCATTACCACTTGTCTCTGCGAGGAACTAACATGTACAGAAACTCTCAAGATTTCCCTGGTCTGATCTCCGTATGTTCTGAAAAGTAGGCCAGCATCACACATACATAGAAGACCGCGGACTCGAGCTGCGGAAATCTGATTACGATTCTTTTTGTTGGTATATCCTAATTGATGTTAACATCACAATCATTGAGAGCAGCAGTAACTTTATTATCGCCGTAAGTCCTTGAATTGATCAATTGAAATCAATGATGCGGCGGCGATTTAAATTATTAGACTTTAAGTAAAGAGAGGATAACCACAACGCGGAATTCGCATTGTGGTAATTATTTCACGGCAATGCATAATTCTGACGAGATTAGATCCTTAGAAATCGGCACTGAGTGGAAAATTCCTTACTTTCCTCTTTAATATTTATTTAACACCGCCGTCACAGCTGATTCTGCTGTAGATGAGAATAACCTGATCTCGTGACTGTCCATTGTTTTTAGAAACGCAGACGAGCCGAAGTTCAGAAATTTCACTCCGTCAAAATTAACTCTATCATAACAAGGAAGCAAAGCGAGAAGGTGTCAACTAGCACCCACTAATCGATGGCTCTCGTTCCATGCAATGCGCCAACACTAACTGCGACTGCCTTTGCTAAATTTAATCAAGTTTTAGAAATGAGCACAAATCCGTAAATACAAAGACATATACGCGAACAGGTTTATAAGTAATAAAGTCCACATAATTGGACACGAAACAGGTCATGTGATTGACATTTTACATTTTAAAAGTCTTTATGTGTTCATTGTTTCAGCGAGGAAAGTTATAGGAATCGAAAATCTTTCACGAAAGATGTTTCATTTTTCGCTGCTACTTTTGCAGACAGACTTTATGCAACAGATCTCAGGCGCTCTTTACTTCATGTTAAAGGAAAGTCCTAAGCTGATCTCTTCAGGTCAATTCATCTTTCGGAGAAGAGCTTATAACTCCTCTCCCTTTTCCACCTGGTATTTTGTGCAGGTAGAAAGTGATTCAGGTCTGAAGGAGAATTTATGTTGGTTGAGATTTAGATAGGAATTAGAATAGATAAAGGTAGACAGAGCCGTGATTGGAGATGGGGAATACCCGGGCTCAATACAAATATTCCCCTAAAATTCTGTAAAGGAGCTAGTGGAATTTTGCCGGGCACAAGAAGTTTGAGAAAATGCCGCAGGATTACATTCATCGCAGATCTATAAAGTTCACTTGCATCCTTTGTAAGGGTGATCTTCTGAAAATTTATTGATTTTACTCAAATTTAAAATAAAAATTTTGCATTAGTCATTGAAATTTTTAATTATTTTAAGATTCGTAAGCCCCCAGCGTGACGGAATTTGTACAGCAACACGCTTAATGAGGAAAGAGTCGTCTCATGACTTTTAATAAAACTTGGGCTTAAGTTTCACAAGTAACCTCAAGAGAAAGTACAGAGCTTGGATTCTACAATCGCGTATTTTGTCAAGGAGACAAATTATTTTTCAATCCTCAAAATTTAAGTACATATTAAGGAAGCTCTATCAAATTCCAAACAAAAACGTTCTCCAAAATAAGAATCTATAGTCAGTTTCCTTTCCTATGGAAATTATCTCTACTTCGATTGACCATTAATAATGAATTAATTTTGTGAAAGGAATAAATTCTGAAAGGGATAAAAACTAACTTTACATGTATTTCTAATGAATGCCATTCCGAGCTTCCTGTGGTCACTGTCAGGTGTATCAAACCTACACAGTATATTTTCCGAGTTGTAAATAAGCGGAGTTTTTGAAAACCGTTAGAATGATCTACGAGATATTGTCTATATACGGAAATATGCGGATAGACACACTGATATACATGCAGTAAGAACAAATCAGAAATCTTTGAGCATGTAATTTTAATTAAGAAAGGATATCATTAACCAATCAATCTATCCCCTCTACCAATAAATCTATCTGTAAACCATCAATCTATTGTTTATACAAAAATCGAGATCATAGTATATCGATAAAGATCGAGAAAATAGTTGTATTTCAGAGATTCCTACGCGAAGGCAGCGAACTTTAAGCAAAATTTTGGCGACCTAACATGGAGTTAAAGCGCTGGGAGCGTGGGCGGTTGTGAAATAGGACGGAGGGTGAGTGACTTCACTCCGGTAAAGTTAAGGCCGCTGCAGCGGTTGCATCTCTCCATTACGAGGACGGCGGCTTAGTTAGAGGGTCTTCCCCCTGCATTCAGAAAGAACTAGATTTCGGCTTGCTTAGAGAGTGAAAGAGGAAAGTGTTAAACGAGTTGGGGGAAGAGAAAACTGATTCCAAAGCACGAGAGATGCACGTGCGATCGGAATTAGAAAGCTGTGAGGATCCTGTGCAGTGGAAATTAGGGAGTGAAGAATGAGCTGGGATGAGGGTCGGGGGATGGAGTGCCAACTCAACTAATAATTAGAAGAGAAGTACAAGGGCGATAAATTACGGTGATACCTCCACGGAGGATCTATTTTTAGGTTATGTGGTACAAATGTGCGAGCTTAAATCACACAAGGCGCTTCTCTGAACTCGTTACTGCTCGAGGGGGTAATAAAGAAACTGTTGGAAAGTACGAAGCGGGCTCCAAGGGCTCAAGACTAGAATCTAGCAAAGTGGATCTGACTTAAGAAATATGAATAACTATCTTCGTGTTCTTTCCTACTATTTGAGCGCGCCCTAAGGTGTTTCGTAGGAATATGTAATTGCTACAAAAGACAAATTATTTATTTATAGAATATGTATATCAGATTGGAAAGTAATTCTTGACATAATGGCCCATAACCAGGAGGACCTTGCGTTCCATCTACTCTGAGACAGTCCCGTTTAAGAAACATGTTTTTCTTCATTACCAAAAATTTATGTCGTTCCTTTTAAAGCATCTGTTTCTAAAATTCAGATTTCTAAGTTTACATTGTGTAAAACATTAAATTTTAATCGTTTAAATTTCTATCTAGTAACGTTTAATTTCAATACTGTTTTAAGGTTTAACAAGGTTCTTATATGTTAGCACCTTACTGAAAGGAAAACATGGATACTAAAGTGTTCAAACAATCCAAGGCCAAGGAGTCATCATTTCCGAAAAATTGAAACATTTCTGAGATTAAAATAAAATTACCATCTACAAAATGTTCCATCATTTGCCCTCTAAAGTTGCATATAAGTAGCCAAACGAAACAGAGGGAAAAATCCTTCGTGTATTATTAGATATTATTAGATTCTCCACGCTAAACAATTAGTGTTTATTGATTATAAGAAACTAATGGTATATACAAGTTTAGCATTCATGAAAAGTGGTCTTTCAATTGAATAACAACATTGATTTTGTAGAATGAAAAGAATACCATGTCCCCTGACGACGACGGTCACTCGTCGAAACCTGGTCGTGTTTTATTATTAAAGAAATTGTTATGGAAAAAGTACAACACCACTTTTTATTAAACGTGATGGATGACCACAAGACCTTTTCTATGACTGTGAATTTTATTAATATTGATTTTGATTGCCGCGCATGACCTGGGGATACTTCAAGGATAGGTATCGGTAAATGAGAAGTAATAATTCGTTTTGCTACGATAATACCATAGCTGTGAATACGGAATATAGCCAATTGTATGTCAACTGAGAAGTAAACAAGCAGTATAATTTAACATAATGTTCTTAACAGAATACCCAATGTTGCCGTAAAACTTCACGTGTTTCCAACCGGGTAACTTCCTCGTTGGATACCGACGCCTCGGCTGCTATCACAGTCGCACTGGGGGGTTACGTGTCGAGGCTAAGAACAAATTCCTAAAAAAAAACTTACATTTTCTATCAGATAATTCTTGGATCATAACACAGATTAGCCAATTTAGGTCCAGATTTACGTACCTGACGGCTTGGATCGCGGAAAATCTCCATTCCCTGGTTCTTTACATTTAGGAGCGAAGTAATTTTCATCGCATGATAAATACGATTCGATTGCATCCTCGGAATATTCGAGACTCTCTTGTCGCTGATATCGAGTTTTCTTAACCATATTCCTCAAAAATTTCTATATTTTCTTTGAAATTTATTTTTTAAAGTGTCTTTTCGAAAGAAAAACATCTCTGAGCTAAGCTTACTTCATTGAACTTTCCGAGTGGCTGACGATCTTTCTTTCCTGACAAAAAGCAAAGAAATTGTTTGAAGAAGGACGGTTGAATGAAAAAGTGGTGATTGCTCTTACCCTTGAATACCGTTACCTCCACAACTAAGCCAAGAACGTTTGTTTCACGCCGCACGACCCAATGAGTCAGAAATGCGATTGAATTTTGAAGGTGAATATTGGTTTCTTTCTATATGACACTTCAATGGAAAAGTTTCTCACGCATAAAATTTCACAAAGAGACCGAAAAGCGAACGGGCCAAGCGAATTGCTTTAGCAGTCTTCAAGGACCATCTACAAAATTTAATAAAAAGGATATATGTCTCAATTCACTCTGAATGGATAAGAGAATAGTAGACTCTCCTTCCAGTTCTTTTTACCCTTTACAATTTCCTCTTCTTAATTTTGCTTTTAAATCTCGGAAACATGGAAAAAGGCTACGATTAAGTCGTGGATTCGCAGTGGGCGTTATTGTCTCCCAACAGGATATGAGCTTTGGGTTTCCTTTCTTTATTATTCTTCCCCATGCCGTTTATACGAGAGATGAATGGATGAAAAGGGATGAAAGGTGGTATTTTATCCAATGGCACAATGTAGAAAAGGCTTTATGACCACAAGTTGCCTTTTGCCTTCTCCAATACCTTTCATTGACAGCCTGGTGGATAGTCAGGCACACGCATATTTACATGTACGAGTACACTACCGATGGGAGATGCCGATGACGATGCAACCACCTCAGGCGTCTCATGATTGAAGTTCTAAAAAGAATATTAATATATTCTTCCTTCCACGTAAGACGTTTCATTCACAAAAATCACGAATTTCAGTAAGGAGATTCTTTTATTCTTCAGATGATTTTGATAAAGATTCAAATAAAACGGCATGGGAACAAAAAACGCCGCTTTACATTGAGCTTATCTCGAGAAGCAAGATACATGTTTATATAAACGAATACACATGCGCGACAATATTGCTCGGTTTCAATTCAGTTCGAAATTATTCTAGACACTTGAAGTTTCCGGTAACTTTCTGAATCAACCGGTTTAATTGTATAGTATTTTCTGTCCGTTAACAATTGTTATATAACATTCATGATGCTCAATTCGTGTATAAGGCGAGTTATCTCTCGTTATGGTCGAGTTTTCTTCAGAAGAACGCTTTTCCGTCAAGTTGCTTTCCTTTCCAAAGCGAAGGTTAGTTTGCAGCAGGTTCTCCCGATGGAACGCAACTCTTTAAGTGATAGCTATTCCTAAGGAAATCAAGGTCGTCGCATGGTTATCGGAGCGAAAGCCACCGAGTTCCTTCGTGAAGCGATGTTCAGTCCATTAAATAGCCAATCCATCAATTTGTAAGCTGCTTATAACTGTTCTTCAGCTCAAAAGAAATGTCGTCTCTTACTACCGTCCACTTCACCGAAGGATTATACTCGTAGAAGCCAGAGGATGCGGAGGAAATAGAAATTTCAGGAATGGTCCATTCCTTCTCCACGATTGAATCACCAAGGACCACGTGGATTCAATAAAAGAAATCTATTCAAAGTCACTTTCTCGATATCACTGATATTTAGCTTGCGTTGAGATAAATAAAATTCAGCAACCATCTTTCCTGGAAATATAAACTAAATCTAGTAGAATAATTTTAAATCTTGCATTCTCCGTGAAGGTACAATTCGAAACCATGGTCGTTTTTCAATAAATATTGTGGAGAAGTTCGTCTTTTTTGTTCATTCATGGAGTTCTATAACGAAGTCACGGCTCAAGGAATTGAATCAGCATTCCCTTTCGCCCAACTCCTCATTGAATGGATGTTCGAACAAATTTTCGTCACACCAAGCCACATAATGAATACTTGTTTATAGCTCAAAATACACAGTTACAAGTACAAAAAAACGTTTCAGTCCAATGATATGAAAATTTAGAACAACATCGCAAATATACGAGCGTACTTACGTAAACCAGGCCTAAATTGCCTGATTGTATTTGTGATTAGTAGAAACCGGTTGCTAATAAAATATTTCCTGTGGAACTTGGATTTGGAACATGTAACTGAGTTAACTTTAAGACGGATGGTATCATTTTCACGTGATTAAGGTAGCAACACAAAACAGAAAGCGATTAAATAAGAGATACAGATCTCCTGCAGCCCCAAACAAGGAAGGACTGTGGTCTCCAACGGTTTAAGACGAAGGCCACGTGCTTTCCACATTGAACTTTCAACCTTAGCCTTACTTTCGACGAGAACTCAAGGATGGTAGTAAATAAAGATATCTTCACGTATAATAAAAACATTCAAGAAATAACAAAAACTCGTACAATATTAATGGAAGTATGGAAAGAAACTTGCGAGAAATTTGTTCCTTATGAACCTTCATTTGTCTCGGCCTTATGCAATTGTTTGGTATCGCCATGAAAGTATTGTCAAGGACGGGTACTTGCTAGCCTTTATAAAGAAAATTTTTATACCAAGGCTTAGTAAAACACGCCATATGTCACTCAATACTGAACTTTTGATTAATGCATTCCACGAAGTGCATGATTTGTTTCTCATATTCAAAGAATTAGCCGCCAGAGCGGCGCTACCGGCATCCTTAGAGTCGTTCTGCACGGACGGTCAGCAAGGTCGCTTATCCATCGCAAAATTAAGCGATTGTTCTGCTGAAATTGGGGCGTCTAAATGAGTTTCAACCAAAACCGGATAACTGCGATTCTTGGAGGAATGTAAGCCATCAAAACGAGGATGTTATATCCTGTTTATAGGTTCAGCAACCGAGAACGTAAATAAAATAAAACGTTTCATTTATGACACACATTCTTTTCTGATCTTCAAAGTGGGAAAATCTTGGCAAGCGCCTGATGATTTCATGAATAAGTTCTCCATCACCAATAATCTGAGAGATGGATACAATCAAAGACAGAGCATGGCTATTCAGACAAAGAGATTTCCACTATGTCGTAACATAAGGAATAGGTGCGAAAAATAGCGACAAGACTGGGACTCGCACCCAGGTCTCCCACTTTCCCATAACAGTATGGAAGAAACGCGGCATGGTAGTTCATAGGTTAGAATACCTGCCCGGAAAGTGGGAGACCTGAGCTCGAGTACCAGTCATGTCGCTATTTTTCACACCTATTATTCCTTGGGATTCAGCCGCACGGCTCTTCCGTGCTATGTTATTCACCTTTCCCTAATCCTCATATCGTTACATTTTTACATTTGCATATACACTGTACCATGCTAGCCGATTTTCGGCGGGGGGCATAAACTCAGAGTGTTCGAGCTAATTCATTAGCTTAATGTTGTTGTTTATCGTTCGCGGAAAGTATGAGTCCTTAAAACGACTTGTTCTCGCATCTTTTTTCTTATTTTACGCTCACTGACAGATCGGCAGAAATAGCAGTTTTTGGGAGAACTTTAAGGAGTAAAAAAATATAGAGGTTAGCTAATATAAAGAGTATGTCGCTCTGATCGCCAAAACTTGCAGAAGATTGTTATATCTTATGGCTTTAAAGATATTTTTAATTAAAGCATATCAAAATTAAAGCAAATCAAAATGAAAGCATATCTCATAATTTGACTCTTACTATGATTTCATAATTGTGTTATTTGGGGTATATATTGTAATTATTTTCGGTATATATTGTAGTTATTTGGTTCATTATGGTCTAGGAACGATATTTAATTCTGTATATGGTTGCCACCGTGGAATAGATTCCACTTGCAGCCTTTTGAATGAAAGTAAAATTTTAAAAATCTAGACACATTTAAGTGATCTCTGTGGTAAAATTAATATAAGAATATGTAATACGTTAGACGTATTAGTAAAAATAATGTTATCCAAATGTTATCGAAATAATGAAATCGTCATTTATCTAAATATGTTAATAATGTTGATTGAAAATAAAATAATGAATATAATAATAATGTTGTTGAGCGAAAGTTGATTATTGCGTAAAAAATTTAAATATTTTGTATTTTTGCATAAAATCGTGGAAGTTGAGGAATAGATACATTTCACCATATTTTGAAGGGAAAATAGATAACTATCCATTCAATTAGTGATTATCGATCATTCATTCCTCAATATTCATATGAAACGCTGGAGTAAACAATGAATACAATGAAACTTGCTGTTTTCGCTACTTTGGTGTATTGATACAGCATAACGCCAACATAAATAACAAGAAATTAGAGAATTTACGGACATATAATCTATCCTTATTACGCTCCTAAGAATTAGGAACAAGAAAAAGGCACATTCAGCTTAAACGACAGGTTATTTTGAATCGCCCAACATTCAGTCGGTTTCTAACCAACAAATGAGGAAAAACCCCAAGTTATAACCTTTCAAGGAAGGCTAAAAACTCTCGAAAACAGTGATCATTCTCCTTTTCCTATTCTTTGATTTTCCTCAAATAATGAGGATGGCGATTTCTTATCCTGAGAGGATTGTGGGCGAAGTGAAAGGGAAAGGGAGAGTTGGCCGAGTGAAATCCTCGCGAGGAGTTTAGGGAAGCCACTGCGGTAAGTCACCGACTTTTCCAGCTGCTCAACTATCCGCTTCTCATTTCCTTCTTCTTCGGAGAGATCTTATCGCTAGAGTTGCACCACGGCTGTGATGCAGACTTGTGATGCTGATTCTTCACTTTCTTAGTCACTTTTCTGATAGCGAGTGGGTCAACCTGAGAAATAAAGAACGGCACGGAACGAAGATGCCAAAGAAAGTTTGAATAGTATACACGCAATTTATATTAGAAAAACTGTGAACGGCTTGCCATCTTCAAAAAATTTCGGCGAACTAATTTCAGTTTAATTGCAATTTAATGCAAATACCTGATTCCATAAAAATATGACTAAATAAATATAGCAAAATAGTTTGTTGAAAGTATAGAATTGACGCCAAAATGGGATCGAAGCAGCTTTATTAAACGAGAACTTCATGTTTTTAATATGAAATCATGAGAATATTTGACAATAATACTTTCCCTATTTGAGAATAATACTTTCCTTCAAATTATTATAAATATTATGCCAATATAGACGTGCATTGATTTTCATTGTCATTGCTACTACAAATAATAATAGTCATGAAATTCGAAAGCACTGTGCATATTTATCAATAGAATTCAGAATTTCTGTTAATCATAGTCTATTAGTTACAGCATACTTTCCACTTACAGTTACACACATCCTACTTAACATCTTCCCACTTTCCATATCTACACGAATACAAACTTTGCACCTAGCGGGGGAAATTTTTGGGAAAGATTCATTCTCAAACCTTTATATATAAGTATTATAAGAATAACATAGGTTTTCATATCTGAAAGTTAACTCTCATTCAAGGAAGTAAATTAGAAAAAAATATTGGTCGCGTTAGTGCCACTTAAAGTTATTCAAATTCAAATAAAACTAATGAATTTCAAATAAAATTCAATTATGCAATACTTTCAGGGAAAGTAATTTTTTTTTAATTACCTGAATAAGGTGTATTTGAGTTTCATCTATCACTTCAAGTAACATTTACGTATCTTAATTTGCGGAAGAAGAAAGCTTTGCGCACTGTAAAATGAAGAATCACGCGTACAATATCTCATGGATTCGAACCGAGATCTTTTAGAAAATGAAACTGCTTTCTTGGGACTTTCTATCTCATAGAACTTCAACGCAGTTTACCGTAAGTCTCACCAAAACCGTAGCCAAATAACCATGGGTGCAAAGTTCAACTAGCGGACAGTCGTACTTTTTAAAATTATACATTAGCATATGGCACGAATAAAAGCAACTTCTTCCTCTTCCTTGAGTTTATCGAATCCTACTGTACTTAAGCATCATTAACTCAAGGCTGCGATGATTGTACTTTCTCTTTCTTCTTCGCTTCCCTCACACAATATTAATTATAAATCCCCAGTGAGCGTGGCATAGCACCGCCTAAAACCCCGCCTCGCCTCCACTGTCACGCGATGAACAGTTTCGTAAGAAAATTTCTCCTTTCAATTCTTTCTGGTGCGAAGAATGACCTGTAATAGACTTAATGCATGGAAAACGACATGAATATAATTGAAATTCTCCAACTTTCGTACATTTCCGGAAAAAAAAAGAAATAAATTATTTCTCCATTGGAAATAAAAGCTGAATTCTTTCTCTGCCTGCAGTCAAAAACTTCCTGGCTCCGCTCAGCTTCTTCAGCAGCAAGATTGTTTCGGCGAACATCATTTTTAAAAGCTGATTCTAATATTGGATGTACACTGGAACATTAAATAAGAGTCAAATTATTGCTAATACATCCCCAAAATCGTAGCATGAGGGAGGTAACAGTTTCCTGGCGTAAATGAAAATGCCGAAGCACAATTCATGAGGACCACTGAAGGTTTTACATTTTAAAAGTATACAGAATAAGTAGGAGTGGTTCATAAAAAGCGACTGTTAGGTCAATCACCCAAGTAGAAAAGAGTGGCTCTTCGGAAAGGCTGACTTTCTTCGGCATCCTTATTGTTTCCTCTCCGAACCCATTCATTTTCCGTTTCGCACTCATTTTGGATGGAAAGTGGAATGGCCCATTTCGGCTATCATTAACTAATGAAAGTCGTTCGATGATCGGAAAAAACACTCTCACATTCTTTCGACATTTGCCCTGAATGCTGAAGATGACATCCTGAAGATAGTCCTCCTCCTCTTTGGGAGAGATTTCGACGCCCGAAATGTAAGAAAAAGATGCGAGTGGTCCCATTCCTTGAAACGCCGCCCAAGGTCGTCCACTTTCTGCTGTCGGATCACGCCCGCTTAACCAACGACTTCATCAGTATATGGTTTTAAGACGAACTGCACTTGTGAAGCTGTAATTTAATGCAAAATATGCCTTCAATATATCTGGAGTCATCCACCAGAATTACGCCGTAAATCTTAAAAATATTTTTCGATAGCGAAAACTTATTCAGGCGTTCTTTCCATGGGTTGGATTCGGGGTATTTTATTGATGTTTATTAGGCATGATTCGTGATTGTTGGAGACCCGTTGGTGTACTTCGTGCGGTTTAAATGCGATATACTTGCTGATCTAGTTATTTACATCATGGAATTACCCTCGGTAACTTTAAAGATCTCAGGATTTAGAATGCGGCTCTGCAGACGATTTGCAGTAACTCTTAGATATACCATGAGACTTATGCAGAAGTCCTCCTCAGAGCCCTAACTTTTGTCCTCCGTTAAAAATTTCCATATTGAAATATCTTGATTACATGACGATACACAAATATTAGTATCGACTCGTACAGTTCCAATGGACGATGAAAGAAACACAAGGCAAAATGAAGAATTTCCTGAATTGTCAATCTAAGGATATGATACGTAGCAATATGAATAGAGCCCTTTTAGGACTGCAAGTAGCATATGAGAGATTGTTATGATAGTAGCCATGGAACGGACCGGACAGGGAAGAAGAAAAAACGTAGCGGATTTGGTTACTCAGTCACTGAAGATTTGAAGGTCAACAGCCAAAGATTGATTGCGGACATCCTCCGTAAATATTCGTGGCGACCTATACCACGAATGGACTATTTTAGTAAATATAAATTACTTAATTCTTATGAGTGACTATTACACTGGCTTTGACCGTAAATCAAGTCCAACTCCCGATTTAAAATCCATTGAGCACTTTCCGACAAAGATGATTAGTGGCTGCAAACCATCCACATTTGAGAATGGATTTAAAAATACATTGATAGCCGATGGCAAGCTCTCGATTCTTCGACTTTTAGAAGCTCCTCATCAAAGTTTTAGGCGCAAAGTGAAATATATTGCAGATGATAAGAGCCCGGCGCGCCCCGCATCTNAATTGCAAAGAATTCAATTTATTTATACAAAACCACAAATTAAATTGAATTCTTTGCAATTGCTTTATTCATTATAATAATTGTTGTTATTGGCGAACGCCCACAACTATTCCCTAAACAGAAAAATCCGATTATCCAAGACTCGAACCCGAGACCTTGGAGTTTTAAACGTAAGCACGCTTACCACTTAGCCACCATAAAATTCATAAATTTAAAAAGATGATACCGATTAATCATAACAAATTATATGCTTTTTGGCTAAATGGACATAGACAGTTTATGGTCTTACATGACTATATTTCTTTTATCTTACAAGATTGTTCAGGGCTCCCGGAAGCCCTTCACGTATAAAAGGGCCGTCATTAAACAATGCAACATTCGATAAAAATATAAGTTTGATATTTGTAATTGATTTCTGTTCGTACCTACTCATACAACTCTTGCTTCGTTCATATCTCAAACGTGATAAATGCGCATTACTCGATTTTAATTTGAGAGGAGATGCAGGTAACGGTTTCCAGCGAGACTACTAAAAACAGAAATTCTACCTAGTCTAAAAACTAGTCTACTAGTCTACAAACAGACTAGTAGACAGAAATTCTTCATCATCGATTTCGAGAATAGAGCGATGTTATAAATGATTTCCTGTTTGTTACTTTAACTTTACAGGGTTACCATATGAAGCAGCATCATTGGGGTGAATCAGGATGTCTGATACCTTGGCCATTTATTTAGATTTGATCAGTGAAAAATCAAACCAAAGTAGTTTCATTCTTGAAATCAATCTCGAATGAGCATGCCCTGCAGATGTATAATTATAATAAAACTCCGACGTGATCTGGGTACGCTTCCGGGCCGTGATAATCGTTCGTGATCTGCTTAACAAAAAGGCCCGATCGTCTTCTGAGCGAATGCGTAGCGGGAAGAGTCAGCAGAAGAGAAAATAGCCTTTATTTTAAAGGTGCACTTTCTAAAAGCGAGTTCACGACGAAAGTGGGAATCTCTGACCCGAGGCGCCTCCACCGATTGGCAGAAGACTGGTTCCCTTGGAAGAAGAGTCTTCGGACGATCGCTGTATTAAGGACGCACATGAAAAGTGGAGAAGGAACATCGAATGGAATAAAATGACGCTTTTCCGGTCGAGTGAAAGTTCACGCAAAGGTCCACGGAAACAGAGAGGCGGTACACTTTCATCGTCGTTTCACTTAAACGCGGCAATTCACGTCAAGTTAAAGGTCGTCATCGACGTATACATTCGTCAAATTCTCGTGTCATACATTTTTGCGACTACTTTACGTACTTTCTACGAACAGAAACTAGAGGTTTACCTCCTCACGTCTTTTGGATGCAGTTGTCCGCTGCTGAACCCACCATAAGCAGACTTTACCGTAATTACTATTCGATAAAAACACTCTATTAATTAGATGTGAGAGTATAATAATAATAATAATAATAATGTCTTTATTTAGGCGAATTTTGGTCTAAAGTGGTCCCATTCCTTGAAACGCCGCCCAAGGTCGTCCACTTTCTGCTGTCGGATCACGCCCGCTTAACCAACGACTTCATCAGTATATGGTTTTAAGACGAACTGCACTTGTGAAGCTGTAATTTAATGCAAGATATGCCTACAATATATCTGGAGTCATCCACCAGAATTACGCCGTAAATCTTAAAAATATTTTTCGATAGCGAAAACTTATTCAAACGTTCTTTCCATGGGTTGGATTCGGGGTATTTTATTGATGTTTATTAGGCATGATTCGTGATTGTTGGAGACCCGTTGGTGTACTTCGTGCGGTTTAAATGCGATATACTTGCTGATCTAGTTATTTACATCATGGAATTACCCTCGATAACTTTAAAGATCTCAGGATTTAGAATGCGGCTTTGCAGACGATTTGCAGTAACTCTTAGATATACCATGAGACTTATGCAGAAGTCCTCCTCAGAGCCCTAACTTTTGTCCTCCGTTAAAAATTTCCATATTGAAATATCTTGATTACATGACGATACACAAATATTAGTATCGACTCCTACAGTTCCAATGGACGATGAAAGAAACACAAGGCAAAATGAAGNAAAATACCATAAAATCCCTATACCACAAAATCTACCCTAGTAGCATTGTTAAAAGTGATTCGATATTAGGTCATTAGTGATTAGCTTCGGTCATATCGCACGAAGGCCCCCACCGGGAAACGATCCTGGAACCGCTTTTACCGAAGTCGAACGAGTTGCCC
This sequence comes from Ladona fulva, assembly GCA_000376725.2. Taxonomy (NCBI): domain Eukaryota; kingdom Metazoa; phylum Arthropoda; class Insecta; order Odonata; family Libellulidae; genus Ladona; species Ladona fulva. The sequence goes on from KZ308791.1 coordinate 525,962, forward strand.
ACTTCATTATCCGGGAACCCTAAATTTCCCGTAAGAATGACAAGGAAGATAACCAGCAAAGACTGCTGTGATCAGTACATCAGGAGTAGAATAGTACGACTATAACGAATGGTAAGAAATTGGAATTAACAGCCATAGGCTGTGTATGAATCATTGGTAGGTTTATTTAGTGAGTTCAGCAAGGGACGGCCAATCTAAGACGCATCCACCCAAGTGACCCATTGAACCCAGATAAAATTTGAAAATATACTTGTCTTACTTACTAATGTATTCTCTAACTTTCACAGGTAACGTAATCCACCACTAAAAAATTGTCGCAACATTTAACGTAGTTAAAAATTATGATTTATGGGAAATTCTTATTGTAAGAATGGCGCATGGCAAAATCAAAATGAAATGATTGACATGTGAATCATAAAAGGTTGGAAGCTGACGAAGTGACGTTTATTCTAAAGGTAGTTCAGTGTTTCAAGGACGTCCTAAAGCACCGGTTTTTATCACTAAAATCCATTATGCTAAGAAAGTGTTTTTTCCCACGTTGTATCTCTGGAAATAACCTTTACATAGTGAGGAGACACATTTCATCACTACCACGAGCTACTCTCTCGACCTTTATTTCGGTTAGAAGGATGCGTAGCCGATTATTACTTGCGAGAGCCCACTTCTTCAATCCTTTCCCATTACAGCCAGCGAAACTAGGAAAAGCTTGAACGCACGTTTTTGGAGCGATTGCGAGAGGTGAAGACGAGCATGATGATGTCAGAAAATGTTACTCAGAATGTGAGCGAGTCAGGAATTAGGTCTGAGGATTTCAGAAGATACTTAAGAATACCAAGGAAAGTCCTCATTGATGAATGAACACCATTAATCTCTTAATTACTCTAGTAATTCTTTATCCTCGCCGTACGATGATCTCTCCTTTTCCAAATCACGTAAATAGATTAAAAAAGAGTTTAAGACCAGTAAAAGATGCGATCAATTACTATCACTTCCTATTTATCACGATACGATAAAAATATTCCGGAATGTGCATAGAACTGGAAATGCACTCAAATACTCTAATACGAGTACACAAGGCTTTCTTTCTGGCGATATTACGATTAATTATTCACGTCTTACATTAAGCCCACATCATGCAGGGGATACGTGTATGATCATACGATCTTTTCATTGATTATCGACTTACGAGGATCAATCTTCTCACCTTTCACCGTATCCTCTTCTCCTTTACAGATCTAACACAGATATACATAGTCCCCATTCAGATTATCCCTCTAAATCATTTGTCACGCTCCCTCAACTGTTTAAAAGAAAGTACAGAAATTTTCAGTAAAATCTAGCCATAAATTATTCATGAAATTTCCTAAACAAGTGCTTGATTTAAAGAGTCACACTGGTTAAATGGAAGTAATAAACCGAAATTTGAGTTATTCAGAAAGGCAGATAGTCAATGTAAAATGTTATCCCTATATAAACTGTCCGTGAATATTTATTCTGTAAACCACATACGTAATCATCAGCATAAAGGTTTTTAATGGATTAGATTAGACTTTTGCTAGGTAAATACACATACTGCGCTAGAAGGCAACTTTGAGAACATGTCACCACATTTTTAATCTAAAAACTCTATCTTTACAAAGATTAACGAGGTGTAAAAGTCTGACGTGACTAAAGGGGTTAAACTAAAATCCTCCACTTTCCACTTACCTACTACATCTTCCATCATCACTTGTTTTCTACTTATCCCCGCTCCCAATCAAAGCAGGCCTAACAATAAATTAATGAGTTATTTAAAATCCTGAACATAGAAAGCACTTCTCAAAGCAGCGGCAAAAGCTGCTTCGTGAATCCCGTTTGTAGAACAGCTCTTCTAATTTTCAGTGCATAAATTTTCCTTTGAAGAACATTTTCACATAGCTTACGGGATATTGGGTTGAGTACCAGTCGCGTTCGTCTTTTTCACCTCCAATAGTTGACTGTTTGAAGGGCTATATATTCTGAGATGCTCTGGTTGTTACATCTTGATGAATGGTATATTTTTAGCTGGTATTTGGGTACATGATGGAGGAAATTGTACCGTTAATCCCTTTTATAACGTCTTGTTCCCAGCTGTTATAATATGAAAATTATTATCACTCATACCTCACCCGATTGAGGCATGAATAATATTGAATAATGGCATTCATAATGGTTACTCCATATCAAATGCAACGAATAGTGTAACCAGATGATCATTTTGCAACTCTTACGTTGACTTGTTCTACTCATAGCATTCTAGTTGGACAAATTACCTCACTCGTCATTCTGCCTGGTAACCCTCATTCTCTCTCCAATGCTTCAGCTAATGATGGAAGGGTTGAAGGTTGAATCGGCCTTCTGGCAAATACTTCAAAGACCCTCTCAAGCAGAATTACCTTCCTCCCCTTTCCAATGCAGGATTCAGCCACATTATATGTCATCTCCTTTCGGCCTGATCTGAATTGCTCGCTAAAAGTCGGGAGCAGCAGCCGATGGAACATAATCCGCGCATCGAACTCCGTGCGCTGAAGACGCTCCTTGGCCCTCCGAATGCGGACACCCTTTCTCCCGGGCGCTCTCTATCTAGGTGACCTTCAAAGCTCGTTTCCATCGCTTTCGCGCCCTTCTTCCTCCAGATTTCGCCTCCCTGCGGCTAACGGCCGACCTCGCGCATGAGTCGCGCGACCCGAGGGCGGTTCGCGTGGGAAACAGCTCTTCTGTTTTCATAACTGCGATGAGAGGAAAGTGAAAGCGGAGGATGTGAAGTGGATTTGCTAAGGACGCTGTTGCCAAATGCTTTGCAATTCTCTCCTCATTGCCGATACCTTTATTATCATCGTCAATAAGATCATATTCTTTGGGACCAGGGGAAGTGATCGGATTGGTTGTGTTATAAAAGTTCGTATGACCAAATACTGGATTTTTAACGTCTCAGACGCATCTTGAACTCCATCGTGGGGATATGCTGTTCAGTCATGGCTGTCGAAGATTCCAGTCATTACTTTTTCGAGATCTCTAGTGAGGAGTTCGATTAACGGGATATTTGCGGGGATTTTCGTTAGACCGAGGAAGGAAATTTCACTCTAAATCAAGTTCTTTCTTTTTTCTTCGTTACACCAAAATCATTTTCCGTTATTATTATTATCCGTTATGTTGTAGGAAGAAGGCAAACCCAAAATAATTTATTAGTGCATATTAAGTTTGATTTACATTTCGAAATAATAATAAAAGTAATAATTTAATCTTTACTAGCGATATTTGGCGTAATTCTATAGTATCAATGTAGAAATGAATGGTTAAAACTTGAAATATTCCACAGAAATTATTTGGCTATTACTTGGAATCGAACTTTCAGTTCATCTACATTAGTACATCTACATTAGTACCCTGCAAGCCGCCTTTCGGCGTGTGGCAGTTCATCTTTAGGCCCTGAAAATTCCTCTACTTTACACTTTCAGTGCCTCAAAATTGGCTGAAAGTTCGAAACCAATAACCGATGAGCAAATATATGCTGTGGAAGAGCGCAAGTTATTATCATTTATTTCTACATCGATAATACTGTTTCAACTTGAAATAACTATGCTATAAAAATTATAAGTAACTATATCATCTTTTAGATTAGATTTTAAATTTTAAATTCAAAACAATTTTAAGTTTAAATCAGATTTTATATTGAATAAGCAAGGGTGCAGAAATCTAAATAACTCAATGAAGCCTCTCTTTATTATCAGAAATGTAATCCATTTCTTCTGAGGATCAGAAATAAAAGAATTTTAACTTGGCTTATCTTAAAAAAAGGTCAGGGATATCTTCAGGATTCTTGTTTACCTTGCAACCAATCGTAATTTCAGCAATTTTTCCTAATTTGAAAGGAGATGTCATGTTACAAGTAAGGTTTTTCAGCACTGATTGCCGTCATTGGAGAACCTTCATTATCCCCTTAGTTCGAGACAGTGGGATTGGTATTATCGGTAATTTTTGATACAAATACCATGCATCGAAAAGCTCTATTCACTGCCTAGATGCAAAAATTAGGTCAATCGTGCTCCTCCAAGGGCAAAAACCAAGTTGTTATCCGCTCATTGCATCTTTAGCACTTTTGATGACTCTCTTTAGTAATTGCTTTTCACGAGGGAACAACTCATGGAGTTTAAAGAAAGGATGCGATCCAGAGTGCTGGGGATAATTTTCTGCTGCCCTATACAACCCATAATGGAGTGTATGAAGGTTAACGAACTGATTGCTTTTCCTTGCAAAACTTTAAATGGGAAACGATATTCACGCACTTAAAATTTGTATAGTTTATTCCTAATACAATGGTGGTTGCGTCACTTCATATTTTTTTGGGCGGTAATCAACTACTGAATCGTCGAAAAATATTTTATTTGAAATACTAAGCGAATAATTTCCAGGTAGTACTTCAAAATATATTGACGAAAAGGTAAGGTGGCAGATAAAAATATGTTGTTCTTTATTACTGTACGTAAAACATCGATGCATTATGGGACCATGTCAAGAAATGAAAGGTTACTTTAAATTCAAGATGAGACTGAAGGTCAGTTTGATATATCATGACAGAGTGAAAATTGATTGACGTTTTACTGGCAGATTCAAAGGGGAAAGTTGGAGAAGTCCAGAATTTAAATGAAATATGTAATTTGGAGAATTTCTCTTTGAAATGTTTTACATCCTGGTTAGGCTAGATGCAGTGATTTTTCATAAATAAGCATTATTACCAATAGCAAAAGTATTATTTATTTGATTACTAAGGAAAATTGATTGGTGCTTGCCAAGAATTCATTCCTATCCAATGGCAATTTATTTGCTAATATCCATTTATCCAGAAGTTTGAACTTAAACTGATACTAATCAAAGAAACGTTTTCTAATTTCAAACGAAAATTTTCAGTCAATAATAATTCACAATTAAAGCTGTACAGTTTACGAAATCATAATTTTATTTTCTCTATTCTGTTATTTTCCATCCTTCCTTTATGAAATTCCAAACTTTTGACAGGCCTTCCAAAACCATACTATGGTAATAATGATTAGGGTTTCGTCCTTAACGAATCACATCTTTGATCATCTGCTTAAAAATTCGCCTTTACAATTCCCCCTCCTAACCAAGAGTCAAGTCAAGCCTCAAAGTCAGTAGCCTATCACGCTAATCCCTTTATCACAGTAGCTTATTGTACAGGGTACAATGAAGAAATTTACCATCTAATCTTGAATCCCCCTTCGTTTATTTGGGTGCCGAAGCTCGAGAGAATCACAACTGACGGAAGGGAATGTATTCTGCCAGAAACAATCGATCTCTAATCCTAAATTAATTCCAAAACCAAAATGGCCAGGATCAACGCAGCCGAAGATGCGAGCGTTTGACGATCGGGATTATACACCCCGTATGCCTCGGAATCGATGTCCCATTTTGAAATATCGAAAGTAAATTTCCTTTCGGAACCTTGACATTTTGGAAAAGTAAAGACCAACAATGGAGGGACTAAAATATAATCATTTTTAGCACTAACATAAACGCGAGGAATGTTTTTGATCTGCGAAGATACGGGTCAGAAAGGAGAAGGGACTCGAAAGTTTGTGGATATCAAATTCGCATTTCGCAAGTGGTGCTTTTCTCGAGATGATTGTTCTTTTCGTCTCCCGGAAACTAACCGCTCCGCACAGACATTCTTTTCCCGCGAGAGGCCATCGACCTCTCGTCCCGCCTTCTTGCAGACGGACAAACTGCCGGGATACTTACCGGACTTGGTCTAAATTTGCATTCGGCAGAATTAGGATTCACCCTATGCAACAGCTTTAAAACGAAACAATACAAAAGCTTCATTCATTCATCTTATACAAGTAATTCGACCATAACAATACGAAAGAGAAATGACTGACTATGAACTATAAAGAGCTACGCAAACAAATTAATATATTTTTAAGGAAGGAAATAATGTAAGGAAATACATGCGTCATATCGCAACGATACGAAGTTAATGAGCACAAAGTAAAAGGAGAGAGTGAAGCGCTCAAAATTAAAGGAAGGAAATGAGTAGCATAAATATCAATAGATAACATTATTGACGCGAAATAATTACGATGTGTACATTGTCAATGATGTATGGAGATGATTACTCATCGAGTAATTATTACCGCTAAATATATTAAGTTAAGAAGTCAAATTAATACAATCTTATTGAGTATTTGTTCCTAGACATTGAGAAGGAACCAAAACATACACACATACAAGTAAATATCTGATGGAATCGCTAATTTTCCTGTGAAATGAATGGAAGGCGCATATGAAGGATATGTTACCTTATGCACTACCACCAACATTATAACAAACATGAGTGTCTTTCGTTTTTTCGAACACATGTTTATCAGCAGTTCCAGATAATTTGTAATCTCCATGTCAAGACTTACTATAGAAATGAAAGTATCGTACATAGTTCGACAATTCTAACCACTGATGTTAAACTAATGGCTGGAAGCTGAAAATATGGAGAACCTTTATGACACATGCTTACGTTAGGATCAAATGCGACGATCCTAGCATTTGATATGATAAAATGATTAGAAGAGGAAAATGAATTGTGATGTTTACTCGATCCTATCAATGACCGAAACTAGGCTATCCTCTCATATGATAAACTTTGAGAAACACTGAAACGATTTATCAAGTAGACAATTTAATTTTTCTTCGCGTAGCGATAATAGCAAATGACATACTCAATGATATCGAAGGAATTGAAAGGATAGAAAGAGAGAGAACATGCCTGACGTTAATTCGAAGGAGCAGACGCTTCTTACAGAAGAACGACGACGACCTCTGAGCTGACGCAAGATTTCCAAGAAAAGAGTGCGGATGCATAACCTTTCTCGTGCGAAAAATCGGCGTCCGATGTGTGTTGAACAATATTGAGAGAAGACGTATGATTCCTTAGGAAGTGAACCGAAAATAGTTTTCAGTCGTTGCCCAAGGAGAGGCAACACTCGTCAAGTTTCCCTTCTTTGAGTTGCCACGAAAACAATGCACCCCTTAAGCAATCTGGATTGCTTCATGCATCATCTCTTAGCTCCTTCAGAGATATGTACCCGCCTCACCCCGCCGGTCGAGGATAAGGCACTTGAACAAAAGCGAAGAAAGTCGCAGCTAAACAATAAGTCAACAACGACCTATATTACTTTTATTGCGAAAGCCCCTGAAGTATAACACTCCCCTGCGTACATCTCTGTCTATATTTATCCATTATCCTTCTACGGTAATATACGTACCTAAGGTTACTGTTACCGGATGTTCAAGGTTTGTTTGGAATACGACAGGGGTTGTGAGCTGCTAATTATTTGTCTCCGGTCGTCTGAACACAACGAACTATGGAATTTACTAAAATAAATATTTTTATTGTGGTGTTTCGTATCTTCAGATCGCTCTTTGCGATATTTTAAAACCGATGGGTATCTCTTCCATCACAATATACATATGTTTTGTTAAGTTGAGCATTCAAGATATAAATTTGATGCCGCAACAAAAGATCATCGCAATCAATCGAATGTCTCTCGGATATCGAACAGACTGCGATAAATTATTCCTTTATGGGGGTTGAACTTTGAACCGACTTTCACCTTCCATAGGCGTGGCCTAAAATTTGGAACAGAGGTACACACAAGCTGCATCTTTCGATCGAGGCAAAGAAATATGCCCAACACAACCAGAAGAACAAGTCAGTGCGTACTTAAATAATAATACGTACCTAATAATAATGCCTCAACTATTTCGCGAACTTTGATCACTCACAACCATATCGTGGATTTTGTCAATCATTTCGGGGGTTTTCTCTTCCACTGGACGTCCCGAACGATATTCATCTTTTGTGGACGTACGGCCACGTTTAAGTAAACCCAATTGTAAACAGTTGCAAACACAGGAGCAGATGTGCCACAAACTTCATCCAATTCAGCTTTGATTTCTTTTCGTGTTAAGACTTTTAAATATACGTGTTTAATCACTGCTCAAAACTCTCTTTTTTCCACTTTTCTAAATAAATGATATTGCGAGCGCCATCTCTTGGATTTTCTAAGGACTTGTTGAACGACCCCCGTAGTAGTTCATGAAAGTACTCCCACTCAAAAATATATTGAAATCCACTGAATTTAATAATTACTTCGTTTACGATGCATTTTTAATATAGCATTGAACTACTTTATTTTGAACGATTTAAATTAAGACGCATGGATAATATCTCCAATCACAAGAACATTTGTTATACATCAAGTCGAACAGGGTAAATATTGTATCAAAAATGAACACGGAATATGTCAAAGTAGAATGAAACGATCGCTCGTTTTAACGGTGTCATTCAAGAGTTGACTCCACCATTACGTCGGGTGACTTTCGTTCTTTCGATTCTTGTTTTCAAAAAAGTAACGCATCGTCAATCATCGGCAAAGATCATCTGCAACTTTTGAGTGATTCCAATAGTTTTGCTCGAAACTTTGTCGTTTATTGGCCATCGGCTTTCACCTTAATCAATGATTTCAGAGCAAAAATCATAGAGATGGAACTCTTTTGAAATTCTCAAGCACAACCGATATCAGTGACTTTCCCTGAAAATATCTCAAATACCTCCTTATGGGGAAAATGTTCGAACAACTCATTGGGAAATACTTTTTCTTTGAAGAAGTTTTCTTTGAGATGCTAAAATTGGTCTCTGTATATGTGAAAAATAAATCCGCACGAGCGTTGGCGTTTTGTGCAGCAGATGGGGAGTGGTGAATTTAGGTTTCCGTTAGTGCTTTTTTTTGCTTCTTTGAAGGGAAGTTCAAAATTTTATGCAGTGAATGGATCTTGAAATAATCAATTCCCCCTCTCTCTTTAAGATCGTTCAGTGAAGCCATTTTTAGGAAATTTAGAATTAGATTTTGAAATTAGATTAAGATTAAAAATTTTGATTTTTCTGAAAACGATTCGAGCAAGCTGCGAAGCTTGAATCAATATGCGAAAATTAACCCGCAACATTATTAATTAATTTCCTCAAAATATAATTCCAAGGATTTGTTTTTCGATTGCAATCTTCCGGTCTTTTTCTTCTAATGCTCGAAACACATTAATTTTAATTAGGCCTAAACGAGGATAGTAAAAGACCTCGTTTGCATCCCTCGATATATTTTAGTGTAGTGTGAAAAATAATCCTTTTTCGCCCCAAACGTCCTTGTTTCTGAAGTGCACTCATTCTCAGAATCATCAATTAACAGATTAGTTGCGTGGTAATCAGCACCATTCCACTGTCAGGTAGAACGCTCAAACTCTCTCATGTAAACAAATGACAGTCTTGATCCCGCACAAGTTCTGCGACACGAGTACTGCAGTACAAGTTCTGTAGCACGATCCCATCAACGAGACAGAAATCCCAAATCGCTAAATTTACGTTCATCCCTAAGTGCCAATAGTACAGAACACTGCACTTCATCATCAAATCACTCGAAATCAATGTTCGAAATATTAGAGACGACTCGAGAACATGCATCGCACTTCTATTCACAATCACTACGCCCTGCAATGCATGCTACAACCTTGTACAATGAACAAGTAGTGAATTAACCATTCAATATTTAGTTTGTCTTTACACATTTAGATAGCCGTCGCTCAGCCGTTGACAAGGAGCACATGTACTATTCAATTTATTTCCCTAGTATAAACCGTCGCGTATCGTAATGTTTGAAGCGACTTGTTCTGCATACCACTCCCCGGACGGATTTAGGCTCGAAGCACAAAGGTCATGTCGAGGTCCCCATTGAGAAAATTCCATCGCTTCACTGCGGCAATAATAAATTAAATATTGAATTTTAAGAATAATTTCTATCAGTAGCAATTAGTAATGGATGGAAATCACTTTATGTAAAAATTTAAATAAAAATCGTTAAATATATTATGTCATAATATAACAAGGAATCACTCAACATATTTAACGTTCTTCCTTGAAATAAAATTCCATGAATGCGACGCACCTCTGCTTAAATTTGATAAAGTATGCTATCGAAAGTTCTTAAGTCATATTGAGGCCTACAGCTAGCGCCTGCATCACCTGATTCCGCCCGTCTCTCGCGTTAACTGATTTGCCAATTCAATTGGAATTGACGCTTTACTATATCCACGTTGTTTTCCGTGTTATATCTAAACTCATCGAGAAAATCCAAGCTTCACCCTTCTTTCTTCCAACGATTTACATCCTACCAAACGAAGTATTTTTACCGACATGTAACAGCATACCCAAGAAAACGTACCGCCACTCGCTGGATCATTTTTAAGTCATGAACACAACGCTGCAGAACCCCACTGAAAACTTGATTTCGTCGAAAAGTAAGAGAAACCTCGAGAAAAACTGTCGACCGGTGTCTTTCCTTACACATTCAGGTTTACCAACAACGGGCCGTGCACTCTCCATGTAGCAGACGGCTAAAAATCAGAATTCGGTTAGTGCGCGTGGTGACCGTGGATTAAGATGAGAGAGTAGAAACAAGGACACGCCTCGGGTCGTGAAAGTGAGTGAGAGGGGCGGACGGGAGTTTTCGGGATGCGGAAAGTCGGCGTTCCTAATGCAGGCGAGCGTACTGTTTGGAAACTATCAATCGGAAGGAATGCAATCGCCGATATTAAAACAAGGAAGCGAATCTCCGAGCTATGGAAACGGGTCTACACTTCAGCTAATGTGATAGTAAGGTCTTGGAAGTTTGGAAGGCTGTTACTCAGAAGTGAAAGAAATGAATTACATGCGTATCTCATTCCCGAACGTTACTGAAATACCCAAGGATAAACGACACTTGAAAAATAGTGACATGACTTGGACTTAAACCCAGCTTACAAAGCAGTATTGCTTACAAAGCATTCCCGGAAACAGCGTGGAAGAGACTTGACATGGTAACTGAGTAGTTGGAATACCTACCCGGAGAACCTAGGTTCGGGGCCTAGTCATGTCACTATTTTTCACTACTGTTTATCTCTAGGTTTTAAGGCGCAGACCTCAATGGGCAAGGTAATCCACTACTGGATTACTTCAATGATGTTTGGGGTTCTTGCGATGCAGGAATGATTGGTGAACAAGTACAGTGGTACCTAGACTTAAGAAACTCTCTACATAAAAGCCTTTTGACCTACGAACTTTAGAGGAACTGTTTTTTTTTCATTTTGACCTCTAGATACTTGATTTTGAGATACGAACCAAAAACCCGAAATGATATCATGGAAAACTTGGTTTCCAGCTACAAACTTTTCGAGTTACGAACTTCAAAATGGAACGAATTAGACTCGTAACTCGATGTACCACTGTAAAACGATAGCGCTGAGCGGAAAGATTTGTCAAAGGAGTTTTGCAGTTGCCTAAAGGTAAATCTGCGTAAAGGTATGCTGCGGGGGCCTCCCCGCAGCATATTACTATATATCTGTCTATGGATAGCAAATACGACTCTTACATCTCGGGATCTCCCTGCATATTAAGGGACACTGGGCCTATTGGCATACACCTAAATATCTAATTCGATAATTCTATTCGACAGTTGCGTATCTATAATGCCGGTAACCCTCGGATGGCTTCAAAAGAAGAACAGTAGGTAAAAAGGGAGGCGAAAGCTACTCAAAAACTCATCACCAGCGACTTAAATCATCACGTTCGACATTTCGTAATATCTGCAGAAAGTGATCGCCTTCTACGGGATCAAAGAAAACTGAAGAAATCTTTACTGGGAGGATATCTTGTTTCCGAGCGTTTTTTCCGCAAGAAGTTTCCAACGCCTTCGGGTTTTGGAAATTGATATGATGGCGTACAAAAACATTTCATTCCACAGAAGTCAATTTGTCCATTGAAATTTGTCTTTATTAAATGATTAACAAGCATTCAAAAACCATAACATAATATTTGTAAATCAAATTGGAACATATAGCATATCCTTAAAGGTAAGCCCTCATGAAAATGAATTGTAAAGGGCACGTAATTGTAATAATTGTAGGCCGTAAATTACCACGATAGTGGATAATGTAATTGTTATTAAGTTGGTACTAATGCAGTCCTACTTTTGGCCATTGCTGCGAGTTTTTTTACGCTCAATCTTCATTCACTGAAAGTACCAATTTTATGTTTGAGTTCAGCTACACCAAACAAAAATATCGAATTTATTGGGTTGGGTTGTCGGTTCAGCCCGTGACCTCATATAACAAGAACAAATTAAGTTGAGGAAGGAGAATCTGAGAGGGACGAGTGCACCTAAATAAGAGATTATTATATGTAGAGAAATCAGCACCACACTGGCCCTTTTGGAAGATCTCCCGCGAGGCCAATGGCCTCAGAAGCAACAAAAGGGCATAGCGTCGCTTTTCAGCCTCGCTGAGGGTCGCTGCGAACTCAAGGGTGTCCAAAGAGGAACAATAGCCGCTATCTTAGATCTAAGTAATATTTCTAGATCTACCAACACCATGAAGAAACAGAGCCGATTGCGCGGATAACTGCAATAGTCGACGAATGATGACGATGTTTGACATGCTGATGAAAAACATATTTTACCTTTAACGAAATTTTATGACAAAAGGGAACTGAATTATGCTCTTACAATAGTATTCACTCGTGGTAGGTCTAACGAATTGGTAATACTTGGTAAAACATTCTAAAAATACGTCTCTCTTGCTAGATGAGTTACGGAGCATGGATGGTGAACCTTTTATCTTGCCATATTTCATGAAAATAATCTGTAACGTGAGTAGAAGACGGGGTTTCTTTTATTACACTAATTATGATATTGCTGTGTTATTCTAATAGGGGACTTAAGTAATAATAATAATAATAATAAAGGACTTTATTCAGGGCGAGATTGAGACTAACAAGTCTCTTCTTACATCTAACCCTTTGTCATATGAGAAAAGAAAAGAGAGAGATAGCATGCAAAAGTACAATGAAGAAAACTACTTTGTGGATTAAAAAACCTAAGCTAAGAGCTCAGGGGAAAATCTCCACTGCAGGAAAACACCCTCAAGAAGGAGGGTGTGAAAAACCTGCGAAACCTACAGATAGAAAATTAAACTTGATGATTAAAGTAGATTAATAGATTTATAAAAGACATGTAGCGGGTGGAAATCCAGGTGCAAAGAGGTGTACTTTTGAATACGCGTGATTCGCCACATCAGTTCTGGAGCATCGTAATTTTGTACTAATCGCGACCCCGTTCGGTTTCGTATTATTATTGACTTCTTACACAGGGTAACGGTAATTATGACATAATACCGTCGTCATGGGCTATTATCCGCCTATTACCTCCCCTATTATCTTCACGTACGAGTATGGATCATTGAATAAAAGATGCCATTGCACAATTGGTGACTTGGTACGGAAATCTAATCTTCATTCATTGTTACATTTTTTATCACTCACTAAAATTATCAATACGTATCACCCTTAAGAAAAAAGAGAAGATTTCCTATGCCTCTAAATTATGAACGCTCACGCAGAAAGAAGATACGTCTAGCGTGCACATTTTATGTTTCTCTGAGTCTCGCTGTTTCAAAGTTTGCCGGGCATATACGCTTGTAAGTAGACACTTATTTACAGCATTTCAACTTTAACACTTATCATGTAATAGTTCGTAGTTCTGAGAAAAATAAAAGTTTTGAATTGAAATAATAAAAACGCTAGATTAATATGTATTTTAATTAAATACATTCCACAATCATTATTTTCATATTTTATACTAATTAAATATATTATAAGACTAATTCAAGATTTCCAGTCGATCAGCATTACCATACTTGGATATGCATGTTTTTAATATAGTGAAAAATAATATAAAACCGGTTACAGGAACAAAAGACCATAAAATATTTTGCCGTTCTATAACAACATAAATTGACAATCATGCATAAAAGATTCTAATTAAATTCAATTAAAATCATGATAACTCTAACACTAGCTACTGTCCACGGCTTCAAGGAAGGTTAAAACTGACAGGAAACTGAGAGATATGCTCATTCAATCTCAATTAATGACTCGATGTACTTTGGGTACAATGTGTTTTAAGTACACACTATCCAAGCACACAAAATCATCCAGTGAATCAATATCCTCACTCTCTACCGGGAATTACCCAAAGATTTGAATCCTGAACAAGGGGATGAGAACAATATGAATTTTTCTCACGTATTCAAAGGCGGATGACCTCTTTTGATCAGCCGTCTTCAAGTCTCCGCAAGTTGAAGGACACTTTTCCAAAAGTTGGGAAATAAAGACGCCATCGGCTGAGCCAAAGGACTTTACTGTGCGAAACGGTGCTCTTGTGTTCCTTTGTTCATAAAACTGGTCGCAGCTACGCTCATAATATTGCTCAATCATATACATGAGAGCTTTTTGGGTATTCCGATGCCATCCTCCCCATTATTTTCTGCGGACCAACATTTTATGAAAGAAGTAAGCGCTCCGCTGTTGTTGTTTTCCACTTTTTATCGAAGAGTGAGAGTTTCCTTAACAGCTTACTTTTGTGCAAACGCTTACTCGACTACGCGTAAAATTTAAACCAGATTTTTTAGATGTATTCTTAAGATTAATCCTAGGATAATCTAGGATGAGTTTGTTTCTAAGATTTCTCATCAGTTATATGATATTTTTATATATCTCTTTTCAAAATGTAAATACAAATACAAACATCTTTTATTAGGTGAAAGGTCAGGGATCAAGTGAACCACTCATGCAAGAAAGTTTCTTTTAATCCGCCAATATTTCGTATAACTCCTTCGCGTATGTATGTATATATCTATCTTTGTCTTTATATATGTATACTTCAAGGGTAGATCCCCGGGAAATAAATACGTATGACAGAAGGCGGTATTTCGGTATGTTAGGTTCTGCCGGACATGTAAGCATTTCCCCCTTGAAATGGGACGTGCACATACAAAGTTCTGAAGGCCTAAGAAAATTTTTCCCAAATTCGTTTCAGCCATTAATTTTCAAACATTTACTTTAGACATACCGCTGTTTCTTCTATTTAATGACTTTCTAGCCGGTTGAAAATACATTTTTAGTATTAAAAGCATGAGGAAACGATCCGATGATCGATGACCGAAACGATGATGATCTGATAAGTCGTATGTTAATACATGCGTATGCAAAACGACTGCGATTCATTCGCTAGTGCGGAATAGTGGATTTTTGTAGAATAAAACTCATTTAAGCAAATTAAAAATGTGGTATTGAAGTTCACCGAACCTTAATATCAGTCACTATATTTTAATTTTTATCCTGTAACTTAATCGTGTTATAATATAAAGCATACACAGCCATCATAGAAAATGATAATTTACTGATCAATGGAGTATTATTTATTAGCTCAATTGCGATGGCTGTGTTTGTATTATCTACTTATCATTAAATATTAAACGTTTTTGGGTATATTTCTTAAAAGATTCCTCTTCAGTTATGATTTATCATTAAGACAGAAGTACGTATGCTCACAATCTATTAGAATAAAATACTGCCTGAGGTCTGTGGCACATTGAGGAACCATGGTCTAGACGAGCTGCATCTTAAGTAGGGTGACACGTGTTCATTTCATTCACTTCCGCGCAGCCATCAATAACCTTCCTATATCGCAAACAGATTCGCTACTTATCAAATCCGCTCCCCAATTTTTGCCGACGACAGGTAAACATGGTGGCCCTCCGAGAATCAAACCTGGCTCCACTTTCACNAATGTCCTAATATTATTATTGTATCACTAATGAGGAAATATTGTGAAAACCTTTTTTCAACTTATAATGGTATTGTTTCAAATTGTATAAATCTATCGTATACATTTATTGACACATTAATGAATAAAGTAGGAGAATTTTTATGATTCTCTTCGTATTGCCTGAGGAATATTTTCAGAGGTTAACCCTTTACCCTTCGACTGAATGCCATGGTAATTTAATTGCTTCCACATGATTTATAAATAACATATTACCGCCAGGCTGAGCCCAATGGTTGCGCTTTACTAAATGATAAATACTGCCTGAGGTCTGTGGCACATTGAGGAACCATGGTCTAGACGAGCTGCATCTTAAGTAGGGTGACACGTGTTCATTTCATTCACTTCCGCGCAGCCATCAATAACCTTCCTATATCGCAAACAGATTCGCTACTTATCAAATCCGCTCCCCAATTTTTGCCGACGACAGGTAAACATGGTGGCCCTCCGAGAATCAAACCTGGCTCCACTTTCACCCAACTTTTTTAGCGTAACCCACTTGGCTATCTCGCTACCATACCCAGTTAATTTAAGACGCGATTAATACAAAAAATAACCCGTTTCATTTGCCTTTAATACTCCTTCGATCATGTCATCCCGAGAGGTGATTAACGAAGTTTGTTGAACCAACTGCAAGACGGTAATGCGGAGAGTAATGCAGCCATTAACGAGCGATGGAGACATTACACGTGATGATCACCCATTTTAATCGCGAAGTGGAGTAAATGTACGGGCAGCGAGATTCTTTGACGGCTCGTAAGAAGGGAAGAGAAACTTCCGAGAGTGAGAAGGCGTTCGATACGAGAATGCGAACGCGATGACCCACTTTGGCTAGTGCATGACGGCTATCATTCCAAATGGCACATGCATTGTAACGCTCTCTTGATAAAATATTCTGCAATTAGCGGCCGCTGTCTATGTGAACGTCTATTCAATAGGCGGTGGTGAAAGTCCTCCCAAAGTTTTGAGAAAGGAAAAGTGGACGGAGAATGCAGTTTTCGAAGGGGTGGCCAAACCAGGAGTTTTCCATTTATTTATGGAAACTTTTGGTTGCACGCTGATTATTTTTGCTCTTATTACACGGATGAATCATCTCACGGAATAAAAGTCCATGATTAGAGTAGTCAAGTGGGTCGATAAGAATTAAATTATATCTCGAGTTTTTGCTTTTTTTATTCTAGAATTGACAATTGATGGAATTTATTTCGTCGTTTTGTCCTACAAGCCCAAAGGCATGCCTCGTACAGTGAGGCAATTAAAATAAAGTAGTAAAGTAAAGTAGTATGAATGTAAAAAAATTATAAATATATACATTCCAAAGAATATTGAGTTTCTAGAACATGCTTTGAGGAATGTACTCGCTTCTGTACAGCCTGATTATATTCCCCACATGAATGGTCGGAATTACAGTTCCTAGTTTCCAATAGACAGCTCATTTTGAAGAAAACATTTTCAGAGAATAATGCTATAGACTTAGCGAAATTATTGTATTCGAATCCACAGTAAAATTTATTCCAAATCTGATTTTGTATGTGTTAACTGGAGTTATATAGCGGATAAGGAATAGAGAATTTGGGAGAAATTAATTCGTGTGAATTGATGGTTGTGGTAAATTGAGCTTCGTTTAGATTTCTACATATGAATAAAATATTTTATCTTGTAAGTTAATTAATTCTACTTTCCTCTAGTAACATAAATGACTCTCTATAAAATAAGAAAGGGTAACTCCAAATTAACCATAATATCGTTTCCCTAGCCTTTTACACCTCTACTTTCTACATCTACATCTACATAAATACCCTGCAAGCCACCTTTCGGCGTGTGGCAGGGGGTGTAAACACCAAGCCTTCGAGTTACCCTTTTAGCTTATTGTTATCGCGTATCGTTCGCGGAAAGAATGAGTCCCTAAAACGACTTCCCTCGCTGAGTGATGCCTGCCAATGTAAGTTCAGTTTTTATCTTCCGGAAAGATAACCCTAAATTCACTTTTTACTATTTTCTGTTTTTAAATCCCTTAGCTTAAGGCCTAAATTTCTTATGGATCCGCAAAAGAGGCNCGGCGTGTGGCAGGGGGTGTAAACACCAAGCCTTCGAGTTACCCTTTTAGCTTATTGTTATCACGTACCGTTCGCGGAAAGAATTAGTCCCTAAAACGACTTCCCTCGCCGAGTGATGCCTGCCAATGTAAGTTCAGTTTTTATCTTCCGGAAAGATAACCCTAAATTCACTTTTTACTATTTTCTGTTTTTAAATCCCTTAGCTTAAGGCCTAAATTTCTTATGGATCCGCAAAAGAGGCGAGCAACTTTTATGAGGCAAAGTATTTTTTTTTATAATTGTACTGGCATGAATCTCTGCCTTAGAATCTCACAGTAGACACACACAGTGAGAGGAGATCACTGCGAGGAGACAAGCGGGCGCTAAGCAGCCTTGATCACGTCCAATCCTCTCATGGAATTTTGATTCCACACTTCAAAGCCAATGCTGTCAGTTGGACAACAGTTTCCAAACTTAACTCTCACCCGAGGAAAACAGGCTTCATGCCCAACCCTGGGTGTCACGGTCAGAAGATTACACGTGGGCCCCTTTTGGCCTCATGACACAAGTTAACTTCTTCTGATCCAAGCGGCACCAAACTGTGTTACTGTGTTTCCTATATTATAATTTTCAAATTGTAGTATTGACTAAATATTTTTCGTAGGCAACTTTACAAATTTTCATCCTGATAAGATCGCTTTCATCAGTGAACTTAAAGCATTATCTGAGGCTGTTCCTCAATTATATATCGATATAGAATTCCTTGAAAACGGATATATGTAACATTAAAATTAATCTTAGTTCTGAAGCATTATCGGTCGATAAATCCCTTTTAAATTCTCTTTATGTATGCGACTGCCATAACAGCATTTTAGATTTATTAATCAATACAAATGATTGAGGACTCTTCAAACTAGTAATATTTTACACTAGAAATTTACAATGAAATTTATTTCTAAGATAAGATTAACGGACAATTGCAATGTTTTGTGGAAATATTCTATGTTTGAAGGAAAAGAGACTTTATACTTTTTTCACAGGATTTTAATGCAGACACGACCAGGTTTCAGCGAGTGATCGCCGTCATCAACCTGGTTGTGTCTGTATTAAAATCCTATGGAAAAAGTAGTCTCTTTTCCTTTAAATTTATTACTGAGAAACACTACCGGTGACGCAGTGGCTGTAAGTTTTTTGTATACTTGTTCAGAATTTCAAACCATAACTACCAACAGAACAAACTGGTGTCGTTAAAAATAACTAGTAGTTGTTGAATTTTTTTAAATGTTAAATCTCTTAAGCTCTATTTAATTTATTATGTGACCCACTTCCTCGTAAAATCGTTAAAGAGTTGAAGTAGCTTTAGAAGTCAGATTTCGTCCCCAATCTCAAATCGCGAGAATGTTAGATTCTTTTTATCAAAACTTTGCACGCTTGGTATGGAAAATTCCTCGCAGCATACGGCTCAGAGAAGGTAGATGTCTACATAAATAACTTCGGCATTGCCAATAGATAAATCGATATGATAACTGTTTAGTGTCAGATTGATTATTTGAGAGTTCGCTTAAAGTACTTTTAATAAGAATGGATAATTGAATGAAAAAGTACCACATTTGAATGTAGCCATTTATAAATTAAAATGCTTTGATGTATATATATTAAATGATTTATCATTAAGACAGAAGTACGTATGCTCACAATCTATTAGAATAAAATACTGCCTGAGGTCTGTGGCACATTGAGGAACCATGGTCTAGACGAGCTGCATCTTAAGTAGGGTGACACGTGTTCATTTCATTCACTTCCGCGCAGCCATCAATAACCTTCCTATATCGCAAACAGATTCGCTACTTATCAAATCCGCTCCCCAATTTTTGCCGACGACAGGTAAACATGGTGGCCCTCCGAGAATCAAACCTGGCTCCACTTTCACCCAACTTTTTTAGCGTAACCCACTTGGCTATCTCGCTACCATACCCAGTTAATTTAAGACGCGATTAATACAAAAAATAACCCGTTTCATTTGCCTTTAATACTCCTTCGATCATGTCATCCCGAGAGGTGATTAACGAAGTTTGTTGAACCAACTGCAAGACGGTAATGCGGAGAGTAACGCAGCCATTAACGAGCGATGGAGACATTACACGTGATGATCACCCATTTTAATCGCGAAGTGGAGTAAATGTACGGGCAGCGAGATTCTTTGACGGCTCGTAAGAAGGGAAGAGAAACTTCCGAGAGTGAGAAGGCGTTCGATACGAGAATGCGAACGCGATGACCCACTTTGGCTAGTGCATGACGGCTATCATTCCAAATGGCACATGCATTGTAACGCTCTCTTGATAAAATATTCTGCAATTAGCGGCCGCTGTCTATGTGAACGTCTATTCAATAGGCGGTGGTGAAAGTCCTCCCAAAGTTTTGAGAAAGGAAAAGTGGACGGAGAATGCAGTTTTCGAAGGGGTGGCCAAACCAGGAGTTTTCCATTTATTTATGGAAAATTTTGGTTGCACGCTGATTATTTTTGCTCTTATTACACGGATGAATCATCTCACGGAATAAAAGTCCATGATTAGAGTAGTCAAGTGGGTCGATAAGAATTAAATTATATCTCGAGTTTTTGCTTTTTTATTCTAGAATTGACAATTGATGGAATTTATTTCGTCGTTTTGTCCTACAAGCCCAAAGGCATGCCTCGTACAGTGAGGCAATTAAAATAAAGTAGTAAAGTAGTATGAATGTAAAAAAATTATAAATATATACATTCCAAAGAATATTGAGTTTCTAGAACATGCTTTGAGGAATGTACTCGCTTCTGTACAGCCTGATTATATTCCCCACATGAATGGTCAGAATTTCAGTTCCTAGTTTCCAATAGACAGCTCATTTTGAAGAAAACATTTTCAGAGAATAATGCTATAGACTTNGATTTTTCCCATGTATCCTCTTCAATGAATAACCGAGTTTTTTGTCGATTGGATATCGTGTCACCTCAGAAAGGGCCATAATGTCAAAACCCACTATGAATTAAGATACTCAAATATTCATTGAATTATGCGAAAAATACTCATAATATGGAACGTAAGAGTAACATCGAATGGAAGATGAAAATGTGGAAATATTGTTGTCTCTACATTGCAATGAATTCAGTAGGAGCACCGTTAAAAATACGTAAATCCCATTACTAGAACTCAAATATTATTGATAAGTGAATTTATTACAGTCACCATTCGTTAAATCCCTCGTTGAATTTTTTCCTTTGAATTTGGCTTTGAATATGCGCACAAAACCATAATAAAATTATGAACCCGATCAAAAATCAACATGGCAAACATTCGCTCAGATCGTTAGTGAAACAAACTACTGCACCACTTAACGGGAGGAAAATCTATTTATCTTGGTAACAAAGCGATTTGCTTCTTTTCGTTGAAACGCTATGACCAGAATCGGGCCAGAAAAACAAACCATTGTAAATTTATTCAGCAAGAAGACTAGCACCAACAAAAGTAAAGGAGTCAAGGCTGAAAAATCCTTTTTCTTG
>KZ308791.1:548042-563400 GCA_000376725.2 Ladona fulva
ATATATATATATAAATGCTTGCATAAGTGACGCGCGATTCTTAAGAATTTTACATACCATCCTACAAATATGGCTTTAGACCTAGAAAAATAACAGTAGACCTTGAAATGTTGCTTAAGTGGAATACTAACGCAAAAGGTATAATGCATTTCGGCAAATTTCTTCCTAAATATTGTATTAATAACAGAAAGAGTCGAATTAATCTTTCTTCCGTTATCATTCATATTAAATTCATATCGTACCGCTTTTAATTATTTATTTATTAAAAATGTATTCAAATTTAGTAGATGCAATCCACAATTAAAAAATATTAGCCTTGGAATCACTGAGAGGTAAAAGTGTCAAGGAAACACAGGATAAGAGGAAGTTTACCTAGGTCAGCGGGGAAGTAAATATGAAATTTAATTTAAAAGTTCGGTTTTTGTGAACTACAAATCACACTAATAACAAGATGCTTACAATTCTTGCAATATTTTCAGGATTCCGCAATTTTAATGGATGATAAACTAAATAAACCAATGGATAAAGTACTTAGGAAACTTTGATGACTTACATTCAGAAAGCTGATTGGCAATAGAATGTCTAAATCAAAACATATTTTCCATGGCTAATCATATTTATAATTTTATTGTGTTCAGTTATTAGTTTACAATTGTTTATAATTTAATTTGTTTATCTTTAAATTTTTTTATATATTTCTTATAATTAAGCAACTATGAAAATCAAAAAGTATTCTAGTCGCGGTGAAAAGACAACTGTGATTAACAACGCCGCCAAAATTTGGTGGCTGGTAAAATTTCGACAATATTCACTGGAAATAACTGAAGCAATATACACGTATAGCAATACTAACAAAGGTATACCGTGTGGGAGAATGAGTGAACAAACCTCTGTGAATATGTATATGCATGTCTAATTCAAAAAGTTACCAGTAATCGAAGACAATTTCACCAAAGGTCTACTTTTGCTGTACTTTAAAGGTATTGCCGTGATGTAGCATTCATTATGGATATAGTCCGAAATATCTCCTTCCGTACTTTCTGATTTATCAATTAAAAATTAATCAATTCGTTTTACAGATGCCTTCTTCTATGCTGGAACCTCGAAAAATCCAAGTGGAAGTGGATTCAGGATTAGGGACGAAAAGGGAACGTAAGTTATAACATATATATAGCCGAAAATAAGGTCTTCAATTTTTCAGTGAAATAATATAACAGTACATAACTTATATTTAATACTATATTATACCCCAATTCACAAAAATTCAACATCTTAAGCTTTCTTAACCTTCATTGTAAAGTATGTTAGGGTGTTTTCGATGATGCAGAGTAATCAAATTCCATTTTCATTATGATAAATAATTTATCTTAGATCACATTCTTTAAGCCCAACTAGTATAATCGCTAGCTTCTTTTTAAAGAATTTGCTGCCATTCGTTTTCGTGATGAAGGTTGGATCCACAATATGAGAATGTAAATGAGAATAGGCTTAATTCCTTTTAGATGAAATAGATCATGAAATTCCTTAAGAAATTTCTCCTTAAGGCCCAAGACGATAAATCATAAAAGTCTGTACTTTTTAATCAATGCACAACATTATCATTATGAATGAAGAAAACTACACCGTGAAATTTTTCCGCACGACTTTAAATTTAACTCAAAACAGAAGTTTTTCCTTTTAATTTTGGAAAATTGGTTTAATTGATGAAATTAAGACCGCAAGTGACCATACACTTTTCAGGGAACCTATTCCTTAACCTATGTATTCTAAAAAGTAAATACACTCAATAATTAAATTATTAAAAAAGCGATATAATAAATTCTTTAATATAAATATAATAAAATAGTAAGTACCCAACTATAGAATAACATCTAGGTGTATACCAAAGTTTTATTTTTGGACTCACTACTAGCATTTCCAACTTTCGTTTTCAAGTACAAGCAGTCACATTGTTGTAACAAGTAGTAAGGTATCGATGCAACCGGCTGAAGCGCCTCTCAAAAGAGGCACCGATACGAATATTGACTTAATGCTTAAAATGTTTTCACGCCTTGAGCTGTATGGTATGTTAATTCAGTTCACCTGCATCCACAGTATACATCATCCTAAAGTATCAAATTATATCAATTCATTCCGAAGACGTAACTTTGGATCATCGAGTATCTTAAGCCTTAAAATTTTATTCGAAAGATCATTGTACGATCCCTGTAAAGGATATCCAACGATGTGTAAATAGAAAAACTGTAGGGAACTCCAAAGACCTAAAAATGCAAATAATGCCACTTATTTTTTTCATAATTTGAGTCACTCCGTTGACTTTAGCCTCAATTCTTTTTATTCCAGACTGAACGTCCTTGGGAAGTATAAGAAGAAGCACATAACGCTGACGCTGCCAGAAGGGAAATCTCTGGCGAACATCCGCTGGTTCTCCGTGTGGTGCCGCGAGTTCGAGGTGAGCTCTGGTCCCTTAAAGTGGGTTGTTTCTTGCCCAATGCAGTCACTTTCTTCGCCATTACATCACGAAGTCGCTAAGGAGTTCTAATATGCAGCCAAGTCCGAGGAATTTTGAAAGTCATCGCTTTTCAGAAATTAACAACAAGCAATGTTCTGTGCTGTAACTGGGGTGGAACAAGTGGATCATATTTCCCGGGTGTGACTCAAAATTTGCCATCTTCCAAGCGGTATTCGCCTTCTCAGTATCTTTGCAGCATCTATCCACCAACTTAAGCTGACATGTTTAAATATAAACGCTATCCGATCACTCCAAAAATCATAAATTGTCATTACATTCCAATGAAAAAATGCGAGAGATGTTTAAAAAGTTCCTATGATCAAGTCAAACCGCATCTGGGATAATTTCAAACTATAATAAAACCGTGCTGTGTTATCGAGCATTGTTGAAAGTGTCTGACAATGAAGGGTCTTAAACAATTCACGATAACTACAGCGAAACGCAACAACAGCTTTTTGAGAACAACGATAATCGTGGAATAACAATATGCAATTGATCTATAAAATGTAAATGAACGTTTAAAATCATGATGTGTAACTGTAATGAATACCCTATACTGTCGTGTATAAATTGAACTCTGTATTTCGACAAGTACACATTATTCAATTATTTTAGAATTTTAATTTTGCTTAACTTTGTTTCATTTTCAATCAATGAAATTTCCGCCCTTTATAAATCATGGTATTTATCATATCTATCATGTTGGAGTAGATTTAATCACCTTTACAATCCACAGAAGGAATTTTATAGAAATTACCTGCATGAGCTCGCTAGCAAATTAATATTTTTATTTAATTCACTATAAATATCACTCTCGTGAATAGACAGACCTTACATTTTTACTTCAAAATTGTGCTCGTTAAGGCCGATTTATGCACGAGCAACTACATTTAATTTTTTTATGTGAATATGTGAATTTTTGTAATCAAAAGTTATTCTAGTCATAAATGTTCTTACCTCTCTCATAAAGGTCCTTGTCTCTCTATTCATAAAGGTTCTTACGCCGTCCAGTGGCATTAAGTTTTGAAAAATATACATATATATGCATCAAGCAATGTGGAATATAGAATCTTATAAGATACAGCAGGGCAGAAAAATTAACTTTAATTATGCCGTTGACGAGTTTTCTGCGTCAATTACTTGATTTCCGAATATATTAATTTCTGAAACGAAATTTGGAAGAAAAGGAGGAAAATCGTACTTTTCCCATTTCTTACTTTAGTCTCTGGCTTTGAAATACAGTGAAGACTTTCAAATACAGTGTAACTTCCATTGCTGGGGAGTGTCCGTTGCCGAGGAGTGTCTATTGAAGAGGGGTTCAAAATGTATGTAAAATGCTTTGCTTCTTCTGATAGGGATATCGTGAATCTGTCCGTTAGGAAGGGTTGTTATACATGGATTTGAATAAATTCTAAGGATGAAAAATTAGTGATTACGTTCCAATTTTCCCTTCCGAGGAAAGGAAACTTTGAAATCAAACAATTGAAATGCATATCCCTTGCAGGTGAACTTTGCTGACGTGAGGATACCTCATGGGTTCGACTTCCCGAAACCAGTGAAAGTTGGTGCAATTGACGCTGGAATCCATGGAGTCAAGTCAGATTCCATTACCATCGTCGATGCGCAGACTCTTCTGGTGCCAAACTTTTCTTACGATGGAGAGGCTCCAGGTAAAACCCACTTTTACGATCGAACCCTACTTTTTATATCACCCTGAACTCTGCGTTGAACGAATCCCTAACATTCTCATATATTACTTTATCTCCTCTTGGTAAGTCGATCTTACTTCAGCGAAAACAAAGTAGCCCAAATAAAGGTAAACGCATACAAGGCTTTGTAAGTATGAAATCTATAAAATAGTGAAAGAGGTGAAAATGTTAACGAAAAGAAACCTATGAAGACCGAAGATCTAACTTCAAAAAATGAGATTATAATGCAATAATTGTTATTACAACAGTTTCCTACATCAAGTAAAGATGGGACGAGGTCATTTCCATGTGATATATAATTTAACTTAGCGACAACAAATTGAAAATCAGCAAAACCTTTAAAAATTAGGATCTATAAATAGGCATTTGAGAACATATGATGGGGATCGTAGATGATTGCTCGACCGCACAGCATCATACTCATACCAACCATCGTCAAATATCCTTAACATGAGATCTTCGAACAGAAATGAACGACAGTCGCAACCTTAACTTTGTAGAATCGGAAGAACACAAACTTTGCGCGTAAAGAAACAAGTAATGACCGGAAGAAAATTTGTGATCGATTTCTCTTCGAAATCTTATCGTCAAAAGAGACACATTGATAAATGTACGAGTGAGAACAAAACTAAACATTGACTCTTTATAATATATAAGTCCCATTGATGGATGTAATAGTCAAACAGAAAAGCTCACCAAAACCATCAGCGAAAAACTTACAGAACCAGGTTGATACGCATTTCGCTTTCTAAGAGAGCATCTTCGGAGCACGGACAATTCTGTTGTCGTCAATTGATTAATTCGTAATAAAAAACATAATCACAGGGAATAAAATATTGACTGTAATTGGGCGCAATTAAGAATGACATCGAAACAAGTGTATTAGCTATCGCTAAGGCAATGATAAGCAATAACAGGGGAAACGCCTTCTTCAGTGATGATGGGTGAAATTTGTCATAATTTCCGAAAGCACGATTCAAAATGAAGACAATGATGACAAAATGATGACAATAAGCTTTAAATCAGAACGAATGGATGGGCAATGAAACCCTTTTCAGAAGAAGAAAATCAGAGAAATAGATGCTAGAACAAGTCGTTTCAAAAATTCATTTTTTCCGCGAACAATACGCGAAAGCAATCGATTAGTGAAGTAGAGTCATAGTGCTTGCACCCCCTGCCACACGCCGAAAGGCGGCTTGCAGGGTACTTCTGTAGATGCAGATGTAGAATACTGAAAATCAGAATGCCATCAGCAATAGTGGAATGAGTTATTATTATACGTTGATAGAAAGCCATAAAATATGAAACTAGCTAAAGAATTAGCCATAAGAATACCAAGAGAACACATAAAGTAAGAATTTGAGATGTCCATTAATCCCCTCAACAACGTCCATATTGCTAAAATAACAAAATAGAAGTAAAAACTGAAGGCAACTCCCACTACCAAATGAAATAAGAGCGACGTCAAACAATATTGACATTTTAAAATCTTCTATTGCTGAACATGATGTTTGATTAAACAGTAAACAAATCAAAAAAATATAAGTTAGACGCCAGATAGGAAAAGAAGATGAAAATCTTGCAATACGCAAACAGCATTGAATAGAAAAGTCAAAAGCAGGATGGTCTACTGCGACTCAATGAGTCTGTAACAGAACAGGCATCTGTATGCTGTATGTATCGTACATGAATTAACCTGATAAACCTTCTGAAATTAGCAGACTTAAGTTGTTCCAGAAATTTTCAGTCAGTGTTAACTTGGGTAGAAGGAAACCTAATAGCCATCTTGGTGAAGATGAGTAGATACACCTCGATATTTTCATGAAAACAGGAAACCTAGAAGGTGAACACCCTAAAATACCCTAATAACTCGTGAAGGCAAGCAGAGGGAATGGAAATCTGGGACACACAACAGAATTGTACGAACGCACGTTCGGGCGTTCATAATAACAAGAGCCTGAACAATATTTTGATTTAATTTTCAGCAATCTCCTGAAGCACCACATCTCCATTGTCTCTTAAATTCATTTTTCTTCTGCTACTGTGACCCATGTTTCTCAGCCATTTAACAGATAAATCCATTTAAAGGCTTTTGTGAACAATTACCTGATCTCTAATGTTGTTGTATTTCCTACCGAGAAATTTTTTATGGTAGAATTATCTCATCTCTTGGACTACTCCACTTATTATTTCTCTCTTTCTCCTTCCATTGCTGGCAATCGTACTATCTTAACAGCAGAATTCTCCGAATCGATCAAGGTTGTCTATTCCCAAATTCACCCGAACATTATCTTCTCCGTTACGGCAACAAGACATCACTTTGGTATCATTATATTTAAAAAAGTGACTAAAAAAATCCTTGGACCATCTGTAACGCAACTGCTTTTTCTCTTGAAGACGCTAAGTTCTGGGCTGGCCGCGGTGACAAACCCGACTCCCAGGGCATTCGAGTGGCGGATGAGAACGGCAGATTGGGAACTCCATTGCGACGATACGACAGAAGGACTTTGGTCCTCACTCTGCCGGGAGACCTCACAGTCTTCGACATCGGACACTTCGGGGTTTGGTGCGAGGCATTCGCGGTGGATTTCGGTCACGTGTCCATCCCAAGAAACCTCAACGTGCCTCCGTCACTACGCATGCTGGGAGTGTCTCCTCAGGTGAGTCCGACAACTACGCCGATTTCTTGGCGAATTAATGGAGGCGATGTGGCTTAAGAGGCAATGCAAATGCAGTCAGTCTGCTTGATATGTCACTTCCCCTTCTTGGAGAACAGGAGGGATACAACCATCCTGACCCATGAGGAACCACACTCGCTTTTAAACCAAAAAATTCTATCGGTCACTTCCGCAGGAACGATCTAAGGTTTCGCGATCCCTCCACCAATCCATTGTTGTGCGAATTTCAACTGCAGCTAATTGATGACTAGATTCCTGGATGGATAGATAGGTACATGTCCCGGGTTCGATTCCTGGTGGAGGCCCACAGTTAAATGAAAAGCCTTAGATGGCAAAATTACCTCAGAAGTCGAAGCACCTTTGTAAAAAATAAAAATTTATAACTAGTAAAATTGGAGCAAAATAATCCTTTCAAATAATTTAAATACGCTTTGAGAGCACAAAATACATCTTCGTGCATTCGTTAAAAAAAAATAATTTTAACGCATCAGTTAAAAATCTTTCCAGTCGATTCCTATTTTCGGTTCAATATTTTAGAAAGTTCTCAACTATTGTAACGATACCTAGGAATTGCTTCATTCACCACAATTCCGTAGCCGACTTAAGAACAAATAGTTCCCTATTTCATCTCCATATTTAGCTAAGTCTCGGTACATATTAAGACTTCGCCAAGGGGCTTCACAATACCCCGAAAATATACATAGCTTGAGGGCTTACAGAAATCAAATAATGTACACTTTGCCTCATATTCGTATATATTCACCATGATATCATTCTACTATTCATAAACCCCCTACACTAATGCAGCAGTAAAGGCTTCAATATTAGGTTGTGTTCACTGCAAAAAAAATGCCAAAGAGCGAAATGCTCTAGTCGAATGAAACTGCATCAGCAATTGAATTTTCAAGCCTTGCTGTCAACTAAGTCATTTGCTATGGGAAGCATTACATTGATTCTAAACTTTGAAAACTTTACCAATACATACAATTAGACGAAGGAAAGTTTAGCAGCAACATTTATCACATTCATTTTACGTTCCTAATTAAATTATCCATAATATGCTGCTCCCATTCTTGAATATGAATAGTTTCTATTGGCCTCGACTGAACTGGATTAAGTATTTCCATTACAAAGTACCTAAAATTTTACGAATAACGTAAAAGTCTAGAGCTCCTCCGAACGATTCTAATATAGTAAGTGCGAGTCTTTCATCGCTAAAATTCGCAAAATACTTCATTTGATTTAGGGCTAACACAATTCGTGAAAAATTGATTCAAATCAAATAAGAACCATTTAGATGAAGGGAAGAAAATAGATGCCCTGAGGAATTTTATACAAAATATTTCATTCGAGCTGTTTTCTGCTTTTCTCAGCGATACAACAGAATCGCTTGCTAGAAAAGAAATAAGAACTTACCAAAATGCTTATATTAGTGCTAAAAATATTAACTGGAACCAACCCTTGAAGTTTATTACCAATTCTGAAGGGTTAGAATTGTGTCAGGATGGTTGGTACAAAAACCATTTCTCCCGGAAAATGAAAAGTGACATATCGTCGGCAATACTGGCTGCAGTCAGCCACCACATGCAATGCATTTTTATCAAATGGCTGCATACATGTAAATTTTAGTTGGATGCAAAATGCATGACAGTAAAATTTTCTCATGAATTTTTATGCCATCGCCTCCTTTTCTTAAATAAATTTTTCATTTACAATTGCAAGGCAATGTACATGGTAAAATTTTCTGTTTGACCTAAACTTTGTAAATATTTTTGGCTTATTGTAAAAAAATTGCCTTTATGGTTGAGGTAATGCATGAAATTAGTTGAGTAGAAGTTTATTAAGCACCAATTAATTCATCGGTTTTTGGGAAGTATGGGATTCCAGAAATTATTTGTAGATTGTAGTAATTTAGTACACTTAACCACCTTCCTTTGCTTTACACACCTTTAAAACATTTCTGCACTGTACTTAAAGACTGAGGCATACATACGAACCCAGCGATGCAGGGGATAAAATTTGTATCGAATTTCTTATAAGAATTAAGGTACCAAAATGTTAAACCGCTTCACCGAAAATATTTAATTAATAGAGATTAAATTATTTAATTTTGATTGGAGGGATTGACTAAATGCAGGGAAATATTAAATGTAAATAAATACAGGAAATAATTTAAATTTAAATACATTAAATGGGTGCAAGTGAGGACGAACTAAGCACGAAGTTGAGCGCGAATAGCACAGAAAAGCTGTGAAAAAGTCATCGAATCCAAAGATTTTACCTTTGTTTCTTCGACCATCATATAATAAGATTCCACAAAATCTGATGAAAGAGGGATAAAGACAAGTACACGTTATCACAGGATTTAATAAATAAAATAAAAGGATTTGACACATGTCTTCAAAATCTCTTTAGATACCCCGTAACTAAAATGAATCGGATAAAACAGAAATAATAATGATAAAAAATGGGATTTTGCGATCGACGTATCAAGTACATATCTACTGATAAGATAAAGCCAAATTGCTACGTGTATTTAAATGAGATCGAAGCAAAGAAACACGTACTTTTGGTACTAGTGGCGCAAGAAAGATGAAAATATTTAATTGCCCAAGTCAGTCTGTTCGATAGGGTTCATTCGTAACTGATAAAATTATAAGAAAATGAGTAGCTATGCAGATTGATTTTTCCTCTCAGGTACTATGAGGTGTCAATATCAGATACATGTGTGGAATTCGAGTAACTCGAGCTCGTAATGAAAGAAACAAGGGCTAGGTTTTAGGTAGGAAGGATAAATTTATAGACTACAGTAAAATCTACCTCGTCAACTTTTTTTTAAATTAGTGTATTACGTGACTGCAACAATTTTACTATGTCAAATTTATTCAAGTGATAAAATTACCTATAATTAATACGTATTACCTAAAAATTCGGATGCCTGAATGAATTGTCAGGATTTAACAACATAACGATCTCATAAGAACTGACGATCAGTGGGTTTAGGGACTTTCCGAAGAGATGATTCTAAACTATAAAATCTTCATTCGACGTAAATCCAACGTAAATCATTCATTCCCAGTTATAATAATACCAAATTGAAGTTGTTCTTATAAAAGTATGTATATCTTTTGACTTTGTTGATTCCAATTCTAATGGATAGAGGTCAATCGTATTTAAATAATTTATATATAACAATGAATATCGAAATCGATTGCTTTAAATAAAAATTATCAAAGTTGATTGCAACTGAGGTATGTTGGCCAATCCTGGGATAAAATGCATCAAGAGACATTTCTTTTGAAGTGGAATAATTAACTATTTTAAATTTGAAAAGCTTCAATAGCACCTAGCTGTAATATTGTCCACATAATCATGACTAATTCAAGACGAGGGAGCATAGCACAAGCTTTCTAAATATTTCCGCTTCAATATGGAATTCATGGAAATTTATCAGAATATTACAGAGTAGAACAATGAATTGATTCCTATAAATTACAATGACAAGAATACCAAGAGCGGAAAAATTCAAGTCAGCTGAGAAATTTACTAAGAGTAGTTAAGTTCGAAATAAATATATATTACAGGGAATACGGGGAAACTTCAATGTATGAATTTGGAAGATTATATGGCTCTGAATGAAAATCCTAATTCCAGAAAAATCCTTTTCATTAGTAGTTCGTTCCTTCGTATATATGTGCCTTTGACAACAATTAAGACTGAATAAATGGCAGGAAACTTAATCAATAATGAAAATTGCGTACATCCTGTTATTTATACCTACCATAATCCATCCACGAAAACGACGAATGACCAAGACTCAGAGAGAACGACTAAAGCGGAAATTAATAACTTTTTTATGAGTCTTCCACCTCTTGGTTGGTTCATATGCCTTAAACTTCCCAATTCATTTATTGTATAGTAACTAACCTCTCCATTACCTATATGTTTATATATGTTATATATATAAACCAATATTTTTGTCATTGCATCTGTGTTTCGCTGGAATTCATCCTTCCGTTACCCTCTTCTGCAATAAATCTTCTTTCAATATTTGTCCCAAGCCACTCTCCCTCCTCTATTTACATAAACAATGAGAATTATTTCCTCTTTCACCATATCCAGCTCTTCTTCGTTTGTTTTATTATCAACGCAGCTGCCTTTATTCCTGTATACATCGCTCCCATTTCAAAAAGCCTCTAATCCTTTAATGGCTTCCTTTCTTCACATCCCCGTTTCTCATTGTGAGTCTAGACTTGTCTAGATAAGGATTTCTCTGGCTATTTGTTGATACATTTTTCAAGGTTTCTTATCATAATTTCCAATGGTTCCATGAAAGCATCTTTGCCCATGGCTATATATCTTCCAATTCTTCATTTATGGAAGCATATTTACTCACTACTCACGTATGGGTACCTATCAACCTCTAAAAGCTTTCCGCAATCTACTTTCAATCTATCAAACCCACTTCCATTACTTCCAAACCTTTGTTTATTCTAATTCTTTCTCTTAGCT
Source organism: Ladona fulva (assembly GCA_000376725.2). Classification (NCBI taxonomy): domain Eukaryota; kingdom Metazoa; phylum Arthropoda; class Insecta; order Odonata; family Libellulidae; genus Ladona; species Ladona fulva. The sequence continues at coordinate 559,454 of KZ308791.1, forward strand.
TTATTGACTTAGCAAAATCCATCTTTTCCTGGTATCTTCTGTATAGTACTTCGTCACAACTTACCATTGCATCAAGAAATTCTCCTTTGCCACCATCATTCTTCTTCTAATTTCATTCTTCCTCCTCCCATCAATCATAATATTACCACCCAGGTACGGAAATTGACCTATCTGTTGCAGCTTTTGACAAGCGGTGGTAAAAATGTTCGATGTACACCAAGAAAATTAACCCACAGAACAATTAAAGGGAAACGCTTACGAAAATGACGTATTCACAAATTCTGCGGCAGAAACGACGGACGATCAAGAAGGGAGCTTTAGACTTCAATTGCTCTTTTGTGTGCATTTGGTCACCAACTTGTCCCGTTCTTGCAGAAGAAGAGGCCGCGGTCGAACGAAGACGTACAGATCGATCAGTCAGAAAGCTATCAGTTCCCCCCTCAAGAGCAGCAATTGATCCATTCTCCGCTACGGAGGAACTTCCAGTTGACGGCAGCCTCGGATGTGCAGCCGTCCACTTACAGGCCCGACCTCCAGCTGTGGAACCACCCACTACAACAGTACCAGCAACCCTTCTACAACGTCCACTTCCCCCAGCAAAGGTTTCAGTTCCAAAGACAGGACCAGTTCCATAGACAGGACCAGTTCCAGCCCCAACAGCAGTATTTCATATCTCCCCAATTTGGACAATATCACCAGTGAATGGAGTCAAATCCAATTAGACAGGCGCGCATCTAAAAATCAATGAATTCGGTTCTCGGGTCGGCGAAGATATCTATTTATGTAATATGTAACTTTTCGTCTATTTATTGGATATATTAATTAATTATTATATTTATTGGACATTCCAAATATTTTTCTATGCATTTTTTTTCAAATTATTTAAGAAATTTAATTTATGACGGGCCAGTCTGTTCATTAAAAATGTAGAAAGTAAAAAAAAATCAAGTTCCCCACCATCGGCGAGATTCAGCGGCTGCCTAAAACATCAACATCATATATCGATGTCTATGGTGAAGAAAATTTGTACCGCAGTAAATGTGAATAGAACCTCTCCTTCATGATAAACTTGGACTCAACCTCACGACAGGAAATATCATTGAATGACTGTTAAATTCTGAGTTATTTATTTCTATAACACAGTAGAAGTTTTGTTATCGAAATCCCGCCAGTAACCGGACATTCTTTAGTGTGGGATGCGCCATACTAAAGATTTGCCCATGAGCTAACCAGAGGCTATTATTACTAAAGATATTGAGAGTAGACGAAAGAAGATGATTTATAAAGTGATAAGTGCATTATGGTGAAAAAAGTTAATACTTTTCCACGAATGGCTCGGGTGATAAAAGATCTGAAAATATTCCAGTGAAATATTCTTCTCGTTAAGAATTACAGTGTGTTTAAGGAGCTGCAATTGTAAATTTCGTACTGTAAACGGAATAAATCTCTTTTTGCAAAGAAAGTGTTGTCTTTGATTGCTTAACGATGTTTTATTTGAAGGGTCTTCATTCATCAGTATGATCAACACCTCACGTATGGAAAATAAATTGATTTTTTCTATAATGCCATGTTACTTTTTCCCGTAGAATGCACACCTCTTTAACAGCATGTTTTCTGAAACGCACTTTTATACGTTGATTATGGATTTTTGGTGAAGGAAATGTAACCTTAAGATGCATGCGAGGAATGTAAGTAAAGAACGACATAATGCACTTTGATATGACACTGCATGCCAGGAATTGAAAATGAGCTAAAATTATAAAGCAACCTCTCACACAGCACTCACCCACGGGAGATAATCTTTAAAAAAGCTAAGCAGCACATTGAGGGAGAAATATTCTGCACGCTTCTTTCGAATGTTACTGCTGACGCTAATCATAAGAAAACGCATAGATTTAACCGTATGATATGTCTCGCTGCTATCAGCTGATTGGTTGTCACAAAAAGAGAAAGCATGCATGGATGAATGGAAGTTCTAATGGAGAATTCCTCATTGCTGCAGTCGAAACTGAACTGCGAGGTGCTGTCTGACCAAGATGGATTTGAGGTGCGCTGGGCCGTAGCAGGACATAGCCTAGTTATGCAGCTGGTTGCCAAATTGGGTGAGTCATTGCGTGGAACAAACTACTCACGAGCTGAGATATGGTACAAATTCATCTGCTATCGTTTAAGCTCATTTATTATAAATCCATACGTATCACTTTCCTGCATACATTTTCCTCTGTGTTTATCCGTCTATCCATCCCCCTCAAAATAGGTACCGTATATTTTTAGAGACATAACTTTTATGTGATTTCCCTTCGCTCCTATAAAATTCACATCACCTTCATAAAATTCCATTCGTTCTCATAGAATTTAGCATTAGTATGGATGCAAATATAGTACAGGCTAAACTAATGTTAGCAAAAGCGGCACGCATCGCCGAAATCATTAAATAATTATTAATAATCATTATCAAATGTACTGAAATAACCTAATAATAAACTTCGTATTTGACATGGCAATCCTCGAGATAAATCAATAAATAAGTGGAAAAGATGAGAAGAAATTTTAGGAAGAACAATAGTAAGGGGAATTTCAGAAGGCACATTTACATACATTTCACGCTAATTGCTTTCGAAATAAGCAAAGCTAGCAGGCTCATTTGACACTTCCCATTCTTGCAAATTGCTTTTTACTTCACATCCATAGATATTTCCATACATTTATTTTTATTCATAATCATCCTCTTTCAAAATCCAGTAATCACTTCTTTTTTATAAAAAACATACTCTTAATAAAATGTTTTCCGACGACTCCAATTTATGTTTATACTTCTTACACACCCAGGTATCGGTATCATACAACAAAGTGAGCAAAATTTGTCTATATAGACATTCCCCTCATTTAATCACACCCTATCACTCTATTACCTGCAGACACACCCCTTTGTAGCTCTTCTCTCTACCATTCTTATAAATCATCTCAGCTATGTAGGAAAATCATACACCAGGTACATGTTCATCTCGCTTAAATTCAGATGTTTAAGTCAACGATGTTCAATGTAACATGTCGAATAATAAGGGTGAACCATAATATTGTGATTTTAAAGTCCACGGAGTTGGCCGAGATATTGTGAAATTTAAATTTCATCCTGAATGTAAGAAAGCCACACAATTTTCTTTTGAGACTGCCGGTTTCAGTATTACACTAGCATCATCAGGTCTCCAAAATAAAAGTGTGGAAAACTAGATATCTTTTTTTCATTCAGAATTATAGCTTCATTTTCGTGGAAGGTGGGAAGAAAGGTTGAAAAGAGAAAGTCTGGGTGTAGAATAGTGAACTAGAGATGAAAATGGTTAAAGATATAAGGAGCGCGAGAGTTAAAAAGTGTAATTGAGAAATAGCAGCCGAAAATGAGTGAAAGGGTTATAAAAGGTGAAAATTGAGAACGCGCAAGAAACTTAAATTAAATATTTTTATGATTTCTTTGTAGTGCTTTTATTTAAAGTCAAGAGGCTACCAAATGTTACGTGAATAGCTTTTTATAAGAATGGGCAACTCCTGCCTAATTAACATGGAATTTTCTGGTAGATAATTGGAATAATAAATTAAAAATATAGACAGAATCTTCATAATTAGTAATCTAAATTAAATCGAATGGTTTCCTCTTTCTGTCGAGTTCTTTTAACGATGGAAATCAGAAAATCATTCCAAAAGTGTCATTCAGGGGAAGGACAGACCGGTGAAATCTTCACTTCCGTGAAAACTATTATTATTGGTGTTGAGATTTCGGATATAGTAGCGACGTCAATAACACTCTTTAGATGTTTCAGTGACTATGCTGCCGGTTTTATTAGGAGTCAACCTGAGTGTTGAAAGCATACCAAAGAATATTATTGACGAAGCTGCGATATCCAAAACTCGGCATAATGGAATACATGCGCAGCAAAAGCATACGCTTCTAA
>KZ308791.1:563858-610932 GCA_000376725.2 Ladona fulva
ACGTTTATTATTATTATTATTAAACGGCCAAATTTAGGAATATATAGTAATAAAAAACTAAAGGGAACTTGCTCACCGAATGGGTGAAAAAAAGATATCCTATTAGTAAAAGTTCCATATTTAACGTTGATAGTCTCGGCCTTGGTGGTATTCCATTATGATAAAAAAGAATAGTGGAACTGATAAATTTTTACTACACCACAAAATATACATACACATACGACCAAGTTTCGATGCATAGCATCATCACCAGATGAAGTTCACAAAAAACATCCGGTATATTTATATTTCATATTTAAGATAGGGACAGTGTAGGAAGATCTATTACGGGAGTGAAGAAAAGATGTAGAAATGCAATATCCCAGGCGATAGTTTCATAAAAATAAAAATATAGGCAGTGAAGGAAATTTAGGGTTCTAGAGCAGCAATACAGGGATAAAATATACCCGAGATGAGATGAAATTCTTCAAACAATGGTAGCCAAAATGGTAATAGTAAACAATGGTAGCCAAATAAAACAAAATGTTCTTTATGAGATCCACGAGTGCTTTCAAAGTTTACCAAACGGTACACGAATACGCGACGAATAGGATCATCACGTCACACCTATATTTTCGTCAATTTTTGCAGTAATTTAATTATTTCTGATGCGGAAACAGAATAATGTTATGACTATCGCCTTACTTTATAACACATACTCATATCACTATCTTTAACCTTTGGTTATTCAGGTTAGAAAGTGATTTCAGAAACAGAAAGTAAAAGTGAAGCTTAATGGAAAGTGGCGTGAGAATTTCAGAAAAAAGTAAAGGAGTAGAAACGGTAGGAAAATTCTCACAATTGGCAAAAAATGAGAAGAAAATTATTTAGAATGTATATGACATTTTTAAGTACTCAGGAGGAAATTTGAGAATTTGGAATTCTCCTATCAAAGTGAAGATCAGTCAGCAAACTTCTAAAACCAAAAGAGCTTTCAACCCGTTTTATACTACTTTAAAACACATAGACAGCATTATTACGGTTCTTTATTGACCAGTTAGGAAATTTCTATCAAATAATGGAATCATAGCCGCTGTGTCTCTTCTTCCATCAAATCCAGTGTCATGAAGAAGATAAGAAAAAATACAGAAATAGCTGTAAGTTTGGTTCGAGTTCGTATATTCGAATAAAGAAGCTTTTCGAAAGAGACCTTAGAATTTAACTTAAAGGAAATATTTCGTGGCATTAAAAAATAAACATTCAAAACCTTCCTGATGCTAGTACCAAATATTTAAATTAGAATGTGGCAATATAATAACGCAATAAAAATCTAATTTATGAGGAATAGTTTTTAAATTAGGTAATAATGACTGCACAACACAACTCAAAGACAAAGATGTTAAAAGATGTTAGGTGACATAAGTGGGGTAAACGAACAGGGAACGAAAGAAATTACACAAAAAAGGGGATACTAAGGCACATGAGCATGCCGAAAAATAGAACACTTATTTATGTATAACACAACTACCAGCATATTGGGATAGACGGAATAATGTCACATTTCATTGACTTTTTCTAAACTAGAAAAGCGAATGAAAGTAAGATTCTTTTATTCACAATTTTTGGTGATTTTTTTGTGGCTGGGAAAACTCTTTTTCGTGTCATGTTCCTGATAAATTAAAATAGAATTTAATTCAACATAGTCCCTTTTGCATTAATCAATCATTTTCCACAAATATATTAACCTCATATCACTGCTATTGATGAAACTTTACTAACAGTAACGCACAGTAAATCTGGGTGGAATTCCACAAATAACACGGAATCAATCTATAAATTAGATTTGAGTTGCGACCCCTCGAAGGCTTCCGCACATTGCGGCACCTAACAACACAGCTCAGCTTCTTGAAAGTGAAGTTAAACTTTTTATGCTCGAAATTTAAAATATATCATAATCAAGCGCTGCATTCTTTTCCAAATAATTTGGTGTTAAGACTTACGAGCTAACAAAACGACGTAGATTGTGGACTGGGGATAATTTGACAGTACCATGTAAAGCATGGGTTCCCAAACGCTATTACTCCCAAACCTCCTTGTCGTATCACTTTTACACTTGAATAAGAAAATGAATAATAAAGTTTACCATGCACATACACAAACACGTGTTGACGATAAACTGTCTACATGAATTACTAGAATCATGAAATTTTGCAAACACGGTTACTTCTGTAATACTTTAATAGCATAAGCATAACTTATTTACTTACCAGTACTCCTTGGACAAAATTTAGAAGTACGGTTACCCCAGGTTGGGAACCCCTGATATCGATTACCGACCCCTCTGAGAAAAATTTGAATTCAAAGCTTAGGTCGAAAAATCCGAATAATAAATCCGCTGGAAAACTATGTTTTGAATGGGAGTGTTATACTTAAAGAGTAATTGCCAATAGATCGAAGACTTCCACTGACAGAGGCTTATACGTTGAAGATCTATGCTTCCAGTAAATAAATAAACGTAACACAAGTGCGACGAGGATGATAGAGCTAGGAATGTTGAAATGGAACATAGATCCCCTGTTCTGCTAGTTATGATATTTTATTAAAAACATGGGGTTATTTCGACGTCCATTCTCGAATAATAATCCCAAAAAATGCTGGAAACGAATTTACCAAACTCCGCTTATTCTAATGAAAAACAAGGGTTCGTTACGAGACCAAGGCTTTGTTAAGTTAATACAAAATTCACATAACAAAAAATGTAGTAGCTTACTGAACTTTTTTTTAACTGAGGGCATAACGGGATGTAGTTATTTCTTTATCGGAATATTTCACCAAGTTATACATACAAAGCGTTAACCATTCTTGGAATATACAAAGAAAGATGTAAAGAAAAATGAAAATCAAAGTAAAACTCAATGTATAAATTCAAAAAGTTTGACTACGCTAGCAAGTAAAACGCTAAACCGTCAAGCTGAAAGTTGCAGACATTGCTTTACGACCGATAAAATTGCATAGTTTACCAAATATTAGATGGGAATAATGTTCTCCGCTTCCGAAGAACTGCAGAACGAGTAGCAATGGTATTGCTGCTCCTGCGAATTGTTGGACACGAAAACTTACTTATATATCTATTATAGCAAAATTACGGTTTTTTCTTGCTACATAGGAAACTAAAATGTTGAAATGTACCAATTTAACCATAGAGGTGCCACTGACTGGTTAATACTCTATCAGGGCCAACCACTCGCTTTTAAAAATATGATGTTGACAATAATGAAAATGTTCGTAATTAAAAGGAAGAAAGAACTTTATCTACGGGAATATTAAATTTTCCCGACCAATTTTGAGGGATGATTGTCAACATCAGGGAATAGGAGGTTAGAAAAGAATTTAGGCAAATTTAGAGTATCTAAAATCATCTAAAATTGATATAAAAAATAATGGTTGATGAAGGCTGGCTAAGCCTTTTGGGTAGCCATAAAGCAAGGAGTCGGAGCATTGGATGCAAATTAAGAGTTATCTGAAACCCCGGGAAAAATTCCTCTTCTTCGTAAATTATTCCTTCTGTAAGCATACCTATATAATCACCCTAGGTACAAATGTTCGTATATAACACGTGATAGATTAAATAACACGTGTAGACTTGAAGTTTCCAATCTGGATCTAATATTTCCTCTGCTGAAATTCCCCAAACTTTCCCTCCGGCGGAACACTTTATCAATTCTATGATATCAGCGGAACACCTTGGTTACTTTTTCTATCAGTAAATATTAGTAATAATCGATTTAATTAAAGTAACAGTCAAGGGTTTATCGAAAACACAATCTTCTCATAAAATCAAGAGCCCCTGATTTTTAAAATATGTTATAACTTAATTCAAAACTGAAATTCATACAAGAATTATCATTCATCTTAAGTTTCCGCGGAACACTTAAAAACCCTTCGTGGAACAGCAGTGTTCCGCGGAACACACTTTGGAAAACCCTGCTCTATTTCATTGCAATTCAAAACAATTTTCCGTTTTCCATCTTCTACACTCGATATACGAAATTCTAGTAATTACTTGAAATGTATATAGTTCTCCTTTAGAAATTATTCTTCCCGTAATTTTCATTGAGTAATCTCTTCAGGTTATCTTTCGCCTGTTCACGGAAAGCAAAAGACGGTGTTACAAAGAGTTACTGACTATAGTACAGATTATTTAGCTGTGTTTCGTAAGAATTGCATACCTCTTTTGTTCTTTTTTCATACGGTGAACTTGTGCGTGCACTTCATTGCCTAATTGAGCATAATTCTAGACCATTGGACTCTATGCCTCACATTAAATCAATGCATACATATCACTCCATATATTCTCTTATAAGTATCTAGAGCTAATTGCAACACTGGTTTTCATTATGTGGATTATAAAAGCAATCGGCAATACAGTATATACCGCTGGCTTCAAAAATCTATAGAACGTTTAATTCTTTTATTCTTTACGATTGGCTGATTTCCCTGCCATAATCCCTATTATATATCATACAAACTCGTACAACATCAAAAATATAATACGTTTCTCTGGGATTTACAACAACAACTTAGAATGAAGCAGAACAAGATATGTAAAAAATATGTTCAGCGGATTTTTCATAGTTATATTTTCTGTGTTATATATTACCGTAAATATGCGTTTTTAATCATTTTAATAGCCAAATCGTATTTTTTTCAATTTTTCCTTCCGTTTTGCGGATTTGTCCGCAGTTTTATTTTCCATCCGTACCCGACAGCCGGGGTCTTCTTTAACAAGACGCTGTGATTCTTAGCTTTGATTTATCTACTATAATCCTATATCTATAATAAATCATACTAATATAATAAAGATAATTTCAGTTTACTGGTAACAAAGCTGAGGCCAGTTACAATTACGCGAGGCAAGCTCATTGATCAGAAGTCTCAAGATGGAAGGAATGAAAAACCATTTGGTTCATTCCATTCAAAGGGAGTTTATTAACAACAGGTTTTGGACATAAATAGTCATCCTAAAATACGAGAGTTGGGATAAAACGAAGTCCCTCCAAGTGAATGTTAATCATAGATCCTGAATGATTCACTGACATAACCTTTTCTATCCCTAATTTCTCAGAAAATGGAGAATACATGTCATTCGGTGTCTCTGGAGAGGACAAAGAAAGCAGAATGATTGGAGGGGATGTGGTAGTGGCCTGGCTGGACAGTGACTCTTTCCAAGGAAGAGTAGAGGACTACTTCTTAGAAGACAAGGCGCAATGCTCAGGCACCAGAGGAAGCTGTCCAGACATCAAACTTCAAGTAAGTATGACTTCATTTGTCCATTTTTCATTTTTACAAGTTCCATCATATAAGTAGACATTGCAGCGGGGATATCCAACTCATTTGATTAAAACTATTCAATCTTTCTATTTAAATACAAAGATAGTAATTGATACTGGTTTTGGCAAAAACGCAACACGGGAAATCATAACCAATCAAGGTGTTAGGCAAGGGTGTCGTCTGTCACCTACATTATTTAACTTATACATAGATAATTGTTTACGAGAATGGAGAAAAGTTACACTAAAAGGAATTCAAATAGGAGAAAATCAATTTTTAAGTTCAATGCTGTTTGCTGATGATCAAGTCATAATTCAAGAAAGTGAAGATAACTTACAATTGGCAGTCCACAAACTAAATCTGTTATCAAAAGATTACAACTTAAAAATTTCTGTACAAAAAACCAAGACAAAGGCCTTTCTAGGAAAGTTCCCAATACGCACTAAAATAATGATTGATAATAATATAATAGAACAGGTTTCACACTTTAATTATTTAGGATGCAATATCACTTGTGAAGAAGATAAAGATATTTTAAATAAGATAACCAACTACCAAAGAATGTGTGGGACCATAAGGAGAACTCTGAAAGGAAAAACTGCCAAAGAAACACAAATAAAATTTTACCAAGTAATGGCTGTCCCCACATTGCTTTATGGATCAGAAGCTTGGGCTCCTAGAAAAAAAAGACTATAGACAGATAGAAACATCAGAAATGAAATTTCTTAGATCTGTAAAAGGCTGTACACGTCTGGACCACATAAAAAACGATGAAATTAGAGTAGAATTAAGAGTACAGCCAGTGACAGAGGTAGCAACAAATTATAAAGAAAGATGGAGAGAGCATGTTAATCGTATGCCTCTAGAAAGGATTCCTAGAAAGATTTTAGAATATAAGCCATCAGGGAAAAGAAGCATAGGACGACCAAGGCTACGTTGGTGAAGTCGGAATAGGCAGAATGCCTAATCCTTGAAAGGAAGATGATGATGATGGTTCTGGTATCGTTACCAAGCAGATACATCAGCAAACTAAGTTTGTCGCAATAAATTCAATTTTTCGATAGTTTTGGATATTCTTTTTTGGAACACTCTGATAACGAGAGCCATGAGACCTTTCCCTAGGACTTCTCAAAACAAACAATTCTCTTACTCAACAGGGAGGAACTGAGAGCATCAGGTTGCTGAGCGCTGCTCGCTCCGATGGTCACACAGTCATCACGTACCAGAGGCCTCTGAATCCCGTCGACCTCGTCTACGACCGGTCCATTCTGACCAATGGAACTAAACAGGCGTTCATTTGGGCAATTGGACCCCTAAACTCAAGGAATGAAGTCTCTTATCACCGCATTGCCAACAGACGTAAGTGTTACTGTCGGTAGTTCTTTTCTCTCCTTTGTATTTATATTTGAAAGATTAATTCTAGATAAAGAATATGCTAAAGTCAGTTGTACTCGATCACGTCCCACATTGATGTTTTCAAGGAATGTTATTCAAGACACGTGAACAAAAAAACCATTTAAATCTATTCGGAGCACTTTAAAAGAAACTTTTAACGTCACCAGTTCCCTTTAATGAATCCATTCGTATACATTCCAACCAACATCCTTCAGAAGGCTCGATTTTTATTTAACGAGGAAAATGGTTTTAGGTAATTGGCACGATAAGGCGTGCACCTAGGAAAATTTCCAAGGACATGAAAAAAGTCTAACGGAACCGGGGATCGAACCCAGGTCTCCCAAGTGCCGGTCAGTTGCTCTATCTATTGAGCCATCCCACCACGGTTCCGAGTTCCGGTTCCGTCAGACTTTTTTCATGTCCCTTTCTCCTTGGAGATTTTTATTTCTTTTTTTTTCGAGTATCTCGTCAGAGAAATGGTTTCTAAGAAGAAAATAAAATTAAAACACGGCCGTTAAAGAATTAGAGGTTTAAAAACAGTCCGTAAGCCGTACGTCGGCTGATGGAACTCGCGTTTGGAGGCAAACGGAAAGTTCCGGATTACCGATTTCTGGGAATCCCCCAATGCGCATTTCTGAAACAATGTCTCAACACTCAAGGGTTCCACCAAAATGTTTGCTCTTTCTTTGTCTTTCTGCAGTGCTTCCAATGTTCACTTTCATAAAGCATAAAACAGCGAGTAAAATGTTCGGAAATCCATTTCGTAATACTGTGTTCAATTCGTTTCCCATCTTGCTCATCTTGTTGAGGGCTTGGTTTGCCACCCCTACACTGGCTTTTATCCCTTCTGGTCTTCTCAAACTCACAGCTAGGGTTACCTAATCCGATCTAGCTACAGAAAAGAGGGTAACTGGAGCAAAATCTTGCCTGTATCACAAAACATCAAAGACCCTTACTATTTATATAATTTCCGCATGACTCTAGTGATTACTAGTCTAGTATTTCGTATCAAATTTAATACAAGAAATTTTGATAGCAATTTTAATGCAGTGGGTTTTCAATTTAAACTCCTGAGGCGCATAGGTAGGGCCTGCTCTTTCAATTTACTACGCTCAGGAGACCTTGATGTTGTTAAGACTTCCCAGGAGCAGAAAATAACAGTTGAATGATTGCTCCATTACTCCAGATAACGTCATATTAGACTTTGGCCGTTACCCGGAATGGAACTGCCCCAGAGCGGAGAACACATACGTGGAAGAAAGTGAAGAAGAAGTTGAAGAGGTGGTGAGCCCTCCACGTGCTCCGGTCATAGAGGAGGAGAGGCCTTCTGATGTGCAGACTCCAGCGCCAGCACCCAAAGTAAATGCATGGAAAATCCCTCCAATCCCATGTTACGAACCGGATGACGGCGTCTACTATGCACAGATGGGACCCACGGGGGGCAAGAGAGGATATCCCGCAATCACAGGTAAAGCTGAAGTTCATACTTGCCAATTCAGCCATTTTCGCTGATTTTGATGACTTTTAGAGTTACTTCGTCCGCCGGAATTCCGGAAGCCTCCCGGATTTTGGCAATTTTGGAGAAATGTATGCATGCATGAGGTTCTTCTCCCAGAATATCTGCCGATTCATTCTTAATCTAGTTTAAATTTATATGTTCTCGAGTACAACTCCTTATAATCTACCTATTAAAGATTTCCTTGGATGTTCGTTGACCACTTTTAGAGGCTGTAAGTCGCAGTTTTCTAACCCCAGAAGCAAAATCATTAATAATTTGCTCATTCGCAAATCTGATACCCATTATGTTCAATTAATCTTAAACTACTTCTGAATAACGCTGTTATAGATCAGTGCTCAACAAAATGAGAAAGAAAGATTCTTGGATGATTCCAAAACATCAGATTCGTTTCCTACTTTAAGTGTAAAAAAATATCTTACTTAAAGTAATCTTCAATGTTCAAAAGATTTTGCACTTCATTATTTCCCAAAAATGTTTTTGTCAATTAAATCGATTAAGGCTCTTTAGTGCTAAAATTCCCATAGTTAATTATATCATCTAGAACTTGAAATCTAAATAATATCTAAGTGTGTTTGTTGGAAAACAAAACCATGGGGGTTCACGGAAAATGGGAGCAAATTATGGTCCTCACAAAAATTAGGAACCGCTCTTCTAGATGATCTTTCTGTTGACAGGACACGTGGGATGGGGCATCTCCTGGTACGTCAACGGCCTCCTCATTCCGGAGATAAATGTGGTCAGAGGTAGGACTTACACGTTTGTGGTTGAAGGAGGAGCTGACCCCGAAACACCTGCCCGCTATCACCCGCTCTACATCACCGATGACCATGTCGGAGGTTATGCTTACAAGACGGAGGCGGAGAGGGCGGTGAGAAAGATGCTTTCACATTTATCTTGCAGGATGACAGAATTTTTGTGTAACTTCAAATCATTTATATACACTCGTACATGCATCATTAGTTCGTACTATCATATTACGAAGGGAGATATGTTTTCGATTTGTCTTTCGGTACAGGATAGGGGAAAATTTACCTTTCACTTAGTTTCGTCTAATTCCTGCTTATGGTTGTGGTAATATGAAAGATAGTGAGGTAAGAGTGATTATTTGTAATGACAATCTTCTTGATTATTCCTTACTGAATACGGAAAGTATGATTGCTTGGACCATTGAGCTGCACTAAAGTAAGAATTTTCCATTCATAACATTCAACTAGAAAAATAATAGCAAACTACTTCACTCTTCGTTCTGCTTCGTAACCCTTGTCCTCGCTCCAAATCTATTGGTAGCTGATGGTGGAGAGTCAAGAATCCAACCAGTTTTCGGGCTGATGACTTTGCAGACAAATATTCATCTTTTTCCTATCAACTCTGATACACAAACATAAAGACTTTTCACTAACATAACAAGATTTTTATATTTTTATACGCAAATAAGAATTATTTCATAAATTTCAATGAGAAATATTTCTATACACATAAACACGATTCACTTCTTCTGGAATACCGGAAATGCTTTCCGATTCTGGAGGGTTCACCCCGAATGATACATAAGAATGTCCAACTTTATCAAGTCACAATCATTTTTAAATTCAGTTCTCCGATTAAGACTTATCTTAAACTGAACTTTGTTCACCGGTAATGGTGAATGCGCCAGTAAATCTCTCGTCATCACATAAAAGGACGATGAATGAAAATATTTCTATGTCCTTTACCACGGAAATAACTGGAACATGCATTCTTCCGGTTGCTCCGGAGTCAATCCTGAATCCGTTGTCGAGGCAACTGTTTCGGATGATCGGCAACAGTCTCTGGGAAGCGAAACTAAACAGAACAAATCTAGATTTTGGGTCCAAGTGAGTCTCCATCTTTATGGAGAGCAACTGGTTTTGAGACTCATCGGAATATTCTCGTCTGTCGAAGGGTGTCCAAGTGTTCGCCGGCGTGGAGTGGGACCAGGAGACAGGAGAGCCCAGGCCCACGGCAGTCGGTCGCCTCTGCAACTGGACTCCAGATCCGGACAAGCCTGCAGACGAAGCCACGTCCTTCGGCGCCTATCAAAGGACACTGTCCCTCGTATGCGACGACCAGAACGAAGGCCGACCAGGGATACTGCGCTGGACGCCTGACGTCAACACCCCAGACACCGTATATTATCAAGTAAGCGAATTTAATACAGATCCCACAGGTACAAAATATAGTACACAACCCTCCTTCGGTATTTCCCCATTATAATCACCGCTGGTGACTTTTTCACTATCAATCACCCTTACACAGTCTTACAAAATCATCAAACTAAGCTGGCCTAACCCAGCACGGCCTGAGAATGCACTTACGTGCTCAAATCATCAATTTGTTCAGTGAGTTTAAGAACATTCCGTTACTTAAGTTTGGTGGGCTAGTTTTCCGTCATATTCACGGTTGGACTGCTCTAATACCTCTGCTATTAGTTAGAGAACTATTGATTATAATTCTATAGTTAAAGACTCTAAGCGAGTTAAAATCCATATCAAATCAAATCAAAAATAAAAATTTTTAAGGAAAAGTATTTATAAAGTAAAGAGAAGGGTGTCCCTTTCTTCTTAACGATGAATAATTTGCCCACTACAAAAATGGATAGTTCATTAGAATTGAATAAGTTGACATGACATCGAAGTAATTAATTAGCAAATAATTGGATTAGATTTCTAATTTATTTACAGTCGAATACATCCTAGCCTAACTCCTAAATTTACGATGATTATAATTAATGGAGTAATTTGTGCGGTTATACATAGTAGCAAGTACAGTTGCTAGGACAGAAAAGTACTCCTACTTATCTACATATAATAAAAAAAGAAATGTCGCTGTTCTTAAGTATAATCCTAGTACTTTACTATTTTCCGAGAACTTTCGATAATTTTTCTGCATAGAATACTGTTCTAACAAAATACACAACTCCTGCCATCTATATGGAAATTACGGCAATTTGCCGAACCATGATCTGAAATGATTTAGATAAGGGAGGTAAAGTACCCTAGAATATCAACTTCTTAGTTGTTCATGCATATCCGCTTATGTACTCATCTAGCGAATAATCCAAAATTTGAAAATTTACCAGATGATTCGAGATTATATAACTACTTCCTAAATTTCGATCATCCCTCCAGGTCGTATTTTAGTTCCTCCTTCCAGAGTTGCTAATTGAAGCTTTTCTTTGCAGTGCTATACCCATAGATATCTGGGATGGAAAATAAATGTGGTGGACAGCTGCGATGGAGACGATAGCCACTCTCGACAACAGCAGCAGAGACGTCCGTCCGGCAGAAGGGGTAGAGGCAGATCGCGTAAGTCCGAAGATGCCTCGAGATACGACGACTCCGACAGCCTTGTTCCCCGAGAGAGTATCCAAGTGTCCACACGAGTGAGACCAGATGGAGCTGGTGTGGGGGAGAAACCGGTCTCTTCAGCGTCCATCAAACCTCAAATCCGATACGTAGAAATTCAGCGAAATGGAAGCGTGGAAGCGGCTGAGGAAGGAGTACCCAGCGTGGAGCTGACAGCGCCACACGCCGGAGTCACCGAAAAGGTGCTGCTTCCAGAGAGGAAGAGTGTGAGACCCACTCCTAGAAGGCTTCCGCCACCGCACCAGAGGACCAAAGGATTCCGACCAGCCAACTTGGAGAGGAGAGTCGTGCCCCACAGGGGTTTTCCTCCCAGGGCAACTTTCTCTAACAGAGGAGAGATCGACGCCCGAAAGAGGGGCACCACATTGAGAGAGAGCGGTTTCCATCCAAGGGCCGAAGGGGTGGACTTGGCTCCAAGGAGGATTCCCGCCATCCTGCTCAAGGGCAAGAAGAAGAAGATGGACAACAGGCAAACAGAGAGTCTAGAACCGATTTTCGTTCCCTCTCCCCCAGATCTCCTGTCCACGAATATCACATCCTCCAGCGACGCAGGGGAGGAGGAGACGAAGATGGAGGCCAACGAAAGGGTGAATTCTTATTCTCTACCGCCCAAACCTCAGCCCGCTAAAGTGGTGTCTTACGATGGCAAGACCATAGATCCCTCCCTCACGTCGGTGGGCCTCCCGGAGCGCGAGGGTAGTCCCAGAAGCGCAAGACCGATACAGAGCACGCCACAATTCGGACCGTTCTTGGGCGAGGCACCCCCGCCCGTACCTGCGGACGTCGTCCCCGCCAGCCTGCCTCAACTCAAATCTGGAAAAAGTGAAGGCCTCGTAGAGCCTCCAAGGCTCGATTCAGATACTGTGGATTCGAAGAGGAAAGTGGTCCCCGGAATCGGTCGGGAATCGAGGAGAGGCAAAAGAGAGGCCCACCACGAGCCAGGTCACGAGGAAGAGCACGATGAAAACCGACTGAAAATGAACTCCAAAAAGTGCGAAGGAAAAGATTGCGAGGGTAACTCGTCCTCCGCCGCGTTGGTAGCGAACGTGGCTTTTCTGGTGGTTCAGATGGTCATGCGCCAGCTTCTGTAGAGGGTTCCTCAAAGACAGGCGAAGAACTACCATGTGATATAGCGCGGGCGCTTCGCATATGAATGAAATGTCACTGACAGACTTCTTAGCGCGCTATTTTGTTGAGGCTCGCTGTGGGTGAGTGATCGAGCCGCGTTCAAGTCAACTTGGCAATACAGCTTCAAACGTTCGAGGGAGAGTCTCCTTATCACGCCCATGAGCATTTCCCGTTTTATTTTCAGAGACACCTACGTTCGTTCTTCATTTTGTTATCGAGTGCTCTCAAATTTAAGATGTACAAATGGTTTATAAAATAAACGATGCTCATAATCTTGTTGAATTTCGTGTTTCCTTTCTCTAAGAAAATACTAATCAAGTTCAATTTTCAACGTTGCCACCTAGTAAATACTGAAAACTGGCTCAGAGAAGGAAGCTGGGGCAACTTACATCTCTCCTCATCTTTATCACTAAGCCTCATTCCCCGTCCGGAGCTTTGTTAGTTAACGATCGAGAGTTTGAGATTCATTTTTATTCCGTCTGATCTGAATACCCTAGTAAAATACTTTCCAGGTGGACAGCTGCTTCTGAATGACACTTTGGAAACGCGTTACATAATGAAACAAGTAGATTTTTAGATAGATAGAACAAGTGATAGAAATAGGAAAAAGGTTTGAAACAGCTGAAATATAAGCATTCGTTTCGATAAATACCTGTCTCGATCTACTTCCTTGCATTTAGGGGTAGGGACACTTCCTCCATCATCGCTGCTTCTAGTAATCCATTCACGGAGGCTGATTTCAGACCACTACTCGTTGCTTCCCTTTGGATAAATACCATGTGTGACTCATTGGATGTATATCTACACTGAACACTTCTTCGACGATCGGTGGCGGAAATCGGAAACTTCAACCAAAAATTAGACATACACAAAATTGAATTTTCAATACCCGATGGCTACTCTGGAATCGTCAGTGAGCAAATCCCTGCAGAAGAAAATTACAAAATGAGGTAAACAAACGACCGTTTTAGAATGTCTCCTAGCGTTAAAAATTTCATTAAGAAAGAGTAGCCAACTAGAGTCAGGAACCCAGTTGAGCTTATAACCCTCTTCTGGCAGCAATGGCCCACGATGATTAACACTGTTCAGTTAAATTCCAGTCGATGCCTTCGTTGGTCTTTAATAGAGAAGTCATATTTCTAAGGCAGAAAAGAATAGAAATAACACGATATCCATACTAAAGAGTATATCAAACAATAAACAGCTGAAATATTAAATATGAATATTTATTAAGGAATTTTTATAACATGCGTGCATTCCATTACATTTTTTACGGATAATGAAAATGTTGAACTTTAAAAGCAAATAAACATTTTAAATAAAAAGTGCATGTTTATTTCGCATGAATAATTTTTCAGAAAGCTAAATTACGAAAGCTAAATTTTGAGTATTCACGTAAATGATCAGGAAATCGCAATTTAAAATGTAAGTAAATAAGCAAAGTTAATTATAAAAATTAGTGTTTAACTTAATTGACGATTCTTGTAATTACATCGACTGATACGACGTTGCATTCCTCACTATCTCGAGAATTTTCATGCAAATATTTTTCCAAATAAAGTTCACAGAAGCGACCACGATGTTGAGGAAATGTAATTTCATTCTGAACAAATAACCTTAATTTTTTACTTTTCACAAAATTAATCAACGATACCAATTAACTGAGCAATCAGACTTATGGACTTGAGTCGGAGAATGAATGGAGAGCAGTGAATATGATAAATCCAAATAATATATAATCAAGAATTTGGAAGGAAGGACCCAAGAAAGAACCAAATGGGAAGCACGGATTCTCTCGTATGTATAATTACATCTGGCAAACTTCTCTTAGAAATCAATGCAGTAAAGATTCTTATGTACATTAATGAAAAACACCAAAGAATCGTCGGAATTGCGGCTCTGTCGATCGCCGCAGTCGGTTTCATTCTAAGCATTCCTGGAATTTCTCCATCAACGCGGGAGTGACGGCAGTGACGAGGCGGAACGCGGCAAATGTTCCCGAAAAACCTAAGGTTAGTGAGTAAAGGCATTTTTCCCATTCGTAAAACCTCAAGATCGGGGCTGAACGGACGATCCGGAGTGTAGGAGGAGAATCTTCATCGAGTAATGGGACGATCGCTTGGGAATGAAGAGAAAGTTTTTGGGTAGTTGTATCCGTTCAAATTGTATACAAAAGTGTATTCTTACCGAATTTGAGAACTTCATGGGAAATGGTCCTAGATTATTAGATTCATGGGGGTTATTAGTCCATGACGAATACCTACGTCAAAGTATATTTATATTCGCTATCTATAACAGTAGACTCTTCCCCAACTGAAATCGAAATTGTCTTCGAACTTTAAGGGAACTTTTACCATTGATGGATACATCTGTCAGATATGAGGAAATCGTCCTTACTTTCTGCCGTAAAGAGTTTGGACGGCGATTTTTCAATGAAAGAAAGGTGGACTTGGATTTGGCTTTCCTAACGGTGACGAGATTCTCGCACTATTCCGGGATACCCACAAGCCGTGATCGCAGCTCGTAAGGTATTCCATGTCCGATATTGTGTATTTACTGTTGCCATATGGCAACAGTAAATACACAATGTCGGACTTAAACGGGACTTTCACTGTCCTCACACGAAGATTCAAACTAGTTCGAAGTACTTACATACACATACTAGTGATTGAGCAATTAATTGCTACAGGATACTTAAAAAAATTCTCACTCGCATTAAATGTAAAATAACTCTTCCTTTCATCATCTGTTAAAGATACATCATTATTGGATATCGGGATGCAGTTTTTCCTTTTCCAAAAATTTCTCTGGGAATGTAATAAACACTTTTAAAGTGTTTTCCTCGTATTGTATTGGAGAAGTAAAAGACGAAAACAAAACTAACCTTGAGGGCAGCTGATGTCTCTCACGGTAGCTCAGTTTTACTTTCACTTTCGGGTTTATAGGCAAGTGGGAACTTCACCAAAACAAGACGAGGAAACTCATTAATAGAATTGGACTAATCCTCAACGGCATTAAATGAAACTGTCTCCTTAAACTCAAGTGGATAGAAATTCACAATTAAGAACGAATTTCCGTCGTTTTCTTTGGAAAATCTGTATGACAAAATTTTTATCAGAGCTTTGTCGCTGTGCAATGGAAATAAATATTCTTTCTACGTAGCAGTCGGGAGAAAAACATACCGTGATTTTCGCAGAATTCTTACCTACCACTTAATTGATTGAAAGGATTATTAATTTCCCGGATAACTAATTACCCGTAGTACATTCTCTCAATCCCTCACCAGGGGCTTTCTTCTTAATCTTCGATTTTTTATAAATCACAACCAGTTCGATTCAAAAAGGTTATAATTCTCAATTATAATAAAATACTTGGAACTCTCGAATGAAATGTTTATCAGTATGATGCCATTTAGTATCCGAAGGAAGCAGACGTGCAACACAATTAACTTTGAGGATTATTAAAATCGTTTTCGGACTTTCTACTTTCTATGTCAACAAATTGGAATCGTTACAACGGAAAAAATATCATAGGTCATTTACCACGGGAAATATTGCAGATGTATGGGATAGCTTGGTAAAAGTTATGCACATTTCAATTTAGTGAGTAACGTGAACATGCTAATCGGTAGCTGCCAAGGGAGGCCAAGAAAAGGGTTCCATGGATGTTTAAAATCCAAAACCCCTGTTTGAGGGGACCCATTTCAAGAAGGAAACTTTTATTTCGCAGATGGCAAGAAGAAAATTGAGACAAAAATGTTTCTTAGAAATTTAGAAATTCCAAATATCATGCTACATTTCTTAAATATTACTTTTCACATGGACAGAGCCCCTTTGGTAGATAGCCGTCCTAGTTAGTTGGCAAAAAGATTAGTGAAATTTGCAGCAAGATGGCACTTGAAATTGCACGGTGTGTTTATCTTCCTCCAAAAAAAAAATTATCACTTTGCTACATTTCTTAAAGACAAAACAATTTCGTCTCCTTCTGAAACGTTCATTTCGAAATGGAAAGAAATAATCATTACTCCCTCCAAGAGCCAAGGAGACTTTCTACAGGGTATCATAAACATAAATTACCAAAATGAGTATCTAAGGACATACTGATAAAAATTTCTTCAAATTCTACAGAATATCTATTAAAATATTAGTGGTTGTTGGACACAGCTGGGTCATTAATACCATTGCTGTAGACATTTCAACATCAACTTCGTTTCTGTAGAAATGCAGAAATGTTATCAGCAAACATGGAGGCACATGTAGAGAGTATGACATAATTTTCTATTATACGTATATACTTTATTATTTATTAGCTTATTCTCTCCATCTAAGGTGATGTTAGATGGTCAAGATTTTTGATTTTTCAAGATAGTGAGAATTAGTTAATATTCTGCATTCTTATTTTAGACCAGCAGAGAGGTGCTCTCTTAGGCAGTTGTCTGATCTGGCTTTCACCAGAATGCTTTCCAATGACAACGTCCATTCATGTGCTAAGGGAGTGCCCTTTTCCATGTTATATCTTTTGTATAAGCAGACACTTCACTTAGCAGCTGCCACAACCACATTAACAGTCAGAAAAGTAACTTTAATGACGTGGAAGAATTTTCTAATCAAAAGATTTTAAAGCATCTATTTCCCTTAGTGTAAGGATATCCTCTTTTCATTAGAATTAGCATTTGTCTTGCTATAAGTGCTTAAAGAAATTATTTTAATGATCATTTCACTCTCTTATTCTCTGACAAACTGGAAGAATAACAAGAAGGCTTCAATGTACTGGAAATCATGAGCAGGGTTAGATGGCAGAGCAAAATTCATCCTCCAATCAGAAAAGGCTCCTCATATTATATTATATATATATGTAAATTTGTTCTGAGAGACTATACATTGTAGAATTTTTTAAAATTGCTATGAAATATTTCTTTAATTATTCATAGTTTAGGATAATGTGCTCTTTTCAGTAGATTAATTCTGTCAAAACTAGAGCAAAATATATGTTAGGTGATGATGAGATGAAGAATTTTCATAAAATAGAATTAAAAGGGAGATCTCAATGAGACCAGAAATACTTGCAGTGAATTCAAACCACTCGTGCAGAGCTGTCTTATGTATACATCGCACCTGGGCGGCGGCAAAAGAAGCGTGGCCAACCATTAATATCATTACAGCAATACTTTCTGGTACCAAGAATAAATCCTCTTAAGGTTTTGGAATATATATTTACTAAAGATTTAATTGGAGTCTTCTCTTATTTGCAAATAATTTTGTGTATTTTATTGACCCTTCTGGAGACTGTTGCTACTAAGAAAATGATAATTGAAAGTAATGTGAATTATTAACACATAATGACCACTCACTACGTTAGTATATGGAATATGGATAATTGATTGTTTCTGAAGTTTTGTGACCCATGCAAGTTGGGGAACAAAGTCATAAAACACTGGTTTTTCAGTCTTACAAAGTAATTTTTATCTGCAAATGAGGAAGCGTATGGTTTTGGTATTTAATTTGAAGCAAATTATGCTCACACCCGGGTGGCAGATGGCCTAGGAGCAGCTCTGCACTCAAGTATTTGATTTAGTCAGGTAGAGTTTGCTGTAAATGGCCAATAAAGTCTTGAAGATCTTTTGAATAATTCATTACATTCCCCAAGTTCTACAAACATTTTTAATAATAAAATATCCTGACGATTATTTCATGTGATACGGTGAATATGAAATCCTTGCTTTGTTGAGTACACTTCTGTTGCTGCCCTTTAGATGCTGCCACCCAGGTGCAATGCACCCCTTGCACCAATAAGATGGCACAACTCTGCCCATGGAGATAGTTCTATCATTAAATGGAAAAAATTCTACATGATATGTAAATTTCAAGGAAAAATATTTCTGTAAATAAACTCTCTTTATAAATACTATCCAAACTCCAAAAAAAACCTTTAAAAACCTGTCCCAAGCCAAATTAAAAAGTTGAGTGATAGAGGAGTATCATCATTTTTAACAGAAAAATAGAATAAAGATGACCCAGTATCAATGCCCTGTAAGGCTCCATATCTAAGGTAACAGGTAAAGGTGCCAATGGTCAAAAGGTTACAATTTACCATAGTTGAAGGAGCAGATGAGCATGCCAAGGATAGAATAACCTCTATATCTAAGTAAAGCAATCAGTCAAGGGAAGAAAAAAGTTATATAATACTCTAGGTTGGAGGTCAAGGAATTAGGCTGACGACCTTACTCTTGCTTAAAATATTACTTCATATACAGTCAAACCTCAGTCTACAAGTAACTTTCTGTGTGTTCTGCAAGACAAACAAAAGTTTTTACCAAATTTTAATTAGATATATGTGCAAAGTCTTGCAATACATGGAGTACATATACACTGGTTTGTCTGCCAAGCATAAACCAAATAGAGGAACTTTGTAGTTACTTGCAGCAACAAGTTTTTAACTGTGATGAGACAGGGCATTTTC
The DNA here is from genome assembly GCA_000376725.2 of Ladona fulva. NCBI lineage: Eukaryota > Metazoa > Arthropoda > Insecta > Odonata > Libellulidae > Ladona > Ladona fulva. The sequence goes on from KZ308791.1 coordinate 583,053, forward strand.
AGAAAAACACACCAATGAAAACTTAAATTACATCCTAAAGAGAATACAATGCCTGGCCACAAACCAATGAAAAACCGTCTGACGCTCTTGTTTGCACTAATGCACATGGTGATTTCAAGGTCAGACCCATGCTCATGAATCATTCTGAGAAACCACAAACCTTCAGGAAGTGCAAGGTGTGGAAGAGCTAGTTAAACATTGTGTGGAGATCCAACAGCAAGGCTCGGGTCACTAATATCTTGTTTGTTGAGTGGATCAACAAGGTCTTCGGTCCTGTAGTGACAAGATACCTTTTAGAAAAAAATTACCTAGTTGTGGGTAATGACCTTCCTAAACCTCGAAAAAAATTCTGTAGAAAAGCATCACCCAAGCAAGACCGTAGAATCATGAGCAATGAATCTGTTTAACCACAACACAATGTCTCAATTCCACAAAATCTTTAAGAGGTGGCAAAAGTAAGCGTCACTGGATAGATCCTTGTTAACGCCTTCCACAAAGGAAAGGTTTCCACAAGCTAACAAATAGAATAAATTCCATTAGTAATTGTTGAAGTTGTTCTGCACAATAATTAATAAATTCGATTAAATTATAATAACAATTTTAATTATATTTATTTATAATAATAATACAATTTATGATATTTAAATAATAAAAATAGATAATTATGTGAATATTTTTAGTTTTGAAGTTTTTTTAGGTTTTGGAATTAATTATCTGAGCATCCTTATTTCTGAGGGAAGTTACTTTGATATACAAGTGCTTCAGATTACAAGCACATTTCTGGAATGAATTATGCCTGCAATCCGAGGTTCGACTGTAGATCCAAATTATTCACCACAGAACATGGAGGAAGAAAAGGTAGATGGTTAAACATAGGTAAAGAACTGTGATTTTTGGAAACCGGAATGTTCAAGAATTGAGTAAAAAGAAAGTCTAATTTAAAGCACCCAGAGCCCTTCAAAATAGATAAGACAGCATTTAGTGAAATGAAAAAGAAAGAAACCAGCAGCCAAAAGAAGAATGCATCTTAATATATAACACAGCAAATGAAGACCACAGAGGATAGGGCAGGAATAGCAATAAGAAAAAATACATAAATAGCTGGAATTTAGATAAGAAAAGAATTGAAAGAATTGTTCTCGGGTCTCCAGCCGGGTAAGCGTTTTGGCGAAAGCCGACGTTTCGGCCACATCCTCCGTGGCCATCTTCAGGACGAAGATGGCCACGGAGGATGTGGCCGAAACGTCGGCTTTCGCCAAAACGCTTACCCGGCTGGAGACCCGAGAACGATTCTTTCAGCAACTACGCCGGGAAAACAACAGATCTTTTCCAAGAAAAGAATTGTTCAGATTGAAAGTTATTTTGTAAACCAACTGTATAATCTTGCCAATTATGCATCTTTAGAAGAGAAGAGTTTCAGTAAATCATTGTCATTGGTTAAAAATCCAATGATTATTTTACAGCCACTCTCCTGTTCCCTGTTCACTACCATACATACATACCATACATTCTTAGCCTTGACACTAACCTTTACCTGTCACTCATAATATAACCCAGGAGTCTTACTTTACTGAGACTCACTCTTTAATTCCTTCTTACTAATACTGCATTTAATGGATTATCATTCCTTCATGTGAACTTGTTTAAATTTCTTTTTTTTATCAATATCATCCAAAGACCTGTAAAATACTATAAATAATGTTTGATTCCTCTCTCCTTCTCCTTATGCCTACCATAATGGAAGACGGGACTCTCTAATCTGAATTTTTCCCAATAAAAGGCGTTTGTATTGTATTTTATTAAGATACAATCTCATTAACTGCCAGGATCCTTGTAAGGAGACCCACAAGAATAGGAGTGAGAAGTATAAAAATAGTTGGGCAGCACTTAAGCAATAATAGGGAAAATTTTGATATGCCTAACTTAAAGAGCTAGTTATAAGGACTTCATAAATAGCAAGCTATGAGAATGTCATAGAAAATGGCCAAAGTGATAAAAGCTGGCCAAAGAAGGGCACTCATAATATAGAATGGTCCAACACTGTAGCACATGCCTAATTTCCTTCACAAAACATACATTCTTTCCTCTTTTAGAGTTCATACAATCATGTGATATTAGGTTAACAGGGCTAAATGAAGTTTGATCTTCCCACCCAGATACAACACCACAATTTAAGCTAATTTCCTTTCATTCTGGAGGTATAGTACATATATATATGTTATAGTAAAAAATTGGTAGAGCATTGATAATTCCAGACAGACTCAGAATTTGACACCAGTCCCATGAAACTGAAACAAAGCAAAAATTTTAATTATTACCACACAAACCCCATGAAAGTCAAGTATGCTTAAAAATCACATAGATTGTATTAAACTTAATTTGCTGACATAATATAATATCAACTAGAAAGGGGACAGTTGCAATTTCATGCCAGATTAAAAGAACTGGGGCTTCACCTTAATGTATGCTAAAACAATGCTAATAAAATTTTATAAATACAGAGATTGTTTGAAATTCTATCAAGAATTAGATAACTCAAAAAACTGAGAGAAAATAGGAATACAAAGTAACGGAGAAAAAATTTCTTGGGAACTTTGGAATTAACAGTAACAAGTGGGGCTCCCAGATAGCCAAGTGGGCATCGTGTTCAACTTCAGTGAAAGCGGTCCCGGGTTCGATTCCTGGAGGGAGCATAGGTGCGAAATGACCATAGCAGTCAAAGCACTTTTAACAATACTACTACTACTACATAGTAACAAGTTGTGCAAGGTAGAGAAGCTCATTAAAGTTTTCTATTTAAAAAAAACATACTATACAAATAGAAAAATTGCAGCAAAAGAAATCAATAGAACTGATAATCTAAACAGAATGGAGAGAAATTATTGTAACTCTCCAGTCAGAAAAATGCTTTGTATTCATTTTCCAACATTCCCAAAAGATACATAAGAAATACTATCCAAAGATGGAAGCAAGTATTGTTTTGATTTCCTTGAGTTTTAGCACAGAAACTATAGTAAGAAATCAGGTACATAAATACTTTATGTATATATCCTGTAGATGAAAAATACTGCATGTACTCGATTCCCAAAGGCAACCTGAATCTAATGAATACAAGCAAGGTGTGATGGAAGTTATGATCCGTAAATGGTCATGTGAGAACCAATTATTTTGTTTCTTCAATATTCATATATATGTTAGCATTACTCATGTCAATGATAAAGTAAACATCTGAGTTTGGTATTCACTATGCCACTATTTTAGAAGCAACTTAACTTGATAAACCTTTAAGCGATGCATTTTGAAAACTGAAATATATAATATATGATGGAGGGGAAACATATGACCAGACAGTATGCATTGGGTGTTGCAAAAACATCAGAAAACAAGGTACACATTATGTACTTCTTGTCTGCTGCCAATATTTATTTGTAAATATTCACATAGTTCCCTAACAAAAATGTACAAAATTAACTATAAATCTCATATCCAAATTAATCCATTACAAACAAAAGTCAGACTTAAATTTTTATTTAAATAATAGTTTGTAGAGTCCATGTTTACACAAACTGGTAACATTCTTCCACACTTTCATAGTCCCAATGCCCAACATAAATATCAAAAGTTCCCTTCATTTCCCAAAAGTTCTGCCTTTAATTCTTTATGAGTGACACTGAAACAAAATGAAATTTTGAGGGATGCAGAGGATGTTTTTCCACAATTTCTCAACATTGATGTGTGGTAAGAAAATAATTTTTTACAAGTGAAAAGAAGAAAAAGCATGAAAATAAAGCTATTCAATGGTTTGAAATATTTACTTAGCATGATGTGAGATCAAACAAATTTGTCCCATAGTTTCTCCAAAGACAATCTCTTTCGTCAACATGACACAAACAAAAATCTTTTACCCATATTTTTTACTGAAAACCTATATGACTCACCCAGGAGTTCAATGGTACAGTTACAACATGAATAAACATGGGATCTTATTCAACTTCCACCATTTTATACATCCATGAGAGAAAATTTCCCAAGGAAGCTTGGTCCTCGTTAATTACAAATGAGGAAAGACTGTGTTGCTGAAAAAGTAAAAGACACTCAGTTTCCAAAGACAGCATATTTCTGGCAATCTCTAAGCAATAAAGCTTTCATGAGGTACTGAAGAAGAAATGAAAGAAAACTTTTACAAAACAGACAATATGAATGAAATGAAAGGAGGAATAATGCTATCAGCTATCACAGAATCTTTCTCCAAATAATGCTTGTAGGCCTATATTACAAAGATGAGGCAAGAATGAAAACATTTGGCATCTGAAAAACTTCTATGGCTAGATACAGAATCCTGGTAATATACAAAACATACTGACTTGTTAAGTATCGCCTTCATTTTATGCATTTCTTTGACCTTTCAACAAAATACTGCAACAAAGTGCCAACCATTTACAATGGTTCATCCATTTTTAAGTACAAATAGCAATACCCAACACTGATAAATCCTGGAAATCAATCGATGCCAACATTTGTATGGAATACTTATAGAATGGGTTGGTGCCACACCACTTTCCCTTTGAGGCACCCAGACACCAGTAGGCATTGGGTGGGAGAGAACTTGGTGCTGACAACGATGTCTGTGTGGCAAATATTAGTTGCAATCTCATAGAGCATGATAGGTGGCTTTTGTGGAACAACGGCAGAGAGCTCTGAACATTCTGGAGAGAAAGCCATCAACCGCACTCCAAAACCAAAAGGTGAACAGATCAGACGACCCCCAGCCCCAAAGCAGAGCTCCTTGATAAAACCTCTGCCTACATTTGGCTCTTCACAGAAATGTGTGAGGCGTGGGATATTTTTGTGGATCTTAGTGTTTATGACATTTGAGGCTTCCAAGCACCCTAGGACCTCTTCTTCTTCAGTATATTCACCATTACTTTCAGATCTATCTACTTGAGATCTGCCCCCTCTAACAGCATCAGATCTTGCTGCTGCTGCTGCAGTTCCCCTCACATTGCTGGCAAACCCATCAGCAGAACTGTAAGCCTGCACAACCACTCTATCAGGGGCCGGTCCCCTGCCTGAGCGTCCCATCAGACCCAGCTCCACTGAGCCAACATTGCGCCCACTAAGTGTCCACCCCACCTCCACATTGCCCCTGCCTCTACTATCCCTCAACATCCTAGCATCCCTGATAGCCAAAAGAGCCTCCCACACATCTGTAGAAGGAAGATACTGATTTGAACTGGAATTGCGATTTTCTGCTCTACCACTTCGGCCCCCACTCCCTTCTCTCCTTGGAGTTGAAGGCCTGTTGGATGAGCAGGGAACAGAAGTAGATGAAGAAGAAGAATCTGGAGGAGCTGATGTATTTTGATTAGCAGCAGAAGACCCTGAACTTGAATTGTGGACTATCAGACTAGATAAATCTTCTCCATTCTCCCTGCTCTGATTTTCTCCATCAGCAACATGTTTCTCTCTTGCTTGGCTGTGGTCAGAGCCTGCATCTTCATCATCACTGGAGGCATCCCTTTCCTGTATGTCATGGACACAGCTCCACTAAAAAGACAAAGGATCCAGTTAATTAGTTCATCATTATGAGAAGTAATTGCAATATAACAGAATATAATAGGATATGAAATATTGTCTAAAATATTGTCCAAAAATTGTGAAAGAGCTACAATCTGCTCCTACAATACAATTCTGCTCCTTTCTCACAAATTTTCCAAATGTGCCCAATATCACCAGAAGAAGATCTAGAAACTTTTCAAGTGGAGCAGTTTAAGATATTACTATATATACCTATCTTGAAATATCAACATCATTAGAGATATATATTATCTCAAATTAACAGTTAGAATGCCATATTGCCACAGAAAATAGATGTTAAGTTATCATTCTTTTCCTTCAAAATAGTAAACCTTAGGTTAGTTCATTACATCCAGGCACCACTTTCAACTCTTCTGCATTCATTATTTTTTTCTTTTATTTCCTGAGGGTGCTTTATCTAGTATTTTTCATTATGTTTCTATAAATTGTCTTTATCATCTTTTCTGTTCTCAGTCAACTCAGTTGAAGTAAAAACTGCAGCAAGAGGGACCAATCTACTGGCTTTATTTTCTACTCAGCAATAAATTAAGCAATAAACTCTCTTTAGAAAGTAAATAATTTGAATGTACTGGTTATTTCTTAAGCTTCTATTTTTCCATAACACTAAGTTCTGTTCTAGTTCTAATCTTAAATACCTTTTTCTAATATTTTGAATTGATTATACATAACCATGTCACATATATCTTAATATTCAAACATAATTGTAATAATCACTCCAAAATATACACATTTTTCCAAGAACTGCAACCTAAAATCAAACTGTTAAGAGTAAGAATTTTTTTCAATCTCGAAAGTATAATAATACATATATTATATAATAATGGTTCATTTTAATCAATCATAACAAATTTGAAAAGTAAGTAACAGGGATAAATGAAGCTATGATGTCACGAGGACTTCAAGAAAGCTTGCTAGAAAATAGAAAGCGGCTTGGGCAGCTTCTTGCTTCTTGTAAAAAACTGCAACACAGACACACATGATTTAGCAACCAAAGGTGTAGAGGTCTTTTAATTCAAGTGTTTGGAATAGATTATTATTATTAGTATTATTGTTAAAACTGCTTCGACAGCTTAGGTCATTTCGCATGCAGGCCCCCACCGGGAATCGAACCCGGGACCGCTTTCACCGAAATCGACCGCGTTGCCCATTTGGCTATCCGGGAGCCTGTTTGGAATAGAATCCAAGAGATTATGACTATCCTTGTGCTCCTCATTGCCCAGTTGGCTAATTTGAACAGTAGCAGCTAACTCTTTGAAAAGCATAACCAATTCGCTCATCTTCTCTATTCTCTCACCCAAGATATTTTTTTCCTGTATACGACTCCCTTCAGGGAATCTACTTTATTGCCAAATTTGCATGATGTCTCAGACAAAAACGCTTCAAATTCAGATTGATGAATTTTCCTAATATTTTGCCATGTTGTAAAACAGAGGATCTTTTCATTGACAGTAATGGCAACAAATGTTTAAGATCAGCAAAAGATTAACATTTTCTGGAAACTTCTCTAATACTTCCCCAATTAATGCAATGCATGCAATTAAAATGCATGATGCAAGGTTCGCGGTTTAACACGTTCAACGCTGACCGACGACGATTGTCGTCCAGTGGGTGCTTTCCGGTGACTGCGGACAATGATCGTCGTCCACGCTCCGTATTCTTTTCAAAGGCCTTCTTCAAGTAGCACCGCCTCCAAACGCTTCTATTTCTCTTTCCAGTTGTTGGTAAGGCTCTATTTCAGTAAAGAGTTTTGTAGTTTTCATTTTTAACCGATAATTTATTTTTTTTTAAATACGACCGGTTTCGAGTTCAACTCATCTTCAGGTAACCGGAAGAGATTGCTTTTCCCATAAACTAGCTTTCTTTCACTCTCTCTTTCATCGCCTCCTCCATATCCCTATGTCCCCCCAAAATTTCAATAAAGGACTTAGTATAATCCACCTCATTCCCAGAAAGAACGGCTTCCCAAAATATTTGATTGACAATTTGCTACAGAAAAAACAATGACAATTTCCCATTAACCAAATTTATTCCTCCATTCCTCCTCCTGTGAAATCCCCCCGTTTTTTCAAATTAAAATTAATAAGTTATTCCCTTCCGAACATTTTCGCGTGGCCTTTTATAATACCTCCAATCTCTGCTCGCACTTATGCAATGGTTGTGACAAAACAATTATTAATAAAAAATCCGTAATATACAGAACCACTTGTTCTACCTTGCTGTCAACAATAATTTTTCAAAGCTTTAACAACTAATATCCATGCATCTATTTCTTGGATCTATTTCCATCATTTTCTCAGCACATATATGTAATAACCTTGAACAAGGTTTTAAATAAACTAACTTCCATTGCCAGGTTGCTGATTAGCTTTGCAGATAATATGGCTTGCACTACTAAATCATCATTCAGACAACCCCCGGTGAAAGCCTTTATATTTTTTTAGCAACTTTCGTGGGATATGATAAACATATGTTTCTCAAAATTATTTCTAATTCTACAATTTTTAATGTCCTTCCTAAGAATTGTCCTATTCCTGATCCAAGTTTCCTCTTTGGCATGGATAGCTCATTCTCATACAGTTACAACCAATTTAGCTCTCTAGGTCACAGGAACATTCAAGCCCTTTCACCATTGACAAGGTCACAAACCAGAGAAGGGCTTCGATTGATACATTTCAGAAAATTCAAGGTTTCCATATCTAACAGAGTGATTTTTCTTGTATATGAAGTTTATGATTATACAAAAGCAGCCGTAAAAAAATGACTGCCATACAAGTTACAAAATACACAAATAGCGAGAAATAGCAAATGAATAAAGTATCTGGTAGATATTTGTTCATGAACCAATGTGTGCATGGAGAAACTTACCCAAACCAGGTTAATTACTAAGTTCCTTCTTCACATTAACCAAAAATCCTAAAACAAAAAATTCTTCCATTCTTCGAAAAGTACTCAAAGGTTAATTCTGGCAGCAATCTCACTTTAAAATATGCTAAAAGATTTTGTTTAAAGGCATTTTGAAACAAATTCATGGTTTAATGAAGAACAAATAATGGAATTTTAATACTCCAGTTAATACTAAGTACATGCCTCAGAGCTTTCATCATTGCTAATATTCCTAGAGAGCACTGCCCAACCCTGTGGATGAACTTGGAGGGAAGACACCACTTCTGCGTCATCCCCAACAGGGAAATCCGTCACAAATTCCACTCGGTTACGTCGACGCCAGCGGGAAAACAGGTGATTGTATCTTACAGCCATAGGTATAGTTGCCCGAGAAAGCTGCATTAGCCGGTACATATTTGGCTTGAAAGACAAAGAAATTATCAGCTATTTTTAGCAACTAACTAATGCAATCCTTAAAGCTATGACAAGAATGCAAGTTTACCGAATGATCATCTGCAATGAAAGCAGCAAAATAATAATACAACACCAGAGATCCTTTAGAATAAGGACATTTTGTACCATAGAAATGATGCTTAAAATTAAAATTCAATGAGAAAGTTCGACCAAGGAGTTAGGGTTTAATTTATTTATTATTCCGCTGGATTAATTTTAACTTTTGGACTTTTTCAAGTGCATATACTTAAGTAATAAGAGCTATAATGATAAATCAACATTTTTAGGATGATGCTAAAAAACCTTATAGGCTTAAAATAATATCATACAAGTAAAGATGAAAGACATTACAATAAAACATTTACAGGCTTCAGTAATTGGAAGTTAGCTAGCTTATATTACTTACATTTAAACAACCAGATAAGAAAAACCAGACAATAAGATGAAAGTGGAGATTGAAATCTAAAACAATTATTATCGCATTTACAGAATGATAAACTTACCATCATTTGTACCAACTAGGTGTCAATGATGGCATAAATAGCTTCAAAATCCTAAAAAGCAAATAGGATTTTTCAAACCAATGGAAATGAAAGATCAAATTAAAATGCTTAAATGGGCTTTTGCATACCTCTTCAAACTAAATTGGAACTAAAACATACTAAAAACTAACGCATGCTTTACTTTACTTTGTAATATTCAAAAGCAGAGGCAGATGTTTTCATTATTCAACGACATTTACTACAACACAAAATTTACTAGAAATGAGCATGTTAAGGGGGTTAATATTGGGGGCTATAGCTTAGCTAAGCTATAGCCCCCAATTATCATCCCTCCTCTTTTTGGGTTTGCATAAACATTGTGTTTCTTGTTTAAGTTTACCCAATGAAGCAGCCTTGCTGCAATGATGTAAACATCTGCTAGATAAGTAGAGCCATAAACCCTTCCTTTGACCATACTTTTAAAAGATAATTTAGAAACAAGAAGAAAAGAAAAAGGAAGACAAGAGATATTCATCTTAGTTAAACAACAAACAGCCACTATTATCAATATAGGCTATTGAAATTACCTTGAATCCATAGAGATCAACTGGCAAATTATGAAGGTCAAGATCATGAATGATAATAAGATACCCACTGGTTGTGCAGATGATCATCTTAGTAGCATCAGGATTTAAGCGTGTCCTCATTAACCCATTGGTATGAAAAACACGATTATACAGGAAACCTTTCTCTGTATAACTGCAAAAGAAAAGGAGGACATAAGCGAATTTAGACAGAAAACCAGAATTTCACATAGATATTGACTCTAATAAAAGTAAAAAACCTATTATGAACCTCTAGAAGATATGACTACACATACAAAAATCTTAATATAAAAGATTCAACCGGCATATACATTCACCAAATCTTTAAAACTCTTCACAATATCAAATGAAAACATAATACATATAGTAGTATACATTGCACCAGATTCCACACCAAGTAATGCAGAAGATCTTCAATTGAAAACAGATAACAAATTCACTGTTATCTGCTGCTGAGTTACTTTGGCAAAAATAAATTATAAGTTTCGGCCACATGAGTTTAAGAAAAGTATCATTGTAAAGGCATGTATTAAAGGATTAAGGAAAGGTTTGAATACTTTGCAGGATAAAGTCCTGCTGCTGATTCCAAAGGAATAACAAGTGTGAAAAATAGCAATGTATTAAAGATTATAATTTATATCATGTAGACCAAGAGCTTGTTCAAAAAATTGAGAAGAGTAAAGGGTATTAGCAACTGCAATAGTGTACTTATGGATATTTTACAAGAGAAATCATACCTCAAATATGTACAATATCATCATCCTTCTGAAACAGATAGAATAGTGGGTGATGCATAGAAGTAAGGAGCAACAATAAGCCCATATCAAGCACTATTTGCTGTAACATTAAATAACAGAAAGATACCATGGGAAAGAGGCTCTTGCTATTCCAATACATTGGGGGAAGTTCAAATTTAGATAATTGCTTATAGATAACTTAAACTAATGTTGTTTGTACACAAACAGACCAAACAATGGCAATGGTTAGATACAGCCTTGCAGTTTAAGATTTAAAAAAATAATGGCCAACACAGCTTAATCACTATAAAAAAGTGTAAAGAACTATTAGTAGCATTTATGCAAGACATTGAAAAGTCATTTGTTGTGGGTAAATCAAAGATTGATAATGGAAAATATGAAAACAAGATTAGATGAAAGAGAAGTATAAGGGTGAATTCTCACATATACTAATGTACACAAAGGTTGAGAAATGGTTGTAATTTATGGAGGAGAAAATCACATCTGGAATCACTCAGAAAAGTATAATTGGAATGCAGATATTAACAAAATCATGATCAATGATTCAAGAGTAAAACTTGAATGTAAAATCAGGCTATTCATAGATAATTATTGATTTACAAAGAAATTGATGGCATAAGCAACTGCTTCCCATTGCATGCAGGTATACATGAAATCACTCATAGAGCTGGTCAAAACAACAACAAAATCAAACAACAAAGCAGCGGGTACTTTATATAAGAGTCATTTGAGGAAATGAATAGGAAATATCTGCATTCCCTCTGAAATGCACATCTATAATAGAAGTTTAGGTAGTAGTAAATATTAATCTCAAATTTCTAAACATGAATAAATGTAAGCCACTAAGCCTGTAGTTTAAGGAAAAATTTTGGAAGCAGCAGACAACCTATTTCAGTTTATCTAACTAAAACTTTATCATTAATTGGCACATTAATTATTTTACAATGATATTTTTAATCAATCTTGGGTTCCACTTTGTGGATTTTCACACAACAGTCATCATTAAAAAATGGGAATTTACATTTAAGATAAATATGTGACTGCTCCAATAAGGTCATCCATGAACGATTAGAAAACTGAAGACTAACCTGTTTATATCCCATGTATAAATGGAACCATCAAATCCTGACGTGACAAGTAAATCTTCACGAGAAGAAAACTCTATGTTTTTCACCCAATTGGAATGACCATGCAAGGTGCGTATACGATTTTTCAAGTTTCGAGCATCCCACAAAGCAACAGTACTATCATCACTGCATGTAGCAAATACACGAGAATCAAGGAACCTACAGAAGAAGATAACACAAAGCATTAATCGAAATCTCACAAATATTATTCAGCTTTATGACTAACAATAGTTTTCTTTGTTTACAGGAAATGGTCAATAATAATACAACAAAAATTAAAGATTAATACATCTACACAACATAAATACAGAAAACAAATAAGATCAAGATATTAACAGATTAGGGATATTCAAACTGAAACTTAAACAAGGCTACAGATTTGGATAAATATATCAAGCATGAAAGGTTTAGTAGGTCACAAATCATGGAATATAACTCACAAAGAAATCAGTGCAAAAATTGTGTGAGATAGGTATATTTTTTTATTTTTAAAAATTAGGAATCGTTAGAGCTATCAGGATCACTAGCTATTTGATGTTTTTCGAATTGTGAATAGAAGAACAAGAAGTAAATAGTTATTCCGATGACGAGATTCAGAATATAATTGAAATTGCTACATTAAATGCTTAGGAGAAATAAAATATATAATCAAGGAAATGTTGAGTCTGAAAATTTGTATTCGATACATCAAATACTGCAGTCTTCATGATGTTAGAAAACATGCTTATACATTAACGAGGCACAAAATCGACAATTACCTTACACAGTTTACACAATCACGATGGGCATTGTCAATACTATGAATAAGACGATGACAAAGAGGATCAAACATTAAAACACTTTTCTTTTCACAAGCAGCCACCAAAAGAGATCTGTAACAAAATGCACACAAATATAAATAAGAATATGATTCTTTGTTCTCTTTATATATTTAAAAATCCATTCCGATACAACATGCTTATTCTATGAAATCTTACCCGTCTTGAGAAAACTCAAGGTTAAAAACACCTCCATGGTCGCGTTCTCTACAGTCTTCCAAGTGATCCCAAGAAGAGCAAGGCAATATTGAAGATAGCAGCTTTTTAGAAAATTTATCCTCAAAACCAAGAAAGGTTTTTTGACCTAATTCTCTGCCTCTCAGCGAACCGTAAATAGAAAACCTATTTTGTAGCCTTTTATATTTGGGCATCGCAATTTGTAAAATAGGGTCAAAAATCTCCACTATAACAGATTTTAGATTTCTTCTATAAAACTAATTACAATTAACTGTCCACAAAGTTCTGTACAACTTAAACAAACACAGAATTAACTCAGAACAGTTTCACACAAACAGCAGATAAAGGAGGTATCCATACTGAATCTATCGATTCGCGCAACTAAGCGATTATTCGAGTTACAATTCACAAGAAATCGAAATCGAAAATTATATCGAACTTAGTATCGCTGAATGGCCGATGTTGTTATACTTCGGCAGCAATTTCAAACTGTTGCATTGTAATATGATGTGAATTTACATCAAACCAAATGCCAGGAGCTCTATGAATTTCATATTTAAACCTACATAATGGTCAGGTTCTAGGTAACTAGTTGCCGTGTAGCTTAAATTCATTAATTTACAGTATGAATGATTGCATTCATGTCAAAAATCCCCTCTTAAGCTTAGTTTCTACCATCTTTTCCTCAATTTCTCAAATTTTAAATAATTACCGCGATATATCACTTATTTCATTGATAGAATTTTTATTGCATGAAACATCTCCAAATTAACAGAAGTTTTGCGTTCATAACGGGCATTAGAACTTACTGAGAAAATCGTCCATTATCCTAATTTCTTCGAAAAGTCGAAGAAATACCCATTTCAACTTATTCATGATCTAAAAATCCATAATATTTCAATGCGAAAAGCAGGTCGTCTAAAATCGGCTTATTCCTATCAGCAATGTCCGAACTCTTTCTGTTACATACAGGTTCTGCCAAAACCTGCAAACGCCTGCGGTGAACTTATTAAAATTAATTGAAGAATAAATACCACAAGCTATTTAGAACTCGTGATTGAAGGCGTCAACTGACAGATTAAAAAGTATGTAACATGATAATCACTTCGTATTAGTGCAAGTAGCCGGAGTGTTAATATTGAATTTTGAACTTACGATTAACTTAGGGATTACAATGGGCATTTGCACCCAATATTTTTCCAATTGCATGAAGCAAAACTCAGAAAGATTCAATTCAACGCTTATATTGGTCAACTTCACATCGATTTTTTTGAGCCTTCGACGTAATCCGTGAGTTTCATGTAAAAGCATTATCTATCAGCGCGATAAGGAAGAGCTGATAAATCACCATTCTTCAAGGTGCTACCCAGAGTGAGCCATATTCTCACCAAGAGAGCTCCTCCATTTTCATACGAAAATATTTGGAGTTCTGTCCTCTCATTCTCATTCACACGTACCATTATAAATCTTCAAATCGAAAGAAGCAGTGAACGCAGAAGGCATGGCAAAGACTTTACGTAGCTACATTATCATCACGTTTGTAGTATGTTGTGTATCATTTGCTATTCTAGTGACATCGATATCAACCACATCATGGGTGACTGCTAAGTTAATTGGATTGGGCGACGCAAAGTACGAAATTAATTATGGACTTTTTCTGGGAACCCTAACGGACGAGTTTTTCTTGACGCCGAAACTTTACACCATCGAATGTAAGTTATTTACATATTTTTGGTACCCATAAATATTGAGATGTCATATTTTCCCTTTATTCTTTATGTTCCTTATTTTAAATTAGTTTTTGTGGATCTGTTTGACTAGACGAAAAGGTAAAAATGATTTTTTTATTCGTTCAGTACTATGTATAAGCTCGCGCTATAAGTTTCAGAGCTTTGCTCGATATATTTAATGTATATATAAAATGTATACCGTCCATTAATCATGAATTAAACATTTTTTATTTGTTTCGCTGCGATAAATAATCATCTGAGGATGTTGAAACCCCATTCTAAATCTAAAGTTNACTCTATTAATTTTAACCGATAAATCCTCGTCAAACGCAACGGAACTTAATTCATATTAAATTTTAAGTATCTATATTTAATGTATATATAAAATGTATACCGTCCATTAATCATGAATTAAACATTTTTTATTTGTTTCGCTGCGATAAATAATCATCTGAGGATGTTGAAACCCCATTCTAAATCTAAAGTTTATAAGATAATAATTACTGTCTGTAAATCGAATAATTTTTAACAGTGGTAGATTTAACAAATGAGAAATAATGAACTTCATATTTTCCACACGATTTTATTAACTGACCGGTTTCGGCCTTCCTGCCTTCATCAGGTCTGATATGACATATGATCTGATCAGGTCTGATAGGGTACCTGATGATGACTGGAAGGCCGAAACCGGTCGGTTAATAAAATCGTATGGAAAATACGAAGTCCATTGTTTCTTATAATTAAATAGTGTTCCACGAAGTAAGGTCATATTGATTATAGTGGTAGATTTGGTAATTAGAAGTGATGGATAGCCAAACATCAATAGATAACGACAATTTTTGTCATCCTGCCCTTCTTTTAATCTGTCATAGCAAATATTACATTTATCGTGTAAAAAAATTCTTACGGATTTGGAAAAAGTTAAGGTTTGTAAAAATTCACGTCGTAAGTGATATTTATTAGCAGCTTTTGGTGGGCCTAACGGTCTCCAGCTCCGTCCAAAATTCGAAATCAGAACGCTCCGTAGGAAACATGGCAATTTTACTTTTATCACCTAATGGCTTTATTTCTTTCGCCGAAATAAATTGCAGGATATAATCCCACGAAATCTCGCTAAGTACCATCAGATATCCAATCCATTAAAGAAATATATTCTTATCGTTGTTCAAAGACTGGAGTTTTTAGGAATTTTGAGAAAATTTAATTGAACCTCCCTGCTTATCATACGACTAAATATATTCTTTGATTCGAAAACAATCCCTTTTTATTTGTAAATGAATTCTATTAGTACTAGTAAGACTACTAGTAAGCATATAAGCCTAGATACTTCTTTGCCTGTTCAACAGCAATAATTTGATACTCGAAACGTCTGAAATTCCCTTTGTACTAAGTGAATCGATTTATTTGCAATTCAGGATGAAATTGCGTAGCAGTGCGTTGCACTGATTCTTTGAAATTGAATTTTATAGGTCGCAAAAAAGCCATAACTGGTCGAAAGTGCCAATTAAGGGGTACCTTGTTTTTAATGTCTTCACCGTAATGTTAGCTCACGATCTACGCAAGAAAAATGAGGTTTCGCAAAAGAATATTGAAGGATCTTTGATTCGATGTAAGAGCCGTTACTATGCGTTACCTTCCACTTCCGGTAAATTTAAAAATTCCAAAGGTAAATAATTGAAAATCTGATGGAGTAGCAGATAATGCAGATGAGTAACTTTTTGCGGAAGAATTTATACCCAAGACCAGCATCTCTCAAACTAGGAGTATGTTACGCGGAACGCTGAGGTGGTGCTGAATGAAGTTGAAACTTTTTGAAAATCAAGGACTCCTTACTTAGCCAAGGATTGTGTTATCACTGAACTCTAAACTCTTACGTACATAAAATATTTATTAGTAATATCATAGAGTAACCTTACTCTATGGTAATATCTTTTCGGACACCACCAAACTACTCAGGTGCTCCATTGAAATATTAATATTTGTTGAAGTATTCCGTCAGAGGAAAAGTTTAGAAAACGCTGCTCTAGACAGTCTATTATGCTACCAAAATTTTGCACACTATTAGCTGCCCTGAATTCCGAATGATAAACATATTTTGTGTTATCCATAGCTCTAAATCGGCAACAGAAAAAGTGATTTTGCTCAGGTTTTGCAGAAAATAAGGAATATAAGAAAATAGCTCATTTCTGTGTATCATGAGGCAATTACACGGTTATTTTTACCTGGGCCTCCGGATAGCCATGTGGATACCGCGTTCGATTTCAGTGAGAATGGTTCCGGGTTCGGATTCCCGGTGGGGGATCACGTGCGAAATGACTTAAGCTGTTGAAAGATTTTTAGGAAGTACCAATACTACTACGATATTTTCAACTGAAAACAGCGCAATGAACAATGCAAAGATAAAAGGTGTTAGATTCTCGTTTATGTAAACAAGATTACTAGGTTAAGTGCTGCTTATATCTTCCCTGTAGAAATCAACGCGCTGTACCTCTGGCTATTTCTGTATCTTGTTTCACTATCGTAGTCAACTATTTAAAATTTATATTTTGACTTTTGTGCCGATCGCCGTTTTTGAAGCTTAGATTAGTTAATTGAATTACGGGCGTCGCTTAGCTTCTCATTGCTATTCTTTCATGCTACTATTTAATTTTTCATGCCGTCCCCATGTCAAACCCTTGCATTGACCAAAAGATAGCCAACATGCTCAGCGGTTGTGGTGTTTTCCTGCAGTGAAGATTTTTCCCTGAGCTCTTGGCTTAGGTTTTTAATCCACAAAGTAGTTTTCTTCATTGTACTTTTGCAAGCTATCTCTCTCTTTTCTTGTCTCATATGACAAAGGGTTAGATGTAAGAAGAGACTTGTTAGTCTCAATCTCGCCCTGAATAAAGTCCTTTATTATTAATGTTGCTATCAGCATTTGGGTGGAGCGTTTGAGTTCAGCTGATATGAATTTCGCATTGTTTTTCTGTCTGTCTGATGGTTGGCGATTAGCGAAAGATTTATAGGATACATCAAAGCTGCGGGCAACAGCTGACGGATAATACTCGCATGTGAACGGCCCAGAGTCCTACTGATAGTGCAAATTTTTACGTTTCAGCATTGAGATTAAACAAATGTCATTCGTGTAGATCAACTTTTCTCTCTAGTAATACTTTGAGGAAGCAAAGGAAGGTAGAGGAAGTTTTCCCTGGGTCGAGGATACATTTTCAATTGCGCCTCCACTTTTATGGCTATATATTGTCTCGTAGTTTCTAATTACTTCGGTCATGAACCTGCTCTGCTTTGTTAGTGAATTCATTTTCATGTTAGAAAATTTATTTTTGGAGGAGGAAACGTAGGAAACTTTTCATTTTCTCCCTTGTGTTTCATGGAATACCATTACATTGAAGTCTCTAAAAAAAAATCCAGGACTTTTTGACGAAACATATATGTACATAGATAGGGAGCACTGAAAACCGAGAATACATTCATAGAAAGGCTAAGCATGGAAATAGACAAATCTTCAAGACTCAAGAAGACTCGAAAAAACGCTTTAAGAAGAAAAGTTTTTAGCATTCGAAATATTTCGGGGGCCACTTCGGCTCTGACACCCAAATTGCTTTCGTTCGAACACTAACGTGACTGACTGATCGAGTGACTGCAGTATATGTACCCTGAGATATTAAATAACAACTACAACCCTCCAACCGAACCATTCCATTCTATTACAACAAATTCTATTAATTTTAACCGATAAATCCTCGTCAAACGCAACGGAACTTAATTCATATTAAATTTTAAGTATCTCTATCATAATTTTCACCATTAGTTTTATTTGGACCTGAATTCTTTGGAAAAATAGATCCGTATGAACCATCGTCTTGGTCGTCAAGACGACGCGTTTATTAAACAAAATTTTCACGTATTTCATCAAAACTTTCGCAATTTTGAACCGAAAAAGTATTAAAATAAGAATGTTTGAATTACTTCTCTTCTTAAATTCGGAAGGTATCACTTATAGGAATGTAATCTGAATAGATAACTGAAGAAAGTGATTGAAGGCAGTGTTCCCCAACCTTTATGGTCTTAAGTCCCACTTTTCATCTCTTCAAAACAGACGAGTCCTACCTTGGTGCGAAAAGTTTGTTTTCCTAGTTGACATAATTAATATTTTACGAATACTTAGTTTTCTATGGAATAGCGTTGAAACTCTCTTACTATTTATCTGCTATGAAGCAAACTGTAAGAGAAATAAATGTTGAAACGTTAAAATAGAACGATAACAACTTTATCGAGTCCCACTTAATTCCGCTCGGAATCTACCACTGGTGGTACGCGTCCGGGTGGGAAACACTGATTCGATGGATACGAAAGACATGTATATGGACCTAAATGGTTTACTATGAGATTAAGGAAAATACAATCTACGATGGCAGAGGAGATCCAAAATTGTACTACAAAAGTAATTTGACCGCAGTAAAGGAACTAAATTAAATTATTCGTTTGCATTGCTGGTAAACAACTTTCCTTCTCTGTGTCCTCATCTTGTGGACTATTACTGCATCGTTCGTTTCCTTCCCTCTCAAAGAGCTCGCCTTCACTCTATTCCTTTCTCATGCATTATTTTTTATTATAAGAGTTTCTCTTGTTTTATGCCATAACACAACATAAGTAGGATGTGGTTGTCCTGAGGACATGGAAGGCGGGACCTGAGGCCATAAATGTTGGGAAACACTGTCCTAGGGTGTCATATGTATGCTCGAGAGCAAACTCACTGAAAATTTAAGTGGGAAATCATTGGTAAATCGCCCGGTTTGGTGGTTGGTGTACAGCAATTGTTAGGCAGAAGGTTTCACTTTGGAGAGAGTTGTTTACATTCGAATGTCGATTTACGTGCAACCCAGGGACGTATGTCTTAAAGAATAAGTTCGAAAAAGTGATCTTTGCCAGCGACGGTGGTAGAAGTTTCAAAATGTCTGCCTCAAAACTCAATAAAAATCGTTTTCTTGAAAAAAATGTACCCCGCATACGATCAAGAATAGAGTAGAGCTCTATAGTAGTCTAGAGATGAGAGACCTGTGGACTTTCTATGCGTTTAATGCGGTCTTCTCGACACTTGATGAAACAATTATGTTTCCACTCTCGATTTTTATTTCAAGTGAAAATAAAATGGAATATATTATGCATAGATTTATTTCGTAATGAAATTTGTTTCCCTGCAAACTATTACGATGTTAGTTTATTGATATTTACGTGATACGACACTAAAGAACTGCTTCATGGTTTCATATGAGACTGAATGGAATAAAGGTAACCCATCTCATTGTCACTTCTAGTCTTCCATAATATGTCACTGCATTACCCGGAAGGTAATCTAGCACACTGTGTTTCACGTTTCCGCCAACATTTCCTGAATAAAAATAAAAAGAACATTATTATATGCACTGTTTGCTCATATCTTAAGGAGGAATTCAGTTTGAACGGGTGATAACACAGAGGTAGATAAGATTTAAAATAAAATGAAAGCACATTTTGGAGTTCAAGAGGAAGTCCGGAATATCGGGAACTGTCTACGAATTTCTTAGCTTCGAAAGTAATCATAGACTCTTCAGTTTTCATTATGTAACTTACGAAAAAGCGATTTTATCTGAAAAGGTTCCTATAAATGAGTGCAATCCTCGACGATTTCAAAGAAACAAGGACTTACCCCAGTTTCCTTGATGCTCTATTTATGTGCTACAAAAGGGATAAATTGTCCAAAGCGGTTGTTTAAACATTGAGAAACGTAAGACAAGAGGTCCCATGGTTATTTTATTTTTCTCTGTATAGAACTCTATGTCGTAATCCAATTGATCGCTCTGCAGATATTTTTTTGATAATATGACCTGATTCTGAAATTACCCCATAGTTCATAACATTTTTCCCCCTTGAAATTGATCTTCGAATAAAACTAGGATAATACGGAAACCCACCCAAATAACAAGTATTTTCAAGCAGAATGTTTGCCTGAAGCTGACAATCTTTACACATTGCTGCATTAAAATGAAAAACAAAAGCACGGGTCGTCGCTGAGCATACAAATCTCTCCATGCACTCGGTTGTCTGTTCCGACTTTAAAACTAGGCCAAGTTTACCGGAAGCTTACACTAAACAATTAGGATGAGCTTCTTTAGACAAAACTGAAATAAGAAAAACGGCTTTAAAATGTGTAAGAAGGCAATAAGTCCCAAATCCTAAGATAACATTTACTCATCTGAAGAAAAGACTGAAACTTACTTGCACTTGCACACTTGGTAGAAAGCAAGGTGAGTTTGGGTAGAAAGTATTTCTATAAATTTTATTCCATTGTTTATGGCAACAGAATTTCATCGTTCCATTTTCATAGCAGCATATTCTCACTGTTGAGAAGATGAGATTTTACAGAAATATTTGACAGTAACAATGAATCTAGTATGTCCAAGCTCTACTTTGTGAAACTGCGCCATAGTAAATAAGTAGAAACAAACACTTTGAAATTTCCAGAGACGATATTTTTACTGGCGACTGTCTGCATTTAGACGAAACTAGTCGCCAATAAAAATATTTTCTGTGAAAATCGTTAAGTGTTTGTTCCTACTGTAACACTGTTTATAGCAGCACATCTGAAATTTTAAATATTCCATACCTCACCATATATATCTTTGATACATTTCTTCGCCTATCGGCAAAAAGAACAAAAATCTTACATTTATCCAGAGCCTGGGTACAAGAAACCATTTGGGGCCCTACATTTTTTGTAAAGTAAAAAAATTACAAACACGAACATATATTACTAATGCATGTTTATTTAGTGCGTGATTTTGTTTTTGCTAATACATTTACTACTGTCAAGTTTTCATGTGCAAGAATACATTATTTTAGTTCTTGATCATGTTGTGGCCCCCTCAATCGCCGGGCCCCGGTGCATAACATCTGCCGCACCCCCCAGATGGTCGGCCCTGATTTATCAACTGATAGAATCAACTGCTTCAACCGAAATCAAGAGATGAGCTTTGTAATGGAAGAAATCGAACGCCCACCAACCTTAGGGTTGAGGAGAAGAAGAAGCCCATCTGCTTGGGGAGTGGTACTTTGACTTCGTGGTAGGGCTGCATGAAGGAACAAGGAAAAGTCGAACTTTTACAAACCAATATGTTTATTGGAACATTTTATGAGTCGAAACCAAGGTCGACTTCCAATGATTATTCTTGTTTGTGAAAAT
The DNA here is from genome assembly GCA_000376725.2 of Ladona fulva. Lineage (NCBI taxonomy): Eukaryota > Metazoa > Arthropoda > Insecta > Odonata > Libellulidae > Ladona > Ladona fulva. Next base: position 604,903 of record KZ308791.1, read on the forward strand.
TCGACTTTTCCTTGTACCTTCTTAAAGCTTAATGACACCTTTTCAAACTGCATTAATTTGACAATTAGAACGTAGCAAAACCTTGTCAGAAATAACATCATAAGTATTAGCGTAATGAATACAATACGACACTTGAATCAATGAAGTTTTCCCACAAAAAAATTTATCTTCCAATTATAGTACATACATACATTACGTAATGAAGTGATTCCGCAGATATTTGTGTCTTTATCTGCTGGTCCCGACATTATTATCGGTAACTTAATTGGAAAAATTTATCTTCAATTGCATCGAAGAGAATTACTCATTTTACCTGTTGATAACAATCTGCGTCTGATTTTAACATATTTTCATGCTGATGCAACATGGATATTTTTTATACCTTTTTCAATGCGCATAAATGTTTTAGGATTCTGAATGAATATGTTTCTATCGATAGAGGATAGATTAGTGGGTGCAGGATGCACCAGCACTGATTAAATACGTTCAGGACTTACAGAGACTGGCTGAATGAAAGTAACGACTTGCACTTATGAGAATCTCGGAAAGAAGACACCACTTAGAGCGGGGTTACTGATACACTTCAGCCTTGTGTGAAAGAGGAAATATTTATTAAATTTAGAACATGCGCCTAAATGTATCTTTGGAGTCCCACTGAACGAGGGATGTATTTCTTTACTTATGAATTAAATATTTTCCAAAGTACTTTGGGTGTGATACAAACCAATTCGTGCAAGAAAATTGGTGTGAGGCCAATTGAGTGCCGAACACAAATTTTCAATATTATGTGAATATATAATGATGCAAGGAAACATGCCACTTCTGATTGGGGAATGATATCATTTTCTGTTGCGCATCCTTAAAAAAACCTTTCATAATTACCTATTCTTATCAATATGCCATGCATTAATAAGCAAAGTAGCAGTAGTAGCAGTGCTTTTCGACCTTTTATTAACCTTGGCCCTCACAAGTTCAAACTCAAACATCACGGAATACATAACGAACTTTCGGTCTACATTCGTTTAAATATGGGGGATATATTCTACTATTCCCAATTCAAATTGTTTGACGAAAATTTTCAAAAATAATTTACGTGTTTGAAATGTGATGTAACTCTCAAATAATTCGCTACACAGCATGAGCTTTTCCGCAGCACACTAGTTGGGAAAACTTATTTAATTCCTTGACTATTGAAAATCCATTCAGGTATATGCCTTTATCACGTGAAAAAAAGCTGTGCGGAGTCATATTTTGGCCATTATAATTCCATAGTATAATAATTTAAGGTTAACCCCAGCAACCGTAGTGTTGCCAGAAACGGTTTTATAGAATTCGGGTCGCCAGACCCAAAACGTAAAAAAATACGTGGAAATACTGAGGAAATATGTAAATGGACGTTGGGTTAATTCGATTCGGAGTTTCAATCACAATGCGGCATCACAAGAAATATCTTAGCAATTTTAGGAAAATAGTGTTGATGTAATGGAGGCACCGGAAGCTGAAAACTGCGGCTCACGCCGCAGTGCAATTTATAGATTCGAAACTTAGCGGAAAATAAATTTTCTACCAGCTACACGTGAGCTGATGAGCAGCAAAATTCCAAAATAGATGAGATTGTGGGTTAAGACCCTTAAAATTCGAAATATTTTATTGTGTCACTTTATTTCCAGTTTCGGGTTCTACGTGATAAAGGTGTTAGAGTAAATATCCTACGCTCTACATACTTGTGATGTGCGAATAACAGAATGTTGGTGGAAAAAAGAGCCTGATCTATTTCTTTCCAAAAAACAGAGTAGTTGATTAATTCATCAATCGTCTCTTCCTCAGTGGCGTGCATAACTTCCGAAAATGTCTGCGCCTGGAGTTGCAAACCCACGGCCGATGAACGACAGCAAGACGTGAACCTTCTGTACTATGATGTTGAGGAAGCTATCGACGGCTGCGGGGTGTCAGCGCTTTCCAAGAGTCACCTGGGAAGAATGCGAGAAGAATGGGACGACACCACTGAACCTTCATCTTCCTCCACTGTTGACACGAGTGAGATATTTAAATTTTAGAGCATTTTATCATTTTCCCGAACAGAAAAGACCTTTTTCGGTTCCAGTGGGCATAGCCTAGATTACCCACCCAACCCAATTCTTCCGCCATTGCTAATGTGCCCTCTTATTCTTATATCATGCGCTATGATGATACTACTTTCTTATGAATTGCATGTTTATTTACATTCACATCTTCCATTCGGCATGTGGTCTAGGGATTATGTTCCTTTACTGACTGGTGTACAGCCAAAGCACGTGATGGCAAATGTGAAAGAACTGATACATAAATATGGCAACCAACAACCAACAGAAAGTGAAGGTCCTAAAACGGACTACATTGGTCAAGGTGAAGTAGTTCTTGCGAGTGAGAGGATGTATTTCTCCGAGAAGAATATGCACGGAAATTTCCGAGCAGATCATTTTCTGCTCAGATTCACTATAGCTATTTGGAAAAAATGAAGACAGCGAATATTGGGGCTGTAACTAGCGCTCGAAATGTAAAAGGATGCTGCGCGATAGTATCCCGCTACTTCTTGATTTATCCTTGGCTATAAAAAAAATAGTAAATAATCGATTCATCCTTTTATAACGGTCAAAAGATTAATTCCGTTTTCGCCTCATTTATTACATATAAAACTATCACTAAAATCAAACTTTTTTGTTGCCTTAAAACTATATTTCTTTTTTAAACTTTTATTGTTCAGACAAATATATTATAAAGAATAAATATTTTTACGTGTACTTTTTATCATTCAGAATTGATCACGAATAGCATTTAACTAACGTATATCTCAGCAACAAAAATATTAATCTTTAAGGATTCGTATCAGAATTCGTTATTTTTTTAACAATACAAACAAATCAAGTATCTAGATTCTTGCGATGGAGGTCGATTTGTTTGTCCTGAATTAAATAAAAAAATTGTGTTGGTAAAAGTAAACTCAAGAAAAAAATTTATAAATTAAAAAAAACTCCGGATGCACTTAGCTTAATTCTTGATAAGAGAGTGCAAAATATCAGCTTCGAGTTTTCTTCACTGCAGTTCATTTTTTGTTTTAGATATACCATTTTCAGAAATTCATATTGAAGTCAAGATATTTAATCTAAAGAATATATTATAATAATGGCGTCTGAGTTCCATTTATCAAAACATTTCCTGAGTGCCGCTTCAGGAACGCGTGCCATAGATTCGCCCCCTCCGTTTAAGGATACAAAGTAAAACCTAAGACATTGTATTTCTTTAATCATCATGTATTCCTTACATTCGTCGCAACTGATGGTCACTTTTTGATGCGAGAATATTGCCCCTTTTCCTAAATATATGAATCCACCCCTGCCACCTTTTCTAGCACTATTTCTACTAACATTTATGAAACTTGAAAGGGAACAGGGATCACTATAATATCCTATTCACTAATCCTGTCGGATATCCCGATGACTCAATCCTTTGTTAACTAACCTATCAGCTGAAATATTTTCCAACAATTGCTATCATGATCTCATACTTCCCGATAAATACCTTGTTCTAAAGATAACTAATCCAGTCGGATATTCTCCTGAATCATCTTTACGAGTTTCCCATTTCCTCAAATTCTTTCAAGTCCAAACATGCTGTTTGCTATTGCTACTCTCTCTTAATTAATGCATTATTTTGCTTTTGGCTTTTAAAATAGGATACTTTATCTTTCATTTACTTCTAAGTCAGTCTACTGAGTCTTTTTAATGGCCATGATAATATAAGGGGGTTTCCGGATAGCCAAGTGGGCATGCGACATCGGTGATAGCGGTCTGGGTTCGATTCCTGGAGGAGGCCTACGTGCGAAATAACCTCAGCTGTCGAAGCACTTTTAATAATACTACTAGGATGATATGAAAGCTACTGAGGTAGAATTATTTTGAATAAAGGCATTGATTTTAGTCCATTTTTATGGGATGCTAAGGAAAGTGTTATTCAGAATCTTATGAGAACTAATGCTACTCTTACCTTCCTGGCTCAGGAAAGCGAGGAAAGCAAAGAAAAACTACCCCAGTCCTTATATTACCTATGATAGTAAGCTCCATTTCCATCCAAAGATTTTGAATGCCACATTCCCATCAAAAGATTTTGGGAATCGAACCACCCTTTGGGCTGATTGATTTATAGAATACCATCTCCTTTAAATATATTATTTTCTTGGTTACATTCTAATAAATAATGAATGAAAAATTAGACTGTAAAATAAAACCAGCAATGTTACTATAATAATATCCGCTTATTAATTAAGACACATACAATACACCTGATTTTAAAAAGTATTTATTTTCGTCAGACGAAAACAGATGATCTCGACGGATCTAATAATGTGACCAAAAGTTTCTGTTTCGTAGTTTGTCATATCTTCCAGGCAGGAGGCGAAAAGGAAACTAAATACCGATCTTACAAAAACAAACTTCTCACCAGGGATGTAAAAATAATGCTGGACTTGACCTTTTCAGCAAGTTAAAAATGTTAAAATATAAATACTTTAATTACTGATTGATAATTAAGATCTGAGATTTGCAATTAAAAATCCAACTAGTAATAGGTTGTAATACAAAACTTTGTTTCTTTTTCACCGTGTGGCTTATTCCAGTCGAGTATAAACCAGATAAACGTTTCGTAAACTTGGGAGTGTGGGGCGCAACATGCACTTCTTTAGTCATCTCCATTATATTATCCGGAATTGGAGCCGTGGGAGCAGTGGTCAACACGGCCGCAAATCCTGTTCATACTATTGCTGCAGTGCCGGGGCTATACTTATGGAACGGTTTGGCAGGTAAATACTCATCATTAGCTCGAGATAGATGTAAAGATACGTCATCGTTGTTGTTGTTATTGTGGTTATTTATTATTTTGTTGTTACTCTTATTATTGTTGTTTTCATCATCATCGTCATCATCATAATCATTATTATTTTTATAAGCTCTGGAGGATTCTCATAAGAGAAAAATTAATACAATAACGTGTCTGCTCACAAATATTAATTCAAAACGGTACAATGACAAAAAACAGAATTATATAATGCCAGTTACGATAAAAATAAAATTATCAAATGCAAATTAACAAACAGGAAGGTCATAACTAAAGAAAATGTTATAGAATAATTAATTTTTAAAAGATCATGTCGAGATGGAGTATTTAATCTTATCCGGTTACGAATTCCAAAAATATAAGGCTGTTATTAGAAATGATCTAAAAATTAACGCTCAAACGTTCTTGCACAGAAAATTCAATCATCTAATTCATGATATAATTATTACTATAAAACATTCTTTCGCTCATGTGGCCGTACCTATAACGCTCATATGATACGTTGGTATGAAGATAAAAGTACTTTTGATGGTCGTCCCATAGGAAAACTCACTGGATCTCCCTGTACAGCATAAGGGGACACGAGGTATGGATGTTAGCTCGCAGAGAAAGGGTCAATTGGTGGCATTACCGACCACTGCGCTCTATCTTATCCTTATGTGTTTTTGGGAGGAGAATGTTCCTCTGTCTGATACGGGATTATTCACTTGCCATCTTCCACGTTTAGTAGCTTAAAATGACAAACAAGATAGGCAGAACTTAGTGGCCGAAGAAATATTCTAAGGCTCGTCGTGATGGCTTTAAAATTTTCGCATTCCTCCCGGAAGCTCAGCATCACAATTGTATCCTTTCATTTGCATATTGGGCTACTTTTCCTCCATAGTAATAGGTGGTTCTAAAACAACCCATATTTGGCCAATTACTAAAATTAAGATCCTCTTACTTTTTTTAATTCAGAAAGCAGAAAGACCAATCAGAAAAGCATTATTTCTCAGTCAAGAATTTACGGTTCGCACATAAACATAAAAATTTAGATATAATTTAGATATACCGTTTTAACAAATTTATATATACTGTTCCCTAGGTTCTTGGGGTCAATGTATGAGTTTTCTATTGCTCGTTTGAAGGAATATCATTCAAAAACACTATTTATTTATTTAT
>KZ308791.1:614474-630805 GCA_000376725.2 Ladona fulva
TTCACTTTAAAGAGCTGGCATTTTCATAATTTTAAAAAATTGTTTAATTTTAGAAATTCATCGAATAGATAATTTTATATTCTATAAGAAAAAATTTGTTTTCAAAATTTGAACGGATATTGTAGACACTAGAATGCACCCCAGTTGGCAATGCAACGCGAACGCCCTGTAGATACCCTATGATATATACGATACATTTAGTTTATCTTTAATGAAAAAATGTTTTGCATACTCTCAAAGGTATAATATAGGTATGTACTAACTTAGAAACCTGTATATTTCACCGTTTTTCTAAACATAATTTCCAAAAAACTCTTAAATTCTGCCCTTCTAAACCAGGCGCCCCCCTTAAGTCTCTACCCATAGAATGCTACGAAAGGTTATTCTTGGGAATATTTAGGAATAAGACAAAGAATAATTTATTTGAATATCTTTCATTTACTTTTATCGCAGTCTTGCTCATAGCTGTGATAATGTGAAAGCCACTGAACAAAAGATACTGAAGAATGGCATTAGTCTTGGTTATCCCTAATCAAATGCCATGAAAGATGTTGTAGGTAGAATCAATGTACTGTACTTACGTGATTTGTTCCATTTATACTGTTCTGGTTCAATGAGGATAGTTAAAATTACCTCACTCCTAGTCTATTGAGAGGCATTCTCTCTAAAACAGGGTTGTGAACGTACGGCCCGCTAAAAGTTTTAAGCCTGCCTGCAAATAATCTCGAAGTATGGTAATCAGATTTGAATACTATAGATACTTCCATCCCTAGATAAGTAAGTATAGGATATCGAAAACCTTATGTAATTATTCGTTACAGTTATCCTTGTTTTTACTAAAACCTAATTTGCATACTTGATAGCTCGTTATTCCGTTTCGTGAATAATTATAATGATATAATTAGATATTTGCTTATTTGTATGCAGTTATTGTTACTAACGATCTGGAAGAATAGTTATGGAAAAATTCGAATTACTCATTCGGCATAACGGATGTATAATTTGAGTTTTTGATACAATTTTAGAAGTAGCTCTCCGGCCGAAAAGGTTGGACATCTCATAGCTTTTAATATGGTGTAAATGCAAATGCAAATGGTGGTTTTCAGGAACCAAACAGCCTTCGGGATAACGACTTCACAAACAGGCATATTAAATTAAGTTATCATGGAATTAATGAAAGGGGTTTAAGTAGGGAATTTATAGACAAATGAACCCACCAAGAAGCGGAATACTTACGTACTACATACATACATGCATTGATCTTCGCAATTTAAAGGTACATACTTCGTTACTATTACACCAGGTTCTTGTAAAATAAACAAGTTGTCAGTTTTTAATAGCTTCAATCGTCTCTCCAACATTGAGACAGTGCCGAAAATCTATGCCGTGCCCTCTCTTTTCTTTTACAATCGGTGTCAGAAACTTTCAGGTCGGCTCTGACCTTAATATGAAAATTTTTTTATCCGCCAAAGGTGATCGTTCCAGTTTACTATGGTATCTCTTCCGGAAAGAAGTTCATTATATTTCCCATCAAATGTCTACATTTTGAGCCTCCTTGGGCTCTACTCATCCGTATACCATAAAGTTTTGCCATTCGCCTTGGGCCTTGTCAGGGAGAGTGTCATTTGCATAGTGTAACACATAAGAATCACATTAATCATCATTTTTAATATTTAGGAAAGAAATACCCCGAGTTAAAAAAAAAAGTTGCTGCATAATTTCATTTCAAAATCAAATAACCGGTCAAGACTAACCGATTAAAATCTCTGTACAATAACGTATGTTAACAATTGTATTAAAATATCTCGGATTAGATGATAGAGTTTATCATCGAAACGCTGGTGACAGCAATGTTTTCTGAACTTACCTGGGTGGAAATCCGAGAATTTTTTATACAATCAATATACCAGGAAAGCTTAAACTCCTTATATGTTAACAATTATTTACTGCAAATCTGGAGATACTAGTTGGAAGCAAACGATGGCCAATTTCCGGCAAGAAACTAGAAAAAACCTTTATATTAAAAAAATAGTTATATTTATCATAAAATATATAATATTTTTATCAGTCATTCATCAAATTTATATCGACTGTTATAATTATATCTATTGATACCTCCGTTTATTTCCTTTCGATCATTTATTAGTTTTGTTTCCAGATAACAAAGTGGGTAACGCGTTCGCCTTTGCTAAGAAACGGACCCGGATTCGATTTCCGTTGGGGACCTACGCGCGAAATAATAATAATCAACTTTATTTTAGGGCAAGATTGAGACTAGTTAGTCTCCTCTTACATCTAACCCTTAAATAAAGATGGTTTATTATTAATATTGTTATTATTATTTACGTAGATGTATGTTAGAGAAAGAATTAAAGGAAGAGCTTTTTGGCGTTTTACAAAAGAAAAGCAATAAAAAAGGAAATATTATACGGGAAAACTTAAGTCTGCACTTGGGAAAAAAAAGGCCCTGCAGGAAAACACACGAGAGGGGGGCGTAATAAACCTGCAAAACCTACTGAAAGTTAAAAAAATTTAAAAAGACGAAAGGACCTTAGCTATCAAAGTACTTTTAACAATACTATTACTGTTTATTGACTGTTTATTTTTCTTTATCTTAATTATGTCATATCGACAGTGGAACCAAAAAACTGATCCCATATTTCAACTTTTCTGCGAATTTGTTATTTCCTTCAGTAAACATTTAAAAACTGAGAAGATTGAGGCACAGAATTGGTAACATCGTAAACACATACAGTGCGGCCAGGGTGAATTTAACTTGGTAATAAATGGTCCGCAGCAATGATGTGTTTATTACCCTGCTGTGAAGTAATTCTATCAATCTCTCTTTTTTTCAGGATTATTCTGGCTTCGGTTTTGATGCATTTGGCCAACGTTGGAATCCTTTACTTCAGAGAAGTTATGCTTGTTCGCATTCCAGAGCCTTCTACCATTAATCCCATTGAAGATGACGACGACAGAGTCATCATTTATTAAAGTTCCGCTTGTCTCACCTGATCGTAAATCCATCCACTCCCTGTTTTGCACAACTTGTTGTAGTTTTCCCCCAACTCATGAACTGTTATTTATGTTTATTTATAATAAACGAGGATAAGGAGGAAAATGTATAAAAGTGCAATAATTGAAATAGAAACATAGCAATCGCAGGTAATTTGGAAGTAGTACATCCCAAACTTTGTGAGTTGTGCAGATTGAATATCTTCCCATGGAATATCCCTCTTTGGATTGAGTGAGTGAACCACCGTAGAGAGTGACATTCACTTGGGTTGGTCCTCTTCCTCTCAGGAAACTCCAGAAATATACATCCGTATCTAGTCCAAGGTAGTTTGAGTTACGTAATGGCCGAATTCGGCATTTGCGCATGCCATACATACTGCGTATAACTTAGTGATTTTTAATGGATGTCGTAACACAAGATTTCATTTGACACAATCAAATATTAACCGGTTTCATCCGCTCCGAACATTAAATGCCACAATCCTTTTGAAATATTTAAAATTTGCAGCTTTAATTAATATATTACAATCACAGTTTGGGACAGAATTCGTTGTATTTAAGAATTAATCAACTTACGGCTTCTGTGATTAAAATATATACGCAATTTAGAGAATTGCAATTCACCATCACGCTTGGTGTATAAGAGTATCATTGCCCTTAATTAGTATTTGAATCAAAAATCGGAACAAAATAAATTACGATTTCCGGTTCCTATTATTGATCAAGGATTATAATTTTTCGGTTTGGGTTCGATTTACGCTCGGAAAAAAATAACGTTCTTTTTTGTTTCGGTTCGGTTCCAGTTCCCTGATTTAATAATGGTTCATTTAATTACTTTCCATTGTTACGAATGAAAATGCTGAATATGACCCGGAGCATACGTTTATATTTTAACTTTCAAGTGACCTGGCCGCTTCATTGGATTGAGAAATATTCAGCAACCTTAAAATTTGAAGGCGATTCCAAAAGTGGGCGATGAACATCAAGGAGGGTGCTTGGAATGGGTTATACAAGATTTTTCATGAAATATTTCTACCTCCCGCATTTTAACATGTATACCACCGCCACAATAGAAAGGTTTTCGAACAAAACTTTCTAAGATGCACTGATATTTGTGAAAGGTATGATACGTATTTTTAAATCAATTTTTTTTATCACATATCTTGAATTAGTTTCCAGTACTTCCTTGACCGTAAGATTTCCAGCGGAGTAGTCAAGGATCGAATAAGATCTCTGCTATTGATGATGGAAGCTTTGTTTCTGGAATTGATTTTAAGCTGCACTTTTTGTGCCTGACTTTGTAATACCTTGAACTTAATTTGAACCTTCTTCAGTCTCTATGTCAATGGTTATTGTTTATTTCTTCGGTATGTTTTCGTTCTCCTTGTTCAACATTGTTTGTTTTTCTACCAGGATTGTCCTTCGGATCTTTTTGCTTAGTCTCCAAAACTTCGAATGCCTTCGTTTCATCTCGTCCAAATTAGTGCCTCATTGCTTCACATCTCGCCTTTTGATTTACTTTTGTTTGTTTCTTCTTTTGATCTATCTTTTTGGCTGTCTTTTTCCTCGATGTTTTCTCGTCACACCCAATTACTTCGTCCTAATCTTTACTCTGGTCATAACAATACAAAGCAGAATATCTTACGGTTTATGGAGCTCTTTAAGATTCATAACACTGTACTTATCTTGCATAGCAATCATACATGAAGTTTAATTTATGATAATTGAGGGGAAATTTACCGCAAGAGGCGGTATAAAAGAATACAATTCATCAGTAAATGTTGTCAAGCGACAAAACCGATCGCTGTAGTTAAATAAATATAGAACGTTTAATATTTTTCAAAACTTTAGTTCCTTCTTTCCAATGGAATGAAGAAACTATACAGAAAAATCTTTAGGATAGTTAAGGATAGAAGAAGCTCACGTTTTTATCAGCGCCAGTATGAAATACTGCAAGCTTGCAAATTCTCGTGAACGAATTATAGCTAATTTTGTATAAGGTCGTCCAGAGAAAATGGGAGTACATAATTGCAAGTATCGAGATTTTGTAAAGTTTCCGGATTCCTAAATTCGAGATAAAACATTAATCGCAGAAACGTCTTAAGATATAATTTTTGCTCGATTTGTAATTAAATATTGGGTTTGATTGAGGAGATACTGTGGAAATGTTAAATGAAAGAAGCGTTTGAAATTTCTTATTAATGGATAATTAATAATAGAAGTAATTTTTTAAAACATGCTTATAAAGGTCTTCTAACTTCTGTTACTCAACTTACAAACCACTTTATTATAGTGATACAAAGAATTTTCATTAATATAATTGAAAATGCAAGGTAAAACATCCAGAAATCCTTAAATTTCATTTTTATTCCGCGAAAGATGTTACAAGATAGTCTCTCATGAACGTACTGTCACTGAAAATTCGACTTACAGACTTATCTTCACAGTTTTCTCTGTAAGAATAAATCGTTACCCTGCAATTTGTTCTTGAAGAAAATTTCGTTAAATTGCTTACGTTTCTTTAAAAAAATACCGGCAGACATAGTGTAAATAATATTTCAAGAGAGACGAAAATTGATTTCATGAAAATCTTTTAGTGTTTTCCTCCGGTTAGAATATCTCAATAAGAAATCTTTTCCGTGAGATGAGAACCTTACGTAAGTATAAAAGTTGTTGCGCTTTAGACTCTCAACGATAACTAGGTTACCAAATTCCTCGGCATTCGTTGTGTCCTGTGAAAGAAAGTTCCTACACATTACGTGACTGTATTTGTAAAGCTAGCTTTAATTCTATGTATCTACCTTAAGTTATAAATTATCAAAACTATGAATTCAATTTCAGGAACTGTTTGCTGAAATTGAAATGAAAATGGCCATTGAATTTATGCGTAAGTAAGATGCTTAAAATCAGAAGAAAATGATATTCATGTGTTCTCCTCGCCGTTCGCTTTTGGTGTTTGGGAAACCTCTTACGTGATATTTATGTGATCTACTGATTTGTAGAACCGTAGACTTCGAACTGAATTTCGTGAGGTAGATTCGTCATAGTTTTTCTTCGTTGTGTCAACCATTAATTTTGTCGGAATTTTAAGGCGAGTCGGGGAAGAAAGACGATTTTGGAGATGTTGTAAAATGCAGATATGATGAAGGTCTTCTAAAAACTCAGATGGAAGGTTACGTTGGGGGAAAGAGAAGTAGACGAAGACCAAAACTACAAAACGTACAGCAAATCATCGATGATGTTCGTTGCAGTTCATATGTAGAAAGTAAGAGGAATGCGCCAGAACGATCCAGATGGCGGGCTGCTGCAAACCAGTCTCAGGTTTGAAGACAGTAGGGAGTAAGTTTGTCGAAGTGAATTATACGAAACAGATAACTTCGAGGGCTACTGTATTTTAAGAAATAATAGAAGAAAAAAATAAAAATCTGATGATTTGCAGATTGGCTGTTATAAATTCGTCATCAACAAGATAAGTTACTGAGACTAAAGAGGTGTCCCAATTATGAGAAACTCGTTCCAAGAAACAATGCCTTGCAACCAATTCATAGAAGCTCATTTTATTCTTGTGAACACTACAAAAAACTATACATTTATCATAAATAAATTTTAAATGTATTAAATTCAATGCGTATGGATCTAGATTACATTTTTATCGTTGTATTAAAAAGATTGACCATTCACCCTCTATGATCATAAAATAGTCAAATGGCCTTTAGGTCAACAACCTATGTGAAAGTAACTTGCAGATGGAAAACAATATGTGCCTTTTGACATTATTTTAATATTAATAATAAANAGAATGGGAAGAGTTTAAAAACAGTATCAAGGATAGCTGAGGAATATGTTGAGGAACTATATGGGAAGGACATGAAGCCAACAAACATAATATTAGAAAGTGAACAAGAAGTGGAGGATGATGATGTTGGACCTGGGATAGTGAAATTGATAGGGCCGTATGTGATATGAAAGGAAATAAAGCAACGGGCATTGACAAGATACCAGTTGAGCTACTTACAAACCTGGGGGAAAAGGTTAAAAGAGAATTCTATAATTTATGTAGAAAAATGTATGATGATGGGGAGTGGCCAGAGGATTTTACTAAGACAATCCTGATTCTTTTGCAGAAAAGTAATAATGCTTCTGAGTGTCGGGATTATCGTACAATCAGTTTAATATCTCATGCAGCAAAGGTTATTCTCAGAGTATTGAATAGAAGCATTGAAGGAAAAATTAAGAGGCAAATCAGAGAAGACCAGTTTGGATTTCAGAAAGGGAAAGGAACAAGGGATGCAATTGGGGTAATGAAGGTACTAGTAGAACGAAGCCTGGAATTTAAAAAGGATATATGTGCATGTTTTATCGATTTTGAAAAGGCTTTCAATAGAGTTCAATGGCCAAAATTAATGGGAATTTTAAAGAAAATTGGGTTGGACTGGAAAGATAGGCGTTTGGTGCAAAATTTGTACTTAAATCAAACAGCGCGAGTTAGAATAACTGAGGGAGAGTCGGAATGGGCAGAGTTAGGGAGAGGGGTAAGACAAGGATGCCCATTATCACCATCGCTTTTTAATATATATGCAGAGGAAATGGTGAATGAAGCTTGGGAAGAAATAAGCAAGGGAGTGATAGTTGGAGGGAAAGTGGTAAAGTCAGTAAGATATGCAGACGATAAAGCTATTGTGTGCGATTCCGAAAGGGGTTTACAAATACTAGTAAATGCACTAAACGATAAGGCAAGGGAATATGGAATGAAAATTAACGTAAGTAAAACTAAGGTAATGAGATTCACTAAGGGAAAGAAGGCTAAATTAACGATCAGGGTCGATGGGGAAAAACTAGAGCAGGTGGACAAATTCTCGTACTTGGGTAGTGTTCTATCTTGGGATGGGAGGTGTGGAGATGAGGTTCGAAAAAGAGTAGCATTGGCCAAGGAAGCTTTTATGAAGCGAAGGGAATTAATGACAAAGGGTCTCGATAAAGGAATCAGGAAAAGATTGGTAAAATCCTTGATATGGAGTGTTTTGCTATATGGGTGTGAAACGTGGACCTTACGAAAAGAGGACATCAAAAGATTGGAGGCATTTGAGATGTGGGTGTGGCGTAGAATGGAGAAGGTGAGCTGGGTGGATAGAAAAACAAACATAGAGGTGCTAGAAATGGTTGGGGAGGAAAGGGTTTTAATTGAAGTAATTAAGCGCCGACAAAAGAAATGGGTGGGTCAGATATTGAGAGGAGAGGGATTGCTGAAGAATGTAATACAGAGTAGAATGCAAGGGAAAAGACAGAGGGGAAGTCAAAGGCAAAAAATGTTAGATGACATTAAGGGTGGGGTGAGTTACCAGGTAACGAAGGAAAATGCTATGAATAGGGAATATTAGGGCACATGGACCTACCAAAAGATAGAACACTTATGTTAATGTTAAAAATTAATGTCAGCATATCCAAGACCATAAAAACATGTTGTTGTTTTCATTAAAAGTTACCCATACCTAGAGGGTTTTTACCAAAAATTCTAAACACATTAAAAATGTAAGAATTCGGTAAATAAAAATGTTTTGTATACTTCAGAATATTAAATAGTCAAAAGAGTCCACTGGAAAAAAAGAATAGATGATACCAAAATCTGCTCTAATCTAATAACCATAAAATCATAAGACATATAGAGTAATCTTAAATTGGAGTCTGTTGAAGGAAAAGAATTTCCAGGCCAAAGAGCTTAAATTTAAGCATGAAAATCCCTCCCCTTAACCATATTTTGACAGGTACTATAAATTTACAATAAATAATTTTTCCACCTAGGTATAAAGAAAAATTTATCTGCCCAACGCATTTTATATTTGCCATGGACTCTGGGAGTCCATGACAATTATTTTCATCGGAGACTTTTTATTGATGTATTGTTGGGATTATTAAAACTAAACCTTCCATTTATACNTTTAATTAATTAATAATAAACTTTACCTTATAATATCGATGTATGACTGAAATTGAAAAGGATGAAGAGCTGCATTCTACGTAATCTGTAGAGAAATTCTAAAAAATTTTGACGACATGCAAGATATCTAAGATTATTCTTGAATAAAATTGTGCCCATATCCCAGAAGCTTTTCAAATGTATCACAGTTTTTTCAGCACCTCCTATTTTTTTCCAAATTCATACTATTCGATTGCTGATCAACCGAAATTAAGCACAAAAGGGGCGATCAGTACAAATACAAATATAATACATTATTGATAGATAAATCAGCAATAAATATAAATTAAACTAGCGTGTGAAACAGATAAAGGAAATCTGCAGTCTCCGATATCTTTTCGAATTCTTAGGGCAAAACATTTTATGATGATTCATCTCCATATCTATTAACCTGTGATTGCTCCATGTTTTCTCATTGCCGGAGATTTTCTGCACGTCCTTCAAAAGAATTGACCTTAAACGTTCAAAGAACGCGGACGTATTTGCAGACGTCCGCATCTGAAAGTCCCTCTTGAGCCTTTTGTGAATACTAGCACGAAGTAACAACCACCGTACCTGTGCTGCCATCTTGACATGCATTTCAGAAAACTCCAGAGGACGCAGAATAGGAAACGGTTATTCGGTGAAACGAGACGGAAACCGAGAAACACTTGTATGGGAGCGTCTCTGAAGCTTTCGGGAGCATCATCGACATCGCTCTTTGCAATGTGTTTACGGAATCTCAAACTGCGAGTCATTCTCCGGAAAGTATACTTCATATGAAGTAAGATTCCTGTTCCAGTTAGGTAGCACCAAAGATGTAGAGAAATGATCTCGTTGGGAGAATGTGTCCTGCAGCCCTAAGAAAATAGTGTGCGCGTGCATGTGAATTTTCAGTTAACGACATACATGGACGTTTGTTTTTCGGAATATTCGTGCAAGTGATTTCAACAATGAATTTATATAGAAGAGGAATGATATTCGCCACTTTCTTGGGAAGTTGTCTAACGTTGGCACTTTCCGGAGCTGCCATGGGAACCAGATATTGGGTGGAAGCTCACGCTCGGCGGACATCCAATCCGAGCGAATCCGATGGCAGAATTCACTTCGGGCTCTTTCGCGGCTCAAAGTATCTCAACGTCGCCTACGGGTGGAGAAGATATGAGATGGACAGTAAGTATTACTCGGGCGTCGAAGTCTCCAAAGAAGGCTATCGCGGATGTCGCGTTGCTATCTTCATCAGCAGGTGGAAAAGGATTCAGTTGAACTTCCTCTTCCGATGTTTTTCGAGAGATCTATGATAAATTTGGAAAAATGATTTTCATGGGAGACAGAAAATTCTAAGAATAAATTCTCATATCCCACATCTCATAGGAAACCGTTGATTTGTTGACCTTCGTTTACTCCATATTCTAGTGATTACCTCGCGATATAGAGAAAATCTTCTCCAAAGGCCCAGAATTTCAAGAATAAGTTCAGTTGAATTAAAATTCTAAGAATAAGTTCTCATATCCCACATCTCATAGGATTTCCTTATTTTATTTCCGTCTATTTGACCTAAGTGTTTCGGTGAAAACGGAACGCTGTAGCTAATATGCTATAAACCGATTCATTATTAGCCGAACCTCTTATTTTACACTTTTCATCGTTTCCTAATTATACTTGGTTACATTTTTAGATTGTATTATATAATATTATGTTACAGTCTTGAATGACCGGTTGGTTGGCATTTGAGTTAGATGGTGGATTTTTCGCTTATTTATTTGGTACGACCACATACTTGCAGAATCATTGTCAGAGAAAAGGTCGATATTGTAGGAAAATGAAGGAGATGTTGAATTTGTAGCGGGAAAAGGGGAATTTAGTTTCGGCAAAAAGAAAAATAGGAGGAAAGGCATAATCGCGATTACAGAAATCTTCATGAATGATCAAGATTTACAATTAGGAAGAAGTATTTCAGAAATTGGTCAAGAAACCTTAATAAGATTATACTGATAGTATCACCATAATAAAATTATACCTTTTAAAAATTCATCTATCGTATTTCATTAAGCCAATTCTTCTGCAGACCATATCAATCTATGTGTACTTGAGTGCATGAGTGACTCTGGGCAAAACGTAATACTAAAAATAAGCTGTTATAATAACGGTGAAAAGTTAGCATGGTCAGCACTAAGATAGTAGGCAAAGATGGGTCAGCGGTGTTATTTTTAGATGGTGTAGTTAATATATCCTCTGAAAGTAGCCAGTTAACAAAAACTACCTAACATTTATGTCATTAGAACTATGAAATCATCGATATTTTAACCATTTTCTCAGAGGAGAGCCTTAACAGAGACTTTTTGTTGCTTCACTACAAAATGAAGTTTCCGAAAAATATTACTCCAATTTCACCTTTATGTTGCAAAGAAAAATTATCCCTCGATGAGTTAATAGCTAATGAGAGTGATTCACAATAACGCTCTAGGCTACTTCGCAGTACTGGACACCCACCTGAAATAGAATCTGAGACACCTTATTCCCCGTTCGGATGCATTACAGTCTACGCCATCCTATATGGAAAAGGTGGAGACGAGACAAAAATTCCGTGGCCTATGCTTATGTTGCTCTTTTTCTCTGAGGTATTGATGATGTATGCAATACAAGTTCCAAGCTACATGTCACGTTCCGTAATTGGATGGACTATTCAGTATTGAGTTACACTCATGGAATATTAATGAAGGGCCAGTTTGGTGTGGGCGTGCTTATACTACCACGGCTTATCACCGTTGTATATTGTGATAATTGTCATTTAGTATGTCTGTTACCTCCATGAATAGGTTAGTGTTGAAAATTTTATTCATGCAGCTCCCCTAATCATCTGCCCTCGCAGCTCAATGAAAATAACGCATTTTGTTCAATTATTGCCAAGTCTAGTCCATGAAGCTGATGTGCTAGGGAGAAATATCCTCCTACCACACGCCACTGGCGGCTTGCTGGGACAATTTGTAAAAATGTAAATGATTAACAAGTTTGGCTTGAAATCATGGCGTTCTCTACATTCCATTGCCTGCAATTATAAGGGAACGCATATAAAGGACCGGACAATAAAAAAGAAACACTGCGTTTTAATCTGCAATGAATATTATTTACATACATTTATAGATATTTATTGAATCAAAATTCACTTCTATTGCTAATTTTATTTTGTTTCCGAAAGAGCAAGTTGTCGTTTCTTCCTTAAGTATATGGTATGTATTTATTAATTTTAGATTATTTTTCGCAACTAAAAAAAATGTAACTACGACTAAAGTCTAGATCTAAAGATTACTTCTCCACCTTCCTCCATTACAAGATCTTACTAAAGGACTAACAATAAGTGCTGCCTTATATCGTACATTTCCTTTCTTCCCCATCTAATATAATGTCATAAGGAAGGATCTCTGGCACTCTATGTCCGATTTTAAATTAAACACAAGGGTGTTTCTATCGAGATAAAAGTCGACTCTTCTGTCGAGTTCAGTCCTGATCTCATCGGATGTACTTAATCTACTGATTGCCTCGTTTTACAATTTGAGAATGAACGATAAATTGGCAAATTGGTCTTGATGCCTGAGATTTAAAAATTTAAATCTTCTTTAAAACTGTTTCCATTCTAATAAAATGTTTAAAGTAATTTAGAACCTAAGTTATTTTTTTAAGATTGGTCTAGATCGGGGGTGAGACTTTTTCCCATCGGAAGGCCGCATACGAAAGACTTAGCCGCACTTGAAAGACGTGTTGCCTACATTTAAATAATCCGATATCATCGAACTTGTGGAATTGAAGACGATTTCAATAGCCATATTATAACTTGGTGGAATATGACCCGATTTAATTTCACTTGAATCAACAAACGAGATTGGAAACGAAATTATTCAAATTCATTCATTTGTTACCAGGTGTGACGAAAAGGTCGCCGGCTTTCCTCTTTGACCCAGACTCGATGTCAGTCTTCAAAAACAAAGAAAAAAGCTTCAGAGTATGAATAGATTTTTGAAAATTGGAAGAATCGTTAGGAGATCTTTGAGGATATGATACATCAGATGTATGGATTAATCCGGTTAATTTTCCGATTATAAAACTTCGTCAAAATTTGTTCTAATTTAATCATAGAGCTATTTCCATGGCTTATTAGTCTTTAGTTGTATCAATACAAATATTTCCTAACTAGATCCTGTGAAATTTTACGATGACATTCTGAAAGTAATTATCGATGTAAAATTTAATGTTTTCAAAGCATCAAAGTATTATTTACTATCCACTCATCCATTCCATCAAGTTAAACGCCTCTCATCCTTACCGAATCGCATTCAACAACGCTCGAAACCTGCCCTTCTAACAAAGAAAGTTCCTGAAAATATATTTTTGTTTGACCCAAGCGTCCTCCATTATTCGGAATTGGAGCAATTTTTTATTCTTTTCGGATTTTGCTTAAACATTTTTCTCTTCAAATTGAGATATAGGATACTTAAATAATCAATCAAAGTTCCTTTGTGTTTAATTCTAACTTTAGTGTGTAAATAATCGTCTAATTGTGTTTTTGAAATGCTAAAGATAATGTCTTCGAAAATCTTTTTTTCTGTTATTGTTCGAGTATTAAATAAAAGTCGTGTCTTATGATGGATATTCATTGAGGAAAATGGTAAATAAGATCGCCGAACATTCTGTCCGATTAATCTAGTCTGAAAGTGGACGCGGAGGAAGAAAGTTTCGCATCAGCGCTCTACTGTGGGAGGACGTGCGTTGATGACGCAAGGGCAGGTGTTCAAGGGGCTAATGGAAAGTGGCGTGGCCATGGGAAACTAAGTAAAGGACAAACGTGCGTCGGGAGAAATGCAGACAAGTGAAAACATATCGTCATCTCACGGAAATTTCCCCGAATGAGAATGAGAAATTTTCTTTCTCGCCGGAAAGAGTTTCGACCATTTCACTCGCTAATCGGATCGAGAAATGCGACCAAATTCAGAGCAATGAAATATTAGTTGATACCCGATCAAATACTATCAGTTGGGGGTTATTAATTTTGCTAGAGCTTAAAATCACTACGGTTATAATCCTATTTAAGAAAGGAAATGCCAAAGTGAAATCTATGGAAGTTCTCGAAGTTTCATCTGAAACTTTGTGCAATTACAAAAATTCAAAAAATATTTTATACGGCCAGTTTAAAATTACTACCAAGTATAATCAAGTTGTGGAGAAGCTAATATAAGGAATAATTAGTAGAAAAATAACTCACTGAAACACCTAGAAATTTATTACCAAGAACTCAGCTGTAACGTTGCTGGAAAAGGTTAGCACGGAGTAGCGAATTGAGGAGGCGGAGGCAGACAACCAGTTGTAATGATTGCGGGGGAATTGCATTTAAGGGAAAATTGGATTGTAGGTGTTAAGACAAGGCCATTTTCTTAGTGCCTAAGAAGTATTATCTATTGGTCTACTTAAAATAAAATCCCTTTAGGAAGGTGAAAAGCTCTCCCACGAGGGTTCGCATCAGGGATTCAGGGTGCTCTTTAAAATGAGATCAGTATCGGATATTATAAGCTAATTACCGAAAAATATTGTGTGTGTGGCGTTTCTGGTAGATCGAGAAAAGAGGTTCGAGCGTCGTTTTCGAAGATTCATTAGCTGGGTTCTTTTTCTCGTTTTATTCAACGTGAACCAAAATATATTTATGACCTCCTTATATTAAGTAATACAGTTATTTCCGTTAATATCCGCTCTGGCCCCGCAAATCTGTCTGTTCGATATGTATGTACCAATATTATTTATTATCGTTATTTTCGCCTACTTCAGATTTTCGGAATTCAGAACCTTTCGAGCCAAAAAGATATCTCTCGCTGTGATCTTTAAAAGTGAACAATTACCATTCCGTTGAATCTAGTTCATTTTTCGAAGGTGTTATCTTATTTTTGATTTATTTTTATCTAAGCTGTATCTTCCTGTTTATTGGTTGTTTTGTGAGTAAATCCGTTTCAATAATTAGTTGTTCTCATACACGAAAATGAAACCGGTGATGAGAGATTGAAACGGTGGGAAAAGTGCCGTCTGCGAGCAAGCATTGACGGGCCATACTGATATTTATCTATGTGGATAATTATTTTCTAATTAGGATTTTTATTCATTTGTTTATATGAACGAGTTCAGGGATAATGAATAAGAAACTTTCTTGAGGATCCTCTGTTAAAGATTGCGGTACTCTCGGAAATTGAGTGAAAAACGCCACCTTTAGAGTGGCAGAGTTATGTCGTTAAAGGATCACTGTATGGTAAATCAACTAATCATTCTAAATCTGGCGGATTGTTCCAAACTTAAATTTTATTCCATATTTTTTGATACAGCTTCCTAAATGAGCATTAGTCAGTGGAAGAAGTTGTTTTGACTTAAAAATGTTCTATAGAAAACGGAGAAAAAGTAATAACCGTGAAGCATCTTACCCTCACTAGAATTTACTAGACAGTTAATTATTTAAGTCGCATGTGAGAAAATCATGCAAAGTTTTTTTTTCAAATTTTTCCACAACATCTAAGCAGGCTACCACTCCCTTTAATTACTCTTGCTTGTCTGGCGAAGATTAATTTTCCTTGGCTCTATGGAAGCACCTTTGATGATAACCTTGAATAAGATTTTTGTTGAGGTGATCAATTATCATTGAAAACAAAGGAAACAAAAACATCCAAACAATTGCGAAGCCTGTACGTGTGACAAACTTCAAAGGTGTAACCTTCAATTCTTAAGTTCTTCAATCAACAAAGTTCAAAAACCTCACATCCTTCAAAACCATAACATTGAGCATTTCATTCAGTCGTTAATTGGCATTTGATGACAAAAAAAATCACCCCAACAACACAACTGATGTTTGTTAATTGACTTGTGTGTCCATAAACATATGATGAAGGCCAAAACATTTTCAGACTATAAAAATCAAACATGACAAATGCTTATTCTCTCCCCAATCATCAGGAAAAAATTACGATTAATATATTTTTGCTCTAATATTGTTGCACTGTTAATTAAACTTTTCAACAAATTTCAATCATCCCAGGTCATCAACCATCCCATATAATTTCAATGTCAGCATATCCCCTTCTCTGGACTACAACCTTGTCATGGCGAAAGGGTTCCTATGACCTATAGAGCGTAACTGGCGGGAACTATGTTCCTGGTAGGGTCACCCATGCCAGGATGGTCAATAGGTAGGGGCCAGACGAAAGGTAGTCCACGCAGTGTCTGTACCTCAGTGAGGCGGCTGCAAAGGCGTCTGTACCCCAGTGGGGCGGCCATTATGGGTGATGGTGGTGTCACGTTAAGAGAAAGGTTGAGGAAGGCAATGGGAAACCACCTC
>KZ308791.1:632315-703537 GCA_000376725.2 Ladona fulva
AAAATCCTTGATATGGAGTGTTTTGCTATATGGGTGTGAAACGTGGACCTTACGAAAAGAGGACATCAAAAGATTGGAGGCATTTGAGATGTAGGTGTGGCGTAGAATGGAGAAGGTGAGCTCGGTGGATAGAAAAACAAACATAGAGGTGCTAGAAATGGTTGGGGAGGAAAGGGTTTTAATTGAAGTAATTAAGCGCCGACAAAGGAAATGGGTGGGTCAGATATTGAGAGGAGAGGGATTGCTGAAGAATGTAATACAGAGTAGAATGCAAGGGAAAAGACAGAGGGGAAGGCAAAGGCAAAAAA
The DNA here is from genome assembly GCA_000376725.2 of Ladona fulva. NCBI lineage: Eukaryota > Metazoa > Arthropoda > Insecta > Odonata > Libellulidae > Ladona > Ladona fulva. The sequence goes on from KZ308791.1 coordinate 632,624, forward strand.
TGTTAGATGACATTAAGGGTGGGGTGAGTTACCAGGTAACGAAGGAAAATGCTATGAATAGGGAATATTAGGGCACATGGACCTACCAAAAGATAGAACACTTATGTTAATGTTAAAAATTAATGTCAGCATATCCAAGACCATAAAAACATGTTGTTGTTTTCATTAAAAGTTACCCATACCTAGAGGGTTTTTACCAAAAATTCTAAACACATTAAAAATGTAAGAATTCGGTAAATAAAAATGTTTTGTATACTTCAGAATATTAAATAGTCAAAAGAGTCCACTGGAAAAAAAGAATAGATGATACCAAAATCTGCTCTAATCTAATAACCATAAAATCATAAGACATATAGAGTAATCTTAAATTGGAGTCTGTTGAAGGAAAAGAATTTCCAGGCCAAAGAGCTTAAATTTAAGCATGAAAATCCCTCCCCTTAACCATATTTTGACAGGTACTATAAATTTACAATAAATAATTTTTCCACCTAGGTATAAAGAAAAATTTATCTGCCCAACGCATTTTATATTTGCCATGGACTCTGGGAGTCCATGACAATTATTTTCATCGGAGACTTTTTATTGATGTATTGTTGGGATTATTAAAACTAAACCTTCCATTTATACTAAAAAATTGGGCTTAAGTTTAAAAGAGGCAGGAGGTTGGCTGTTGATTATAACTCCTAAAGGGATAATTAATTATTTATCTAACAAATATTTTTCTGATATTTAAATTTTCTTTATTCACTAAAGCTGGAGGTATTGCACTGTCTTATTATTTGAGATCATCATTACTCTTGGATACTTGCCTAAACTGATGCATAGCAAAATTTTAGAGACTAACTTGATCATCAATTTGATTGTTAGTATATGCATTATTTGTATTTATATTTGGAGTGAGGGAGTTCATTGAGATAATTCTGATAAATACTTGGTTAGATATTTGTAAAAAAATTTAAATAGAAATCAATAATGAAAAATGATTAAGAGGTTTCATCCCTAGTGAGAGAGATAGGTAATAGGGGTGATAAGTAAATTCTTTATCTATCATAACTAATGATATTGACTGTAAGTCACTCTTAGCATTATATTAAAATGCGGAGTAATTTGCATTATTCTCCCAAATACTTATTATAGAAAGGAGTTTGCTGGTGGTTTTGTTGCTAAAAAACTGTAATAATCATGAGTCATATGAAAGTCATCTAATAAGTATTGCAGAAATTGCTAGAGTGATGTAGATTGATCTGGCTGGACTGATGTTAGAGACAGCTTGTTGGAGCCTAATAACACTTGAAGTGGGCATAGCTAAAGAAATATGAATTAAATGGCATGAGATTGGTCCTGGAAAAAAAAATTGGAGAAATAGGGGAAGTAAATGTATAGTATTTGATTAAGGTGTGAAATATTGAGTCATTTGTATCTGAAATAAACGGTTCAAATAACTTATCTCTCTAGAGAAAGTAAAATTAAGTCTTACAGTAATATCATAAAATTAAGTCTGATAGAATTACTCATGAATTTTTTGTAAGCTTGCTGGAGACACTGCAATTCTAAGTATGAGAAGTTAAAAATCGATCGACTGAATCATCATTATGTTAAAAATTAATAAACTTTTTTGTAAAGGTGATATTTTCTCAATTTAAGATGACACTGCAGGAAGCTTATTAAAAATGTTTCATATTTACCTCTCAAAGCGTTCTTCGGAGAGAGCCTCCTCCTCAAATACATCCTTGCTTAAGTTACTTAATTAAAACATGATTGTACAATTTCATCATCTGAGATTTGATACTGTGATTTCTGTTATAGATTTTCTTCCCATTAACATATTTAAAATTTTCTCTTCTTTGAGAAGTTGTCAATTTCAGTTTATAATCCAAGTTTTTTCATCAATAAAATTTATGGAATGAATAATCAAGGCAAAATGTTGAAAGTAAAATTCATAAATAAAATCTCATGATGATGATTAATTTTGTATGTTTCTTTCTATTGCAGTCATGGAGATACTGAAAGAAGAATACGATTTTCTAATTTGGGGTTTGTGGGTGGCAACCATTGGATGTTTAAGCCTTGCCATGATTTTTTCAGTGATTGCTGCAGCTTTTGCTGTAATTAATACTGCCATTACTCCAGTCTCAACTATAACTGGAATAGTTGGTTTATATTTCTGGAATTCTCTGGCAGGTAATCATTGAATTCTTATGCTTTATTTCTGTTAAGCTTTAATAAATTAGAACAGTCTACCAACAATTTAGCTCCATTGGGCTGTATTAGAGCTTATAAATGATTACAGGTGCTGTATACTACAAGTTTAAGTTTATTCAAACTAATATTGTAAATGCTTGCTGCTCTTTTTGTTATAATTCAATCAATAATTAATCAGTACTGTACATCTAATCAATAAAACACCCTTTATTAACTTTCAAACTTTTAATTTAGTTTAATTTCTTGGAAGTAAGGGCCAAACAGAATTGATTCAAGGGCAGCACAAGGTTCAAAGATAGTGGGTTTGAGACCCTATATTTACGGTTAGATCATAATGCACTGATCTAGTCCAGGGTTCACCAAACTTTATGAGTGGCAGGCTACATAAGTTCACAGAAAGAGCTAGCCAAACCAAATCTAAAAGATCTTTCATGTGTGTCTCCAAATTTTCAGGCCTAATATTATAATTTATACTTACAATTGACTTTAAAGTTCACTTTACAACCCAGTATTATAATGTTTTGTCAAATTTAATGGAAGATTATAAAGGAATAACAATGTTCAGTGGTTAGAATACCTACCCGGAAAGTGGGAGACCTGGGTTCAAATCCCAGCCATGTTGCTAATTTTCACACTTGTTATTCCTTTGGTATCAACCGTACAACATCATCATGCAAAGTATTACACCTATCCTTAATCCTCAGAAGATTATAGTTAATATGCCTGCTAAATTATCATATATAAAGGAGATTTAAAAGAAAACCTTCACTTCAAATCTAATAAAACATTACCGGGCTCTAAAGTGAACTTTAGTTGAAGTCCATTTTAAGTGTACATTATAATATTGGACCCTAATGCACTGTGTCTAAAAAGGAATAAGTAAAATAGGTTTTATATGTAAAATTATAACAGAGTTACAACTTACAGAAATTATAGAATATAGCTAAGTAAGAACATTTTAAACGTTGCACCATTAGAATGTTCTGAATATAATATCCAAATTTAGTTGTTAGGTGATAGGAAAAACTTGTTGTTGGCCTAACTTTTTAAGCGGCTTAACTGTTTTGTTAACTGATGATAATAGGTAGAAAACATTTTTTTATGGAATATCTTCATGATGGCTAATCATTATCTCCTAAATTATATTAATTTATGATATTTTACTTATGATCCCACCCACTACTTAATAATGCCCAATGGCTCCTGGATTGCCAGAAGCATGATACATTTGCATAACTTGAAGATCTGAAATGAAATCCTATGTTGGGCCAAGATTTTAACCTAGTATAATGAAAATAACTCTCAAGTTCATGTAATTAAGAGGCAGCAGTTACATCAAAGAATGATCTAGAGGGGAGCATAGGTTACCCTTATTTTCAATGGTCATGGAAGGATAGATGCTGAGGAAATGGTTTGTAGGTTACTGCAGGAACTAGGGTGTTGAAAGGAATGAGTACTTCATGTGAGAGAGAAGTAAGCAGTTATATGATAAATAATATGATAAATCTTTTAGGCAAATTGCCTAATTGAAACTTGTTAGAAAGGAGAGAAATCTGTTATAGAGAACCTTACTTGATTGAATACTACAGACATGAAAATTTTAAGAGACAGAGAAGTTTCTGCAAATGGCTGTAGAGGTATTGTTGTTTATAGGTATGGTAGTGGCTGTTGTTATGGTATGGGTAATAAAATTATACTCATTTGCAGATCTGAAACACCCTGGAAAACTCAGGGAATTTCTTAATGGCTGAATAGTGGACACCCTGAAGTTGTTCTTATTCCTCTTTCATCAATATACAAACAATTTATAGAAGCTAATTGTTTTCATCAAACATTATTTATATTAAAATGTTATTTTTTATATTTTAATGAATCTGTTTAAAATATTATATTTCAAATAGTGTTATTTAGTCAAAATATAATTATTTTTCATCAAATTATTGTTGCCAGTTAATGTGTAGACTGCATACTACATGAATAGTAAAATATATATTCATGTTGAAATTCCTCTAATTAATGTTTTCCAGTTATATTCAATCTTGCTGCAGTAATCACTTGGACCATACAGTTTCATCAGAAACTAAAAGATAATGTAATGACGCAGGAAGATCTAGCCATCAACTGGTCTTCAAGAGACATGGCTCACCTTGGATATTCATTTTGGTAAGAATTCATTCATTTTCATTGTGTAAATCTGAAACTATCATTTTCCATTCCATAATGTTGTTGTTAAATTACAGGTTTGTGGTTGGTGCAGTGGTAGTGAGTGTTCTTAACATTATTGTCATATACTTTGGAGCAAATAGACCTCGGGAGAAGAAGGGTAGTAATCCTGTGACAGAAGAGAAAGCAAATGGTGCCATCATGCTCTATTAAGTGCTGTAAATATTTTAAACAGTAATTAGTGGACACTTGTGAAGTGAATTGTGTATATTATTTTTAACATTACAATAAAGTCGAACAACCAAAAATATATTTGTAACTTGGATTTGTATTCACTTATAACTCAGACTGACACCACCTTACATCCTCAACAAGAACAAAATTTGAGTTGCACAACTTCTTTTGCCTTGCAACAATCCACGTCAACCCAAAGAAACTAATGTTAATGAAACACTGACTGGTGAAGCATTTGATAAAGAGAAGAGTGCATATGAAGTGTATGACCCAGCAACCTCCTATTCTCTTCTCATATATAAACTCAAATTTATAGCATCAATTTGAAAGATAGTAAAAATTTTATTATTGTGATATTTTCAATAAAATGCCAAAATAACAAGTTATGAGCAATTCATGTCATGAACTTTTATTTGGAACGTAACTTGTTAGTAAATTCGCATCTGTTCTTCCAATAATGAATTTATGGTGGTCTATTCTATGGACTACCTTTTTTTACCTCTCATGGTGTTTCCCTGGATTGTAAAAACTGGTACTGATCAATCATTTCCCCTTTAGTGTATTGGAATGGATTTATTCACATCCTTATTCATACTCTACAGACTATCAATTGGTGTAAGGTAGGTGAGAGGAGTAAGCAATTGACTTATTTCATAGTTATCATTTTCTGGAAAAAATAAGCTTTTGCAATCATTTAATCTGGCATTTAACTCATATTCTATGCTCATTATAAGATTGATTGACAAGGCTTGAGGGTCACATGCTGTATATTACATCATCTGAGAACATAATTTCTGTAAATGTCTCTATATAATAAAACTTCTATCTTTTTATAATCGACTCTCTTGCATTCATTAAGAATAAAAGAATTTGTAAAAAGGTACACAGTTTATTTGTAATGCTAATTATTTTAACATCCTTGGGTAATTAACTGTACAACTTACCTCTCATTCCATCAGGACCATTCTGTAGAACCTTGTTGGCAGATTTAAACTTATGGAGATTGTGTTCATGAACCATAGAGCTAGCTGGAAGTAAGTAAAGGTAGATTACAATACTCATGCATAGTCAGAGTATACAGATAAACGTCAGGTTCAGTTATTAGTCTTAAATTTTTAAAAAAGAATGACAGGTAAGACTATTTTCACAATTTGTGATTGTTCTAACAAGTTTGTTTGAATTATAAATATCCAATTAATTCTGGAACTGGATCCCAAGAAAAAGTATGCCATATTTTGTATGGGTGTAAAACTAACTGTGATGAAATGTAAGACTTTGTGCTTCCTAATGAATCTGTGGAATCTTCACAGAACTTCCACCAGTTTAAGTACGCTACTGCCAAAATTTCAATGGCTGACTGTCATGAACATCAGGTCATTGATTTGTAACTTGATGTGCTATGTCTTAATGATAATTTCAGAGTCAGCAATCAAATTTTTGACCACAATAAACTTAGCATGTAGAAAATCCTGTTCTCCTCAATGGTGGACACATCACCTACTTTGTTATCAGGGAGCTTCTATATAATGTAATAATTCATAAGCAAAACACCTGAGAATATATTTAGTGGGAAAATGCCCTAAGCTATCATTTGTTGGAATAAATAAATAATAAAATAAATATGCATCATTCCACTTTCAAGAGCATATTTCAGTTTATTTCCTAGTAAGGTAGAAAGAAGAAACTTCTGCTATTGTTAGGATTGTATCTTGTTTATTTCTAGATTTTCATGTACTTTTAAATTACTGGGATTGTAACTGGCTACTCCAAAATTTATCTAAAAATGACAATCTATTATAACCAGGTATTTGAAGTGTTATGTGGGTATTTTTTCTGTTTTATTATTGTTATTATGTATGTTAATTTTGACTGCATATTTTTTTACATTATTATTAACTTTGACTTATTTTTTGAGTAATAAATTTGAATAAAGAGAAATCTTGCAAAATACCAGCTTCTTCTCCTGGTTAATTCACACTAATTATTTCCCCTAAGGTAGAGGTGTAGCAAATAAAAAGTTTAAAGTAGCCGGTGTCTCCAAAGGTAAAGGAAGGCACAAGAGAAATATTTACCTTTAGGTAAATAGGACACATGAAGAGAAATACAATGAATGGAAGAATGTAAGCAATAGTAGCTTAAGGCTAAGATTATCATATATCAAGGTATATATAGGGAATCATAAACCAAAGATTTTATTGCAAGAAAAAACGATATATGCCAAAAAACAGAATAAATGCTAAGATAATACTATTTAACAACAGGATTAATTATAAGGCCATAAAGATGTTTTGCTCTCTCAAAATGAAACAAATGGAAAGCAAACGAATGGAAAATTAAATTGAAGCAATGGAATGCAGTGATGAAAATGCAAAATAAGATGATGATTTCCCCTTTCTTCAAACTATGAGATAGGAATCAAAAAAATATTGAAGAAGAAGGATTACCTAGATAATACTATTGTATATGTTAGTTTATACTTTGTACATTTATAAAATGAAACACACTTAATCATAAACCTAGAATCAAAGATTTATCCAAATATTAACAAAAGATAATGCAGAAGGATCAAGGTGAAGGAATCATTTCAAAAGATTCCTGTGATTTCACAATTTTTTATGAACTGCTATCACTACTAAAAATTTTCTATTCTTTAAATCTCATAGTAAATCGCCGTAACATGCATGTAAATAATGCATTAGTAAATCATTTTTATACTTTTATATACATGTTCTAATTAAAAGAATTCTTTTGTATTCTGTGAAAATGCTGTTTGAGTGATTCTATAAAATTATCTATTGCCACCCTTTCTAGATTTTCTAAGATAATGGTAAATTACCTAAGAAAACAAACATTTAAATTTATCTAAGGCTGTAAACTCTTAGTTGATGAATCTAGCATTAATTTCTGCCTTTAATGTTTTCTTTGTCATACCTTAGGGATTCTTTTAAGCACATTTTTAATTCCTCTAAAAATACTTTCATTAAGATGCCAAATAAAAAATACCTCGAAATGATACGCAGAAGACTTTTCTATCATTTTATGTTGGCGCTTATTGATGGTCAAAAGAAATCTCTCAATTTTATCTCAATTTAACTTCCCGCTTGTGCAATCAACATATACTGCGACTCTAGCGGAAGTAAAGGAATACAAAATCCGCCATGACATGTGACTTCATATGTTGACGTGAGAAGATATGACAATTCGGGATGGAAGATCAGTTAGCAGACTCCTTTTTTGGTTTCGACGCATCATTATCGGTTAGTTACATCGTTAGTTTACGTTTCTCTGAATGTCTGAAAGGCATTACCAATCCGATGCCAAATGTTGAATACGAAGCAAGATCTTGCATCAGGTCCTGTAACCACATGATTGATGAAAGATGAATACAAATACTGCAATTAACTATTATTAGGACTGCGAACAATGTTGTATCTATAGAAAGTACATGAGATTCAGTATCTGTGCAAAGATTTTACCTTAAGTCATCATTTTACGCTACTGCTGTTGTTTGTATTGGTCAAGTTTACAATCTTTCATCTTGAGCTTATGTTTGGCAATCAAACGATTATATCTATTTATTTATACCTAACAATATAGCGAAGATCAATCCTTCAAGTCCTTAGTTAAGTACAGCTCGTATTCGTCGTACAAATTCATGAATAGTTTCTTAACGAGCAATAAGTAGTTTAAGGAATTGATAACTTGTTCAGGTAACTTATTGTTGCCCAATGTAATGGCGATTTTTATCAAACCACTATAGGGTGCACATGATGAGGTAAATGATGAAACTGAAGATGGCCAAGATGAAGAATTCTACGATGCTCTTAACGAAGAAACATTCGGCACGGATGCGGTTGGTACGTATTTTGTTCATCGGTTTGCATCCTCCATTTATGCTTGGTTAGTCTAGCATATGTTTGCAAAAAAGAACATTTAACTCAATGCATTTTAAACAATATTTGTCTAGTAGGCGATTGGGAAGAAGACCACGAAAAACTAGCTGAAATAACTGAGCTTGCTCGTGTTCGAAGTAACAGCTACAATGGGATCGAAGAAAAATATAATGAAAATGTAAGTAAAATGTTTTCTATACCATATTATGACATTTAGGATATATATATTTGTATCAAGTTCTTTGTTGAGGCGTAAAAAAATTGTTTGAAATTTACTGGGGGATGATTTGAAGCCGTGAAAAACAAAGGTAGCCCATATATTTGTTGGTAACCTCAGTTCAGTAAGTCAAATAATTTGTGAAACGTATAATTGATTGATAGCCTTCAAGTATGTTAAATTTTTAACGAGGTAAGGTAAGAGGTGATTCAAGTCAGGTGATTTCTTAATGTGAAAGTAATTTCTCAATGTTTCTGTTTTGGAGAATAAATATTTATATTCCTGGATTTGTTACTGTTATGGTGCATCCAGAAATTTACCTTGCAGAATGGGAAAATCAGTAGCGATATCTTCTCCACAAGGTAATGGAAGGATAGGTTTATATATTTCTCTAAGCAACTCTCTGATTAAGATATATATAGCATTAATTAGAATAACTTGCATTTATTTTCACTCTTAATATTTAAAGCATGTGTATTCTTTTCTGGGGTTAAATTCATGTTTAGCTTTTTGTATCACTTACTTTGACGTTTATTGTGTTTAAACTATATTAGTAATGTCAATATCTCAATGTTACAGGAAAAAATTGTGTATCTATTTCTTTAAAAGCTGTGGTGTTTCAGTAAGTCATTCCAAAATTAATTGATACTCTCTATATAATGTGTGATGCAGGAAGTTGCTGACCAAATGTGTTAATATTTTATGATATTGAGATGTGTATGAATCAACATGCAGGATACGTTTCATAAAGTTAAAGGGCAGAAAATAATAGCAATTTTTTTAAAGGTTCTACCTATTTTTAAGTGGCTAAAATATGTACCTTTCCCATGCTGTCCATTTAGATATTTCAATTAAAATATTTATGTAGATCAGTGATTTGGAATTTAAGACACTTTCTTGAACCATATAGCACTCTTCAAATAAATTAAGTGCAAGGCTTATTGTTAGTTAACGTATACATACCTTGCTTTTCAAGGAAGGAACTTGTTTGCAATATTTTTATATATAAGCCAAATTAACCTACGTAATCCAACTAAGCCACACAAAATGAGCAATACCCAAAAGCTAATTGTAAATTCTATAGTTGATGGCTCGACAACTTCTCAAGAAATGTTGGGCACTTGGAAAATTGGTTAGGAATTTTTAAAAACTTTGATGGAACTATAGTGCAGTCATTTGTTTTTTTTTCCTTTAGAGCTTCTTGTTGTAGGAATCTGTGGCTCATGTTCTGGTTTGGATACTTATGGTCATTTATAATATCTCGATTCATAGCTTACATAATGTAGTAAGTCAGCAGTTCTAAGAATGTCCCATATCTCAAAGAGTGTTTTGCTTTCTTCCTTTTCATTTCTTTGAATTTATACTTAAGAATATCTAAATGAAATGAGTATGTTTGATGAAGGTGAATGGCGCTCTTACAAATAGGTCTCTATCATATTTTTTTCATTTTAAGAACCCTTTTAGCTGGTAAACAATTAAGATTATCCCACTTAACTTACTTATAGATTTATTTATTTATCGTATGGATTTACACATCAGAATAAATTAAATTTTAAAGAAATAAGAAAATAAAAATTTCATGAATTGTACATAAGAGTTACATTTCTGGCTTTTAGACTCCAGGAAAGAATACTGGCAAGATAAATGTCCTATGCTAAAGAATTAACACATATCTTGGTGGCCAGGTAATCAAATTGATTTCGTGGCCAATACACATCTCATCCTCAATATGTATAAAAATAACTTATAGAAATAACCAACTAAATCTAAATTTTTTTTCTAAAAAGAAGAACGTCTACATATCTTGCCACTTATCCCTCTAAATGGTAAATGAACATAGGAGCATTATTTATTTTGCGAATAATATCATCTTATGTTATTTATTATCTTTGTTGTGGTATCTTTTTGATGATATTATCTACGTTTGTATGAAAATCTTGGGTGTTAAGTTTTCCACAATAGTTTGCTCTTGTCATCAACAATGCAACTTTCTGAAGTGTTTGTTGATATGAGGTTGGGCTGAAATTTTTAAAATTGAAAAAATTATTGTGAAAACCTTAATATTCCATTTTTTATTATAGACCATGATCTATTGGTTCTACAAAATGGTGGTGGAAGCTATTGGTTGTATTTAAAACATCAGACATTCTTCAGGAACTTAATTTTTCTCAGAACTTAGCTTTGTAGTAGGTAACAATACCAGTTCTTGGTTGAATTACAAGAGAATTATCTCTAGCTTTATTTGTTGATTTATGAATTATTTTGAGGTATTCTTTTCATTACATACTGACATTAAATTTTAGAAGTATCATTTATAATATATAAATGCACCTAGCTTCAACTTTGTTTATTTAGCTTGGCAGATCAAAATCCTGACTTCTAGATCACTGCCATAGGTTGCTTGGTCAGATATTTTGTTAGGGCATGTTTTGGTAAAGCACCCAGGGAACCAGAGAGGGGGAGAGGAAATCTAACAAAGAATGTAACTTAGTTACTGTTTATTATTGTTTATTTGCTTGAAATTCACCCTTGGAAAGAATGACTTTTTGAAGTTTTGGTAGGTAAAAATTAGGTAAAGTGTTTAACATTGTGTGGAGATGTGTGACATGGTAGAGCCTGCAACTACCTTTAAAAAGGACTCAGTGAGGGAAAGAATAAGTGTGATAATACAAAAGATAGAAGGAACTAAAATAGAGAAGTAAATAGTATTTCAGAGACAGTTATTTACACTTTCTTTTTCAGAAACTCTATACTTCTGCACAGGTCACCCTTTTGATGGAATCGTAAATGTAAATGAATTTGTTTTTGTTTAAATCTTCTTTATTTTTTCAGCAGATCAATGAGATTGTAGTGGTTGTCTTTGGGTTGAAATTTTTCCATTTAGGGCTCAGTAGAATATTTTCTTGAATGAAACCTTAGCAAATTTTCTCACTTGTTGTTCATTTTATTTTGTAAAATATCTTTTTAATTTATCAAAGCTTCAAAAAGATTGTATATATATATTTTCCTTTTAAAATGTTATTCTTCACTGGTTATCTCATCATTGTTTGCTATGTTGACATGATACACAATCATTCAGTGAGCTCAGCAGTGTTGTCTATCTTTCTAAAAGTAATGTAATAATGTCAATAATGTTAATCCTAGTAATGTTTCTATTGATATATTTACCTTTGAAATCCAATAAGTTTAGGATTAATGATGTTTTGTGTATATTCTGTTTTCAATTTCAATTTATGTGGACAATTTGTATGAAAATAACTAATAAGTCCTTTCTCTCCTTCTTGAAGGGTGCTGACATGGACAACTTTGCTGGGGGTGAAAGTGACCTGGCTGACAGTATTTCTCGTATGGTTTTTGAGGATCAAGATGAGAGTATTTCTTCAGAATCTAAGGTAGGTCAGCTGAGTTATTTATTAAAAATAGGGTTTTAGTTAGAATCTAATCAATCTTACCTCTTCAGACCCTCCTCAATTTAATAATTGCGTAATTTCATTGTAGATGGCCAGAAATTTTCCAATGGAAAGTTTTGATGGTAGCTACAGCAGTTCAGCACCTTCTGGATTTTCTCTTTGGTCAAATGGTGGATTGTCCAAGGGACAGAACCAGCCACTTATCACAGTCCCTGCTGCTTCTGGATCGATTTGGGACCCCACAATTGTACATACTCAATCATCTCAAAAGGAATCAGGAAATACTATGTCCAATATTACGGTGAGCCATTATATTATGCTAATTTTATATTTCAAATATTCTATCAAAAGCTGAGGAATAATGACTGTAAGTAAGTTCTATGTTAGGAGAATCAACCATCGATAGAAATTCTAAATATATTATTTATTGTTTCATAAGTCACTTCCTTACTTTTACCTCCCCCAGGAATAATTAGGAGTGTGGTAACTCATACATTATATTTTCGTTCGATGATTACCAATTTTGAATGAAATTTATAGAAAATTTAAGGACGGGTTACAGGTGACTTTGGTTCTGGTTGGATAGCTTTATGGATAGAGCAACCAACTGGAAATCGGGAGACCTGGGTTCAAGTCCAGGTTGCATCACACACTTTTCATGCTCATTTTTCCTTGGGAGAAATTCCAAGTTAGGAAAATCAAATTTGATTAGAATTTGTCTCCTAACCATTATTATATTATTCACTTTGGTGTCATATAAGTCTCCAAAAAGAAATATTTCATCTCATAAGTTATCTAAATCAAGTATCAGACATAGTATTTTTATATTTACCTGTCTTGGTATTTGCAGGATGGTGGATGCAGTACTTAAAGTATTGTACTATAGCAACTCCATTTTATGTAGGAAAATGATGTGGTGTGATGTGTAAACTAATGTGGTGTCCTGTACAAAGACTCATGTGCTCATGTGCATGTCAACTTTTGGGCGCCCACCACAAGAGACCTGTTCTTATTATGAATGAATTTTTTCATTGGCACATCTTCAACCTACCATGTAAAATTATCACACTCAGTCTATATTAACTTGCATACTGATATTTCACTGTTCTTGATTATGTACGATAGTTTAATAAGTATCCTCATCATGTTATTGCAAGAATTACATAATAATGCCACTTACAAAAAGCATAGAATGTTTTTGTAACTTTTATGGAAACTGATTCTTTGTTGACTATGCAAATTCCGGATCTTCCCTCCAATACAATTTCTTTCTGTACTTTTGGTTCTCAACTGCTTGGCAAAAGCTCATTACTCTTTGTGCTATTACAATGGGAACAGAATATACATAACAATTGCAAAACTATTTAAATACTTATGAAACTGCGTCTATAATAGCTTCATTTCATAGTTTTTATTCAGGGAAGGGAATTTTGGGGTGATCTTTGCTTCTTGTCCCACATTATGCTATGTACCAGTAAATATTTTTGAAAGTTCATTTTTGTTCCATTATCACAGTAACACAGAAACATAAGAATCCATGTTTCTTATGATATCTTACTGTAATCAATTAGTAAAACTGACAATTTACCAAATTAGTAAAATAAACATGACATTTTAAAAATGGACCAGTATGTAGGAAAAGCAGATTGGTAGAAAGATTGAGGCAACTGAATCCTTGTGGAAATTTTCTTGTAAATTAACAGATCTTACTAAACTGCTGTCATGACTAAATATATACTATACTTTAAACTTCATGAGAAACCTCTGTAATGTTTGTAAGTAAACCAAAAGTAACACATTCTCATACTTATATCTTTGAAAAAAGAGCACAAAGAGGAATTTTTAGGAAAAGTGGCTTGGTAATTTCATCCTTTAAAAGGATGAAGAAGTCAAAAGTTGCAGAATTTCTAACAATGGTAAAAAGTTGATGTTTAAATTTTAATTATGGACAGAAGAGATAAACCCTACTAATAGATCCGGAGAACAATCATCAATTTCATGAATGATTTAGTTAAACTACTATCATCACCCCAAAAAATATGCCAGTGCGATTTCATCTTTTAAAGTTTCCTTAGAAATCAATTTTCTATATAATGATTGCTTATAAAATTCATGTACAATCCAGTGTTATGTCCATGTATTTCATCATAGTATCACCTATGTAAGTTACTTTTTGTAAAGTAATATGTAATGCATCTTGTCAATCCTTTCTGTCGATCAGAAGGTAAGGACATTGAAGGACCTTGAGTGCCAACTGCTCCACAAGCAAGGGACAAATGACTCTCACCAGTCATCTCCTTCGCATTCGGGTCCCTCTGCAGACCTCCCACTCCCCAAGCCGTCTGCAGCGTGGCTCCTGGAAGATGTTGAGAGGGAACTGACTTCCACATCCACACCCTCCAAGCCTATTATTCCCCCTGCTCAGGCCTCTCCTAGCATATTCCCAATGCAGCGCTCTCTACCTCCCCATCATATCTCCAGACCTTTCCTTCCCCCACCACATTCCTTTCTCCCTGGAAGTCTTCCCCCACCAATCATTTCTCCCCAGGTTTGGAACCTATTGCATTCTGGTTGCTGCTTTGGCATGGACTTTGCCATTTGCTTTCCTGTTGCATTTCCCTGCATGAGTCTGCATGTTAATAAATGATGCTTATGTTCAAGTTTGTGTTTGATGTTTTAATCTATTGTCTCATTCTGTCTTTTGGAAGCTTTCCATCTATTTGGCTCTTCCTTCAATTGCTCAAGGTTTATCGCGCTTTTATTCAGGCTTATTATTTAGCTAACCTGGAAATCCTGGAAAATGTTTTGTTCTAGAAAAATCAGGGAATTCGGTGGGTAACCAGGAAAAATCTATGTTCTACCCTATATGAATGATCATTCCATATGGCTTTTGTTTTGCGCTGTGTATTAGATCAGTAAAATTTCCCATTAAGGACAAAATGTTGCGATAACAGTGTTGTTGTGGCTGTTGTGACCAATAAGCTTATAAGACACAGATATACTCTTATTTTCAACGTATAACATATTAGCAATATCGCAAATATATGGAGTCTCAGTTACCAGGGGTATCTAATTTCTGTTTTATTGTTTAGAGGAACTATTTTGTTTTTTCTCTGCCCTCTAATTTCAAAAAATGATTTTCCTGTGACTGTGAGGTATTTTAAAGATTTCTGGTGATCAGTGAGAATAGTAAGTGTTCATGAAACTGAAATGATGAACATAATAATGTTAGATTTCACTTGAGGTTCTTCACCATTTCTGGTACCTTAAGTGCCTAATTATTGACACAGGTCTAATATTTGGACAAAATTATTCTTATTTGCAGATGTGGAACATCCTGGAAAACTGAAAATATTTCCCTGGAAAACTCCAGGAATTTCTTAATGGCTACATAGTAGACACCCTGTTTATTCTGAAAGTGTTGTTTAAAAGTGATGGCCATTTTCCATAATAAAATATTCTTCCAGCATTGTTCAAAGAAAAATCTTTAAAAGAGATTTTTTTTAACTATTCATCAAGTTTTGTCAAAAATTTACTTATGCTTCCTTCCAAACAAGTAATATGCTTTTATCTCACTCATTTCACATGCTGTACATCATTCCTTCCTAATTTTTGCTTTGTTTCATCCTTTAATTCTTCTTGCACGTTAAATTTTGCTGAAATTTCTTATATTTAAGACCTTCCAATTAGGATAGGTTTGAGTGAGGAAGTGAGAAAATGTTTGGAAGATTAAAGGCCAAGCATATTCTAGACAGGAACTGCTATAACAAGATTGTTCAAACTTTTTGATGAAAGGTGCATATTAGAAATTTCATTAAACAGGAAGAATTAATAGTTGCCGCCAAATTAGACTGCCATTCTTTTTAACCAATATTGCGTATTTTTGCTTTGTGTTAAGGCTATTGAGTACATGCATGTTAGAAAATATCCTACTTTATGGAATAACATTAAATCTAAGCATGGAAACATAGTAACAAGCTATTCAGTAAGCAAGCGAAAATTGAGCCAAACAAGAAAAGAAAATTTTAATTTTTCAGATGTTTCTTTTCAGGTTTTTCATCTGCAATGCAATACATGCAAAGTCATTTCTTATCCTTGCTCCCCATGATGTTAAACCTTCAGCAGGCCATATTCTGCCCAGCAAACCCTATGTTGGACAATCCTTCTCTTGAAATTATTATTAACATAGGATACATGCAATTATGTGAAAAATTGCTCAATAAGTACAAATGTATCCTATCTCCTTTTTTTCATTATTACTTTTTCCTTGGTGCACCTTTCATATGCATTGGACCTGTCCAATTTAGTAAAAATGAAAACTATTGCTTTGGATATATTTCTGGTTCATTTAATTAATTTAAAGAGCATAGCAGCTTCTTATGAGAACAAGTTTCCTTAATATTTATTTTAATCAGCTTGAATGGAATTTACAGAGTTGCCTGTACTGTAGAACTAACACCTAAGTACATTTTGCTCAGTGACTGAGGTTATGCTTTTTGATATTCATCCAGTGCTCAATTAGTTCAATCGTTAAATCTTATCTCCAATAACTCCAAATCTATTTTCCCTGAAGAATTAGTTTTTAGTCTCATAGAATACTTTCATGGGTAGATTGGTCTGCTATTTTGCTAAGAGACATCCTTGTTTTAAGCAGGACATGTTGCTAGATGATATAATTTGGATTACTTCAATAAGCTTATAATCTTAATGAAAGTCTTCTAAGCTCTAATAACATTTTTGATTGACATTTTGTGCCTTATCATTATTGTAATCTTCTTTATTTGTAAATTTTTCCATATTGATGAATCCTTCATCTGTGATTTTATCTTTATGAGCAACTTATTTTCCTCTATATAAACTGATTTATGAGCTGATATATTGTTTTCGTAGTTTTAATTTTAACTAACAATTTGGCCCTACTTACTTCTCATATACATAGCAATGGTTCATTGGCAGAATTTACATTGATATTAGCAAAAAATCTTCGCTTGAAATATTTTTTATTTACACTTTCTCTATTTAATATGTCCCTGCTATTATTTCTTTTTCTCATGCTTTCCCTAACGGGGGAATTCAGGGTACTCGAGTAAGTATACCTGTTAGTGTTTAAATAATTTGATGCTATATTTTGAAGAAATATTTGTGTAGTTGGAGGGAGATTTCCAAATAGTACAATGAAAGTGAGTGATTTTTAGTAAATGCATGCAGTATTATTGCGCGATTTCTTTATCTATAAATATTTTTTGTGGATATCAACTGATTTGTTTCCTTTTTTCTTTTGGCAGACTCAAGGTCCTTCTCCGCCACCACTATCAATTGTTGATATGGCCATGAGGCAGCTGATGCAGCATTCACTTGCAGCTATGGCTCAAAATGAGAAACTGATTGGTGAGAGGAACACATTCAATAAACTTTTTATAATGATGAAATGGAAAATATCTCAAGCAGTACACTTAATAAGGGTTTTGTTGTGCATGTAGATACTGCAGGTTTCCACAGTTACCTAAATAAATAAAGGTTACCTTCAGTAACTTATATTGTGCATTAGAATTTTTAGTGGCTCAGCTGCCTAAGGTTCACCTACCAATTTTTTATCCCAATTCCTGAAGCGTCAAAATCTATATAAGTGCTATCGGCACACTTCACCTTAAAATGGACTAATTAATTCTGTATCTGGTGTTATGTTCTAAACGTAGTGTTGTTGGTGTAATAATAAAAATATATTTTTGTAGAACTTTATACTCATTGAATCCCAAACTTTTTGAGCTTTAATCGTATGCAATTTTCGATTAATTTTAGTTAGTTATACTTTTCAAACTAATCCTTTTACTCAAACAATACTAAAAAATTTAATATTTTAAGGATATTTTGATACCTTAAAAAATATTATTTCAGTATAAATTGACCCAAAGTTCTTGTGAAAAAATTAATTAATTCATATGATAATTAGGAGCTCAGTACAATTGCTTGAGGAGAGTGATGAATTGAGGGAAGTCAGAGTTTTGTTGAAGCTATTCATTAATTGCTGATGTATTCATGTTTTATAGGAAGCGGAGGGCCTCCAGCAAACATGCTGCTTCCCTTTGGTCATCAGCAACGCAATGACAAAGGATTTGTTGATGTCATGAGGAATACTGATAGGCCTCGTCCACCCTCAAACCATATGCACCAGGGAATCCCTAACTTTAACCACCCTCTCCACAGAGTTGACTTTGGACGGCACCAAGGTTTCCCTCAAGGACAGATGCCCAGGTTCCCTCATCCTCCATTTCCTATCCCAGGGCAGCAAATGCATCACAGGTAAGTTTTTTCAACTGCCCATGAATCCATGAAATATTACCAAATGGATGCCTTAAGGATAATAGCCAAAAATCATTGTTGCTAAATGCACTTTGCAAGGAATACTGTTAAACTTAAGGGTCGTTCCAATTTGAAGCTGGTGTTTTAGCTTGTTATGGAAAAAATTTCCTTGTCCGTGAAAGCCATAGATGTTTAGTTAACTTTTTTTTTATCTCCCAAGTATTTGAAATTAATTTTTACACTATTTATTGAATGAATTGATTCCATCATTTTAATAGGCAGAAGTATCTCAACTACTTAAGGTTGGTAAAAGTTTGTTTTGAAAGCAAAACTGGTAAATATTTTGACAGGCTAGAAAAATATATCAAGCATAGCTGTCAAGTAATCAGTATTCCACTGCTTCTGTACATGTTTTTTCTTGCAGCTGGTATTTTTATTTTCAAATTTCTAAGCTGTGTGGATAAGAATGCCTGAGTCGCTCAAGTTTTTACTATTTATTTTTTAAAAACTGTCTAGCAACAGAAATACGAACAACAGTATGATATTTGTTAAATAGTAATTCAGTACAACCCGCTTAAGATATTTAGAAATATATAACTTCAAAATGTTCTGCCTAAATTAGAAGTGACTTTATTGTTTTAAAGGTATTAATATTAATGGATCATTTCCTTGAATTTTTTTTATATTTCTCATAATGCAGAATAAAGTTGACAATTCTAGATTACATTTTCTTGCTTATTATTTTATTATTCGCGTGTTTAGATTATTCTTGACTTTTTCATTATTGTAAGCTTCTTTTAACAATGGAATTTAAGGGATATTAGTAAAAGGTGAAATGATCTTAATATTAATTCTTTATGCAATGTCAATATCAAGAGGTATAAATTACACAAAATAAGCAGAGACTAATTGTAATACAGACTGTCAAGCTGTTACTTTTTCTAGCAATTGCTTTTTGCAAGGCTATCATCATTTCTGCATTTACTTGAGGATTTTTGTTTCATTTCAAGGACTGATTCATTTTTTCCTTAAATGCAGGTTACACATTAAATCATACTTCACTAATTATTAGAATATAATACGTTGTTTACGTACAGATTTGGCCAGGATCTGAAAAGATATTTGCTAAATGTGGGAATTCACTGCATGTAGAACTACGTAGAATGTTAAATCAGGGTTTTATTGTTTCTGTAAAGATACCCTGAAATGTATCTTGAATACTGGGTGCAAAAAATTCAAGTTACTCATAAGCATCATTTTTAAGGGGTAAGCTGTCAAATTGTCTATTGATTGTTGCATTTGTGTTGACTCCTTGCAGGGGATATTATGGAAGGCAGGGTAACATGCCAGGGACTGGGCCTCAGTTTCACCACCATCCACAATCCTTCTCACAGCAAAAGCATCAATACCATCATCATAATCAACTGAATGGATCTGAAGAATGGGATGAATATTCAGGCCTAATGACGCAGTGGGAAAAACAGTTCTTGTTAAATATCCAGCGCATGCAATTGCAGTCAGACAGACCTTATGTGGATGACTATTATTACACGGTAACATTACTGAATTGTCCCCTCTTGCACAAAGCCTTTGTTTGAAATGTTTCTTCCACACTCAGTAAGAAATACAATCATTGTATTAGATAATTTAATGCAAAGTAACTAAGTAGTAATTTTGATTCTTAAATCCCTGTTTTCTATACTAGTATGTTATAATGAGAAAAATTGATTTTTGTTCAATAGAATGCCTCCTGTTCAATTTGACTGTTTGATTTGAAGTTCATTACAGAATTTTTGTATTGAAAACCTGAACATTACATGACTCTGTATAGTACGTTTTGATTTCTTTGCAAAAAAAAGTCTAGCAATAACTTAATCTACATCTACATAAATACCCTGCAAGCCGCCTTTTGGCGTGTGGCAGGGGGTGTAAACACCAAGAGTAGAATTACCTCTTTAATTTATTGTTATTGCGCATCATACATGGAAAAAATGAGCCCCTAAACCGACTTGTCCTCACATCTATTTCTCTTATTTTATGCTCACTGTCGGATCGGCCGAAGTAGCAGGGGGGTGGCATAATACCAATTACGTCTTCCGAAAATGTATTCCCTCTGAATTTATCTAACAATTGCAGCCTAGCTTCTAATCTACTTTCTGCAAGACAGAATCTCTTTCTGCAAGAACTTTAATCAAAGTAAATTTGAAAAATATTTTATAGCACTTGTTTTAATTTTTCAGATGTACATGAGAAAGAAAAGGGAAAGATCAAAGGAAGTGAGAGGTCAAAATTCTGCCTTGGATGCACTCATGGAGCGTAATCAACGTGACAAAGACAATAGGAATGATAAAGATAACAGAAGGACTGAGCCCCATAAATACACACCTGCTCAGTTTGAAAACTCCCTTGGAAAGCTGCAGGTTAGTTTGATGCTTTATCATAGCTCATTCCTCCTATTCCATGGTATTTGTAGTTTAAGCTTCTTATCAAATATTGTTTGTCTAAGTATACTAAATAATGGATACATTGAAAATCATTCTTTTCATGTTTGTTTCATCACTTTACTTATTCTCTTGCATTCTACCTTGTGTTAGTGATCTAGTATGGGGTAATATATGGTTTATTCCTTCAGATTTGGCAAAGAAATCTTCCAGGTGAATGTTAAACTCATTCTTCCTTTATTGTTTGTGTTCTTATCAGAAATTATTAGGGATAACCATAACAGACTTTAATGACAGTGGTGTGCAGAGCTGGATTTTTTAAAAGATAAATCCCCAAGGTTAAACATAATCAAAAAGTATTAACTTTACTGGGACTCAAACTCAGGTCTCCCATTTTTTGAGCTCGTATTCATGCAGACTTGGTTTCACTCTTTCAGTAGAATGTTTTGTCTGCATCAAGCTCCCACCATGTGGGAAACCTGGGTTTGATTTCCTGTTGCTTTGATATTTCTCATTTCTGTTTATCATTGGGTTTTAAGCTGCACACCTCAATGTGCACTGTTTAACTCATTTCCCTCAACCTTGTTCATATTGATAGATCTCCAAATATATCTTGAATCAAATAATTAGGGTATATTAGGGAGAATTGGGTATCTTATTTTGCTCCACACCTCAGAAATTAATTATGGAAAAGAAAGAAGGCCGGAATAATGGGAAATCTTTTCCGTTATTTTGGCCTTCCACATAGTAACACCTTCATATTTTGAGTCAGAAATTTATTTTTTTTATGTTGACAAAAGCAGCAGTTTCCTCTATTGCAATTTTCTTACTCAAGTAAATGTGCATGTTTTAACACATTACAATGAGGATTAATGGCAAAGAGCACTACTTAAAACAGCAGCTTGAAAATTATAATGAAAGCCATCCCTTACCATCATATGCATATTTTGTTATCCTAATATCCTTTCTTTTGCCATGTATCTAATATTAAGCCCGTCTTTAATTATTTGTAAACTTCATTAGGTTGTCAGTGTGATGGCTCCCAGGAAGATAATTGATCTTGACATGACACCACCAGAAAAGGTGGAGAGTGGGTCGCAGTTAACTGCTAGAGACTCAAGGAGAATCAAACTGGAGATAGAAAGGGTAAGAATGTTGTGCCATTCATTTCACTTGGATAGAAATCATAATGTTTGTAGCTTAAAACTTCTCTCTCAACCTGTTCTCTATCTATAATTTCTTGATGTATTCTTCAATGATTTTTTTATTTACATTATCATGTGTCATCAATCCTCCTCCTGCTAGCAGGTCAATTCATGCACCCTCAGGGTATCCACAAATTTACCATAGGACAACATATTGACCCTCTTTTTCTCTTGCAATGTTGTCAAGGAGATTAATTGGCTAAAATATAAAATAAATTGGCAAATAAACGATGATATCAGCAAATGATTATATTGGCATGTAAATGAAGTAAATTGACTTTGGATCACTATTTCTGTTGGTAATTTACATTTACCAAAGAGAATCTCTCAATAATTTCCTCATTGAAAAAGATATGTTTATGCCTTCTAAAAAGGAAAACGTAACTTTTTATTCTGAAATGATTCTCCATCCTCTAAAACTCCGGCATATTTTGCATGTAACACCTGATGGAGGCTGGAAATAAGAGGATTAATATTTGCAGTTTGGATGTATGAAATTATTGTAAAAATATTAAGCTAAGAGAAAAAAAGAAGGGGTGAAAATTTAACAGTATCGTATGTGATCAAACTGAATAGTAAAGCTGCAGAATTTGGTATGAAAATTTAAAAAAGTCTGAACTAAATTTATGACATTCACATTTGTAAAAGTACATGCTTAAGAACTGAGAAACTGAATAAATTCTCATTCCAAGAATGGGGGTTGGAAGAAGAATAGAAGTAGCTCAGAAAGCTCTCATAAAACAAAAGGAATGTAAGAGCAATGTTCTGAAAAAGAAATCTAGGAAACACTGGGTAATTTTGGTGAACATTTGTGAAATGTGAGTTTTATGGAAAGAAGACATAAGATGTGAGGTATNAGTGAAATGATCTTAATATTAATTCTTTATGCAATGTCAATATCAAGAGGTATAAATTACACAAAATAAGCAGAGACTAATTGTAATACAGACTGTCAAGCTGTTACTTTTTCTAGCAATTGCTTTTTGCAAGGCTATCATCATTTCTGCATTTACTTGAGGATTTTTGTTTCATTTCAAGGACTGATTCATTTTTTCCTTAAATGCAGGTTACACATTAAATCATACTTCACTAATTATTAGAATATAATACGTTGTTTACGTACAGATTTGGCCAGGATCTGAAAAGATATTTGCTAAATGTGGGAATTCACTGCATGTAGAACTACGTAGAATGTTAAATCAGGGTTTTATTGTTTCTGTAAAGATACCCTGAAATGTATCTTGAATACTGGGTGCAAAAAATTCAAGTTACTCATAAGCATCATTTTTAAGGGGTAAGCTGTCAAATTGTCTATTGATTGTTGCATTTGTGTTGACTCCTTGCAGGGGATATTATGGAAGGCAGGGTAACATGCCAGGGACTGGGCCTCAGTTTCACCACCATCCACAATCCTTCTCACAGCAAAAGCATCAATACCATCATCATAATCAACTGAATGGATCTGAAGAATGGGATGAATATTCAGGCCTAATGACGCAGTGGGAAAAACAGTTCTTGTTAAATATCCAGCGCATGCAATTGCAGTCAGACAGACCTTATGTGGATGACTATTATTACACGGTAACATTACTGAATTGTCCCCTCTTGCACAAAGCCTTTGTTTGAAATGTTTCTTCCACACTCAGTAAGAAATACAATCATTGTATTAGATAATTTAATGCAAAGTAACTAAGTAGTAATTTTGATTCTTAAATCCCTGTTTTCTATACTAGTATGTTATAATGAGAAAAATTGATTTTTGTTCAATAGAATGCCTCCTGTTCAATTTGACTGTTTGATTTGAAGTTCATTACAGAAGAATTTTTGTATTGAAAACCTGAACATTACATGACTCTGTATAGTACGTTTTGATTTCTTTGCAAAAAAAAGTCTAGCAATAACTTAATCTACATCTACATAAATACCCTGCAAGCCGCCTTTTGGCGTGTGGCAGGGGGTGTAAACACCAAGAGTAGAATTACCTCTTTAATTTATTGTTATTGCGCATCATACATGGAAAAAATGAGCCCCTAAACCGACTTGTCCTCACATCTATTTCTCTTATTTTATGCTCACTGTCGGATCGGCCGAAGTAGCAGGGGGGTGGCATAATACCAATTACATCTTCCGAAAATGTATTCCCTCTGAATTTATCTAACAATTGCAGCCTAGCTTCTAATCTACTTTCTGCAAGACAGAATCTCTTTCTGCAAGAACTTTAATCAAAGTAAATTTGAAAAATATTTTATAGCACTTGTTTTAATTTTTCAGATGTACATGAGAAAGAAAAGGGAAAGATCAAAGGAAGTGAGAGGTCAAAATTCTGCCTTGGATGCACTCATGGAGCGTAATCAACGTGACAAAGACAATAGGAATGATAAAGATAACAGAAGGACTGAGCCCCATAAATACACACCTGCTCAGTTTGAAAACTCCCTTGGAAAGCTGCAGGTTAGTTTGATGCTTTATCATAGCTCATTCCTCCTATTCCATGGTATTTGTAGTTTAAGCTTCTTATCAAATATTGTTTGTCTAAGTATACTAAATAATGGATACATTGAAAATCATTCTTTTCATGTTTGTTTCATCACTTTACTTATTCTCTTGCATTCTACCTTGTGTTAGTGATCTAGTATGGGGTAATATATGGTTTATTCCTTCAGATTTGGCAAAGAAATCTTCCAGGTGAATGTTAAACTCATTCTTCCTTTATTGTTTGTGTTCTTATCAGAAATTATTAGGGATAACCATAACAGACTTTAATGACAGTGGTGTGCAGAGCTGGAATTTTTTAAAAGATAAACCCCCAAGGTTAAACATAATCAAAAAGTATTAACTTTACTGGGACTCAAACTCAGGTCTCCCATTTTTTGAGCTCGTATTCATGCAGACTTGGTTTCACTCTTTCAGTAGAATGTTTTGTCTGCATCAAGCTCCCACCATGTGGGAAACCTGGGTTTGATTTCCTGTTGCTTTGATATTTCTCATTTCTGTTTATCATTGGGTTTTAAGCTGCACACCTCAATGTGCACTGTTTAACTCATTTCCCTCAACCTTGTTCATATTGATAGATCTCCAAATATATCTTGAATCAAATAATTAGGGTATATTAGGGAGAATTGGGTATCTTATTTTGCTCCACACCTCAGAAATTAATTATGGAAAAGAAAGAAGGCCGGAATAATGGGAAATCTTTTCCGTTATTTTGGCCTTCCACATAGTAACACCTTCATATTTTGAGTCAGAAATTATTTTTTTTATGTCGACAAAAGCAGCAGTTTCCTTATTAGGGAGAATTGGGTATCTTATTTTGCTCCACACCTCAGAAATTAATAATTGGAAAAGAAAGAAGGCCGGAATAATGGGAAATCTTTTCCGTTATTTTGGCCTTCCACATAGTAACACCTTCATATTTTGAGTCAGAAATTATTTTTTTTATGTCGACAAAAGCAGCAGTTTCCTTACTCAAGTAAATGTGCATGTTTTAACACATTACAATGAGGATTAATGGCAAAGAGCACTACTTAAAACAGCAGCTTGAAAATTATAATGAAAGCCATCCCTTGCCATCATATGCATATTTTGTTATCCTAATATCCTTTCTTTTGCCATGTATCTAATATTAAGCCCGTCTTTAATTATTTGTAAACTTCATTAGGTTGTCAGTGTGATGGCTCCCAGGAAGATAATTGATCTTGACATGACACCACCAGAAAAGGTGGAGAGCGGGTCGCAGTTAACTGCTAGAGACTCAAGGAGAATCAAACTGGAGATAGAAAGGGTAAGAATGTTGTGCCATTCATTTCAGTTGGATAGAAATCATAATGTTTGTAGCTTAAAACTTCTCTCTCAACCTGTTCTTTATCTATAATTTCTTGATGTATTCTTCAATGATTTTTTTATTTACATTATCATGTGTCATCAATCCTCCTCCTGCTAGCAGGTCAATTCATGCACCCTCAGGGTATCCACAAATCTACCATAGGACAACATATTGACCCTCTTTTTCTCTTGCAATGTTGTCAAGGAGATTAATTGGCTAAAATATAAAATAAATTGGCAAATAAACGATGATATCAGCAAATGATTATATTGGCATATAAATTAAGTAAATTGACTTTTGGATCACTATTTCTGTTGGTAATTTACATTTACCAAAGAGAATCTCTCAATAATTTCCTCATTGAAAAAGATATGTTTATGCCTTCTAAAAAGGAAAACGTAACTTTTTATTCTGAAATGATTCTCCATCCTCTAAA
This sequence comes from Ladona fulva, assembly GCA_000376725.2. Taxonomy (NCBI): domain Eukaryota; kingdom Metazoa; phylum Arthropoda; class Insecta; order Odonata; family Libellulidae; genus Ladona; species Ladona fulva. Next base: position 658,948 of record KZ308791.1, read on the forward strand.
ACTCCGGCATATTTTGCATGTAACACCTGATGGAGGCTGGAAATAAGAGGATTAATATTTGCAGTTTGGATGTATGAAATTATTGTAAAAATATTAAGCTAAGAGAAAAAAAGAAGGGGTGAAAATTTAACAGTATCGTATGTGATCAAACTGAATACGAACAACAGTATGATATTTGTTAAATAGTAATTCAGTACAACCCGCTTAAGATATTTAGAAATATATAACTTCAAAATGTTCTGCCTAAATTAGAAGTGACTTTATTGTTTTAAAGGTATTAATATTAATGGATCATTTCCTTGAATTTTTTTTATATTTCTCATAATGCAGAATAAAGTTGACAATTCTAGATTACATTTTCTTGCTTATTATTTTATTATTTGCGTGTTTAGATTATTCTTGACTTTTTCATTATTGTAAGCTTCTTTTAACAATGGAATTTAAGGGATATTAGTAAAAGGTGAAATGATCTTAATATTAATTCTTTATGCAATGTCAATATCAAGAGGTATAAATTACACAAAATAAGCAGAGACTAATTGTAATACAGACTGTCAAGCTGTTACTTTTTCTAGCAATTGCTTTTTGCAAGGCTATCATCATTTCTGCATTTACTTGAGGATTTTTGTTTCATTTCAAGGACTGATTCATTTTTTCCTTAAATGCAGGTTACACATTAAATCATACTTCACTAATTATTAGAATATAATACGTTGTTTACGTACAGATTTGGCCAGGATCTGAAAAGATATTTGCTAAATGTGGGAATTCACTGCATGTAGAACTACGTAGAATGTTAAATCAGGGTTTTATTGTTTCTGTAAAGATACCCTGAAATGTATCTTGAATACTGGGTGCAAAAAATTCAAGTTACTCATAAGCATCATTTTTAAGGGGTAAGCTGTCAAATTGTCTATTGATTGTTGCATTTGTGTTGACTCCTTGCAGGGGATATTATGGAAGGCAGGGTAACATGCCAGGGACTGGGCCTCAGTTTCACCACCATCCACAATCCTTCTCACAGCAAAAGCATCAATACCATCATCATAATCAACTGAATGGATCTGAAGAATGGGATGAATATTCAGGCCTAATGACGCAGTGGGAAAAACAGTTCTTGTTAAATATCCAGCGCATGCAATTGCAGTCAGACAGACCTTATGTGGATGACTATTATTACACGGTAACATTACTGAATTGTCCCCTCTTGCACAAAGCCTTTGTTTGAAATGTTTCTTCCACACTCAGTAAGAAATACAATCATTGTATTAGATAATTTAATGCAAAGTAACTAAGTAGTAATTTTGATTCTTAAATCCCTGTTTTCTATACTAGTATGTTATAATGAGAAAAATTGATTTTTGTTCAATAGAATGCCTCCTGTTCAATTTGACTGTTTGATTTGAAGTTCATTACAGAAGAATTTTTGTATTGAAAACCTGAACATTACATGACTCTGTATAGTACGTTTTGATTTCTTTGCAAAAAAAAGTCTAGCAATAACTTAATCTACATCTACATAAATACCCTGCAAGCCGCCTTTTGGCGTGTGGCAGGGGGTGTAAACACCAAGAGTAGAATTACCTCTTTAATTTATTGTTATTGCGCATCATACATGGAAAAAATGAGCCCCTAAACCGACTTGTCCTCACATCTATTTCTCTTATTTTATGCTCACTGTCGGATCGGCCGAAGTAGCAGGGGGGTGGCATAATACCAATTACATCTTCCGAAAATGTATTCCCTCTGAATTTATCTAACAATTGCAGCCTAGCTTCTAATCTACTTTCTGCAAGACAGAATCTCTTTCTGCAAGAACTTTAATCAAAGTAAATTTGAAAAATATTTTATAGCACTTGTTTTAATTTTTCAGATGTACATGAGAAAGAAAAGGGAAAGATCAAAGGAAGTGAGAGGTCAAAATTCTGCCTTGGATGCACTCATGGAGCGTAATCAACGTGACAAAGACAATAGGAATGATAAAGATAACAGAAGGACTGAGCCCCATAAATACACACCTGCTCAGTTTGAAAACTCCCTTGGAAAGCTGCAGGTTAGTTTGATGCTTTATCATAGCTCATTCCTCCTATTCCATGGTATTTGTAGTTTAAGCTTCTTATCAAATATTGTTTGTCTAAGTATACTAAATAATGGATACATTGAAAATCATTCTTTTCATGTTTGTTTCATCACTTTACTTATTCTCTTGCATTCTACCTTGTGTTAGTGATCTAGTATGGGGTAATATATGGTTTATTCCTTCAGATTTGGCAAAGAAATCTTCCAGGTGAATGTTAAACTCATTCTTCCTTTATTGTTTGTGTTCTTATCAGAAATTATTAGGGATAACCATAACAGACTTTAATGACAGTGGTGTGCAGAGCTGGATTTTTTAAAAGATAAATCCCCAAGGTTAAACATAATCAAAAAGTATTAACTTTACTGGGACTCAAACTCAGGTCTCCCATTTTTTGAGCTCGTATTCATGCAGACTTGGTTTCACTCTTTCAGTAGAATGTTTTGTCTGCATCAAGCTCCCACCATGTGGGAAACCTGGGTTTGATTTCCTGTTGCTTTGATATTTCTCATTTCTGTTTATCATTGGGTTTTAAGCTGCACACCTCAATGTGCACTGTTTAACTCATTTCCCTCAACCTTGTTCATATTGATAGATCTCCAAATATATCTTGAATCAAATAATTAGGGTATATTAGGGAGAATTGGGTATCTTATTTTGCTCCACACCTCAGAAATTAATAATGGAAAAGAAAAGAAGGCCAGAATAATGGGAAATCTTTTCCGTTATTTTGGCCTTCCACATAGTAACACCTTCATATTTTGAGTCAGAAATTATTTTTTTTATGTCGACAAAAGCAGCAGTTTCCTTACTCAAGTAAATGTGCATGTTTTAACACATTACAATGAGGATCAATGGCAAAGAGCACTACTTAAAACAGCAGCTTGAAAATTATAATGAAAGCCATCCCTTGCCATCATATGCATATTTTGTTATCCTAATATCCTTTCTTTTGCCATGTATCTAATATTAAGCCCGTCTTTAATTATTTGTAAACTTCATTAGGTTGTCAGTGTGATGGCTCCCAGGAAGATAATTGATCTTGACATGACACCACCAGAAAAGGTGGAGAGCGGGTCGCAGTTAACTGCTAGAGACTCAAGGAGAATCAAACTGGAGATAGAAAGGGTAAGAATGTTGTGCCATTCATTTCACTTGGATAGAAATCATAATGTTTGTAGCTTAAAACTTCTCTCTCAACCTGTTCTTTATCTATAATTTCTTGATGTATTCTTCAATGATTTTTTTATTTACATTATCATGTGTCATCAATCCTCCTCCTGCTAGCAGGTCAATTCATGCACCCTCAGGGTATCCACAAATTTACCATAGGACAACATATTGACCCTCTTTTTCTCTTGCAATGTTGTCGAGGAGATTAATTGGCTAAAATATAAAATAAATTGGCAAATAAACGATGATATCAGCAAATGATTATATTGGCATGTAAATGAAGTAAATTGACTTTGGATCACTATTTCTGTTGGTAATTTACATTTACCAAAGAGAATCTCTCAATAATTTCCTCATTGAAAAAGATATGTTTATGCCTTCTAAAAAGGAAAACGTAACTTTTTATTCTGAAATGATTCTCCATCCTCTAAAACTCCGGCATATTTTGCATGTAACACCTGATGGAGGCTGGAAATAAGAGGATTAATATTTGCAGTTTGGATGTATGAAATTATTGTAAAAATATTAAGCTAAGAGAAAAAAAGAAGGGGTGAAAATTTAACAGTATCGTATGTGATCAAACTGAATAGTAAAGCTGCAGAATTTGGTATGAAAATTTAAAAAAGTCTGAACTAAATTTATGACATTCACATTTGTAAAAGTACATGCTTAAGAACTGAGAAACTGAATAAATTCTCATTCCAAGAATGGGGGTTGGAAGAAGAATAGAAGTAGCTCAGAAAGCTCTCATAAAACAAAAGGAATGTAAGAGTAATGTTCTGAAAAAGAAATCTAGGAAACACTGGGTAATTTTGGTGAACATTTGTGAAATGTGAGTTTTATGGAAAGAAGACATAAGATGTGAGGTATTTAAACTATAGGTTAGGTTTACTGTGGCAACATTTTGGTTTGATTAAAAAACAAACCAGGATTTGCTGATTTGATAATGATATAAGAAAATGTTTAATTGTGAGGAAATGGCATAGACAGATATTGGTGCATTAGGTATTGTGAGAGGATAGATTGCCTAAAAAAGTAAATGAAAGTGGTAGTGCAAGAAGGACAGAGGTGGAGACAAGTACAAAGTATGTTTGATAGTTTATAGTGGCGATAGTCATCAACAAATTGAGGAATGAGTCTGAAAAGAGGAAGTTTAGGGCACATGAAACAATCATATGCAAGAAGATTTATTTATGTATTCTAACTCTCACCTAAGATTCAGCAACTCTAATTCTAGTTTTCATTATTTATTTAATATTAAATCCAAATACAACTTTCATTTCAGGTGAATAATAGATATATTACATTATAAAGGAAATTTTAGGGCTTCCAAACTCACTTTGAGATATTCACTACAATCATATTATTGTTATTTTATCATTCCAAATACCCTGCATAACAGCTATTATTTCCTAAAATATGCGTTGTTGGTGAATGTTTATCTCTATCATGTATAATTTGAGTTATTAAAACTTAAAGGATGTACGTTAGATGTGTCTTAACTTTCACTTGAATTTTTTCAGTTGTATCAGTACCTTCTACAAATTGAAGACTTGAAAGTTCCATTTATTGATAAACAAGACCTCACAACAACTGAAAGCAAAGAAGAACTGGTGGCAAAAATGCTTGGCACTCTGCAATCAGAGGATAAACTTTCTGCTATTTTGTGCTTTAGGAAAGGAAAGGTAAATATGACAGAGCCAGTTAAATTTTTTGTTTGTAATCATGGATATTAGTGATGTGCAAGAGGTAATTTTTCACTTTGGATTGGATGGAATTAAATTTTGTGGCAGCTTAAAATACTATCATTAAATAATTTAGTGATTATAACATTGTCTGCCAGCTAATTTTAAGTATTTAATTACCAAGTATTAGGATGTATCATATTTAACAATTTTCTAACCTCAACATAATAAGATTTATATTCTTGTATTTATTAAGGATGTCATATAAATTTATGAAGTATAAGCTGTGATTTCAGTCCTGGGTTTTGGTAGATATTTGTGATATTTTCCTTTTACATTTTTTGTTATTTGTATATTGTCTTGAATCCAGTCTTGAATTGTAATTATGATTTTCAAATAAAATTGAGCAGTTATAGTCAGTTTGTTGAGTAACCAACAGTTACCCCAGTTTTTAATTATCAGGTAATGCAGTTGCATCATATATTATTAATGATAAGTATAGACAGAAAAATGATCATGATGTGCTTCATTACTTCAGTATTCATTATATTTATAGATGTTGTAGTACTTTTTACTGAGTTTTTGAAGTTCGGAGGAACAAATAACTCTGTGCCATAGATTTCATAAGCATTTTTCCTTATTTTTATGTTTAATGAAAAATTATACATTTTTATGTTATTGGTAGCCCATAATCTCTGTTGTTGTATATTTCTGCAGAATCTCTTGGTAAGATTTCTGTCACACTTGGAACCTGCACTACAAACTCAGCTGTGGACATCATTGTTCAAGTGTCTGGGCAGTGTGCTACGCAAGGACTCAGCTGATGGTTGCTTACCATCACTTACTCCATATTTCCAAAAGTGGGTATCATCAGTGGGGCCTGCAGAAATTTCATCAGCAGCATGTGCTCTTCTACCAAGTTCCTCAGTTTCTCATTCTCGCTCACCATCCCCCCTGGTCTCCTCTAAGAGTCATATAGCTTCATTACTTGGGAATAAGGTAAGTGCATATATCATTAATACTTTTATCCATTAAATGATCCCAGATTCAGCACTAGGTCATTCAAAAGGCCTACCTAAAGAAATGTTCACGAAAAACATTTTGATAGCTTTTAGGATTCATTTCCATTTAAGTTTTAAATGGTCAAGAGGTTGTTACCCAATGATGATAGTACTCATTGAGGCTACAATGAGTACTATCATCAGATAGCAACTCCAGTGTCCTGAGTATTTTATATCAAATTTTTCTATATTGTCTGGGTTATTTGATTTTTTTTCAAATTGGGCACTGGTCATTGACCTGGCCAGTAGAAGTTCCTTTGTAGTTCTGGAACTATTTTCTAAGGTACTCTTTCATTTCAGTTTGGCATATCTGTTGTGGCATCTCTGGTTGAAAGGATAGCAGAGCTGCAGTCAAGAGGCGCCCTTGGTGAAGGAGACAGGACAGCTGAATCTGCATCTAAATATGGTTTGTGGCTACGGTTTATGGACAGTGTATCAGATGCAGCAGCAACAGTCCCAGAAGTGGCAACTACACTGAAGATGTCAATGTTAGGGCAGCACCTTTTGTCATCTTCGTCCACTGAAGGGGAGCCAATACCATTAGAGAGGTTAGCGGCCCTCAGCAAAGCCCTGCACAGACTAGATGAAGAGGTTGTTGTGGATTCAAAATCTGGAGTGACAACTGAGAGTTAGAGACATTTTCTGGCCAAATGGAACAAGGAAAGGAACAAGTGTGCCCAAATTTATAATTAAGCCACTTGATTAAGTAACAGGTGTTGTTGATTTGATGGTTGTGTTTTCATGCCATCTGATGAGGACAAGGAATGTTTTTTCTGCTCATCGCAGCAGTCATTTTGTTTGGGGCAAACAGAGTTGCTTTGTTTGTGCTATTTTTTATGAGAAGTGATAGAAACTTGTTTTGTGCACAAATGCAGTGCATTCTACCAAGGATTTTTTTATATATTAGTAATGAATTCTTAAATCGTGTTTGGCAGTGCATTGGAACAATTCTCCATTAATGCAAATTCTCATTAATGCAAGTGATGGGGTACTGCTCATTAATTTTATTTTTTAATCTGCCCTTGATATTAGTTTTGCATGAAATTTGTTAAACCACTACAGTTCAATGGACTTTGATTTTTGCATTCCTTCAGGAAATAATTATTATATCATGAAGATAAAGTTGTTTACAATCAGGATTCTCTCTTTTGAGACCTTATGAGAAGAAAATAGCAAAGGAATTACTGTATTGAAACCTCAGTCTTGACTGGAAGAAATTAAAATTTACTGTTTATTTATCATGTGTTGAAATATTTGGTAAAGAATAATTCCTGGTAATTCTGGACTCAGAATTGATTACCCTTTATTAGTGCCCAATTCATCATTTTTCTTTACTAAGGAGATATTTTGGTTGAAGTTGATATTATGGATCTGAAATATTACATGAGCATCATGTAATGAATTTTATTTTTCTTCTTATGAGTACTGTTATGTTTTGTATTATGCAAAGAAGTTTTAATATCTTGTTATGTTGCAGTTTTCTAGTTGTCCTCTTTTATCATGAAACGCGTGAAAATTCCATCACTGTTACTCACTGAATGTTGCTATTTGAAAAGAGCAAGGATGATGTTATCACAATTGTACAAAGTTATTTTTGTTTCCACTTCAATGCACGATCCTAGCATAGCCTTTACTTATAAAAATATGTTTTTGAATTTATGTATATTAAAATTATTTTGTAAATTTTGATTGAGAATCAAGGAATGTAATTTTGCAAATGGTTTATCTAATTCTGTTATGGCATAATAGTTTTATTTTTCTATAAGTTCACAAAAATTTGAAGATTTGAAAACATGATCCTTTATTAAATCAGGATTATGCTCTCAAGTTGTTGGTATTTGGTCCATCTGTTTCAAGGCAGCCTCTTAATTTCTGGCAAACGTTTCACTACTTTAATTATTTGGCAATATAGATATGATCTGAGATTGTTTGCAATGCTTCAAAATCTTTCACTTGATGTAATAGAAGTGGAACAGACAGTTCTTTTACTGCTACTGTGATGAAATGGTTGTGGACAAAATCTGACCCCATTGTTTTCCTCTCTTGTAAGTATAAGTTACCCTTCATAATGCATGACAGAAAGTTATGATTAATGCCATCAATAAATCTTGATTTTTATTTATTTAGAATCATTTCTCTCACTCTACAAAAAATTATTTTAATCTTAGTGAAATTTATTCTTTGTGTACAGCACTAAAATTTGGTAACTTGGCCAAATATTTATAAACGACAGGAAACGTTGTACTGCCTGATATTCACTTAAAGCAGATGGGAAACCCCTTACACAACCTTTAAAATTCTATGAAAAATCATTTCCTGAACATTTTTTTAGGAAATGAAAATTTTTGATCATTTCATTTAAGTTTTTCCCCTGATAGTTATATGCAGATTTCCTAGTTTTCTTAGTCAGTTTTGTTTTACCCACCATTAAGAGTAACATTCATGGATATATTAAGCGGAATTTTAATATGTTCATTTCGTAGACAATTAGAAAGTTGATAAATGGCAAGAGGGCTAATAAGAGATCTCTTATTATAATTAATACATATGCCCAGTATACCCTACAATATTGATTTAATCTTTCATTGAACATACTTTTACTCCCAGAAATAAGAACGCTGAAGAAGAAATCAATTTCAAGATTGCTCTATAAACATGTAATTCTTGTGTGTGAAATAGAATTAAGTAATGAGAGTCATCTTTTTTGTGTTACTAAGGTTGTTTGAGGATGTGCACAAAGTTTTCTAATGTCTGCTATATATTTTTTTTAAATAAGGAAGCTGCTGTTTGCTTAAACGTCCTGCATTAGTTTAAGTGCTAAAAAGATCTACTAAAAGTAAATTATGGATGTGTCACAAGCTAACTTGCAGACAAGCATTGCATTTTTTATGCAGAAAATCTCAATGTGAAGCCATGTGTTTGGTAAAGAAAGGAGCTTATAATTGCTTCCCGAGGTTAGAGGAAACATTCATACATGGAGGAAGGAGTAGATATTGTACATACTTTCCTAAATTACCAGATAAGGAAATTTTTTTCCTATGAATTCAACACCAATTCATGTGCACGGCAGTGATAGGTAATGGAATGAGAAATAATCGCCTACTTTTTACTACATGCCCAAAGAGCTGGCAGAACATTTTCTGAAACAGCTCATGGACAATGATTTTTTCCTCTCTGCCTATGAGGAGAATATACTTAAGTGTTATTTACATTTGGTAAATTATAGCATCCTCAAGGAAAAGAGTACACCAGTCTGTAGCATATTTTATGTAAGAATGCTATAAACTGGTGTAAGAAAGAGGTATATTCAATAAAATCCACTTTCTTGTTATTAAGTTATGCAGTAAATGATATTTTAGACTCTATTGCCAATGTTTTCAATTTTGACATTTCTTTGTGACATTTTTTTTATTTCAAACCAGCATATCTACTGCAGAGGGAATGACTCACAAAACACCACATCTGTAAGGTGACAGATGTTATTTTTCTTATTTCGACTCTAGTCAAAATAGTTCTGATGTTGTGCATAAGATTTTCCAGAATTGGTGACAAGGATTGATTGGTTAAGACTTCTCCATTGAACCGATAGTTTTCACCATTTGCAACGGGCCTAAACAATTTAGTTAGAATTGTAAAGTTTGCTTGGAAATAATATTAAATCATGCTTGTATTATAAGACCCTCGGGTATAAACTGCTGTTTACAGTAAAATTTTAAGTACAGTTCATTCTCAGAAGGCAATAATAAGTAACTTCAACCAGACTCCATCACCACCACCTCTGCAGACCCACTTTATATCCTTCTGAGGAAAATTATATTTTATTCAACCAGGAGATTTGGCCATGTAAGTATAGAACCTATCAAATGATTCACCTATGAGATAATTAAACAATCACAGTAACAAAAATATTTTTGCAAACTATTGAGTTAATGAAATAATAATTTGATTATAACATTCCAAATATTCATCAACTGAGTAAAAACTTTTATTAAAAGGTTTATTTTGCTTTTCTTGAAGACCGACACATTAGTGACATCTTTGTAGGTCTCTGGTAATGCATTTTAAGTTGTAGTCAAAACGACACGAGTGAATTTTAATTGTCTTTTACATATAACAGAGTTCATAAAATAAATATAGAAGACAAAGTTTGTATTTCCTGAATAGTTTGGGACAGCCATCTGCTCTTCTGGACTTAAACAATTTTCTTATTGCCCATTTTGAAGTTTAGAGAGTCATTGAGAATAATGAGATACCTAGCAACAATACAATAATTAATTCTATATCAAATATAACAATGATAGTTTAACAACAACAAATGCTCCTTATGGTTGTCAATGATAAGAGCACATCTTATTAATGGAGAGCATACAACTGTTAGATTCTAAAATGAGGTAATTATCTGAAGGCAATCTTGAAGAAGGTATTATTCAGGCATTGATGTCTAATGATTTCAAACTATTGTAGCATAGATTTCAAAATTACTTCTGAGGTATTAGATATGAGAAGCCATCATGAGATCCCTATTTTGAGAACAAGGCATCCTTATGTGATCTTATGGCATATATAATCAAAACAGCTTCCCAACATAGATTATCATTCCTAAGAACTTTACGGAAATAGCTTTTGTTATGAAGACTGCCTAATTTCAAAATTAATTAGAGGAATATATTTTGTGGTGTATAAAATTTCATAAGTACAGATTTGGTCTTGTTTAAAGAAACATTGTTAACAGAGCACCATTTCTCTATTGTTAATGGAATTTTGGGACAATTTTAAAGCATTAATTCTATCAACTACGATTGTTGTGGCATCACTAGCAAACATAAACGCACTTCCAGTTAATGAGAAATAATGGTCATTAACATACAACAAGAATACCTAAGCTACAAGAATAGAATTTTGAGGCACCTTTTTAGACCAATAAAAAAAAATTGTCTCAGCTAACAGAAAAGATTATCAGAGGATGGAGTCAGATATTTAATAGAATTGATTATATTGAGGCACACCTGAATAACTATTTCTGCTAATAGGTGATAGAGTTGTATCCTATTTTGTAATTATGAGCCAATTAGGATAACAGCAACTCTTGGAATACTTAAGCATTTTTTAAATAGGATCTTGTGAGCAACCAAGTCAATTGCCTTAGATAGGTCATAAGATATACCCAATGCATCACTATGACTATCAAGACCTACTAGAACAATAATGATACACTGATAGATGGCTTTTTAATTGCACCTGATCTTAAGGAACCCAAAATTGAAATAACTAATCTTTCCCAAGTTGGGGCACGTGTAAGAGAGGCCCATGGGCATAACCTTGCCAAGAGGGTTAAATAAATAAACCTTTCCAGTATAACTGTTTCCAGGATTTTTGGAAAAACTGCTCATTTGAATATCGGGCAGTAGTTGTAAATTAAACGTAGACCATAATTTTTTTATAATGATCAGCAGCAGATACATCTAATTCATCAGAAATATACCAGGAAATAGAAAGACATTGTTTGGAGAGAATAGATGAGGAAAAAATCATCTTTTGACCATGAACATGATAAATAATCGCAGCCAGCCGTCTATTTTCTAACAGCCGATCAGGTAATTTCATTTTTGAAAAGTTGAAATAGTATGGCATCTCAGAGAATACCTGGTAGATCTCTGGCATCTCAGATCTATTCTATTCAGCCTAGCCAATAATGCTCGTTATTACAAATTTTATGAGGTCACATCACTTCTTCATCACAAAATCGTTATTTACAATCCTCAGAGGTATTATTATGTCAATAAAATAATTCCTATGCAGAATAATTATCACGTTTTATCAGCTGGAATATTATGGATCACTTATCATACATACAACTTTATATTCATTGCAAGACCATTTAGGTAAATAACTCTAAGGTATAAGAAATATAGTTCTGGTAATAGCGACAGAGGAATAAAAATAATTATGTATTCGATTTAAGATCTAAGCTTTCTGACTTAGGTTACCAGCTATGAAAAATAGTAAAGCTCTACCTCTTCCAATATTCTCTCAAATTAAATTATTTCACAAGAAAAACCAGCATATCTACTGCAGAGGGAACGACTCACAAAATTTAAAAAGTGAAGTTAGCAGCCGGTAAATACCTCCACAAACACCACATCTGTAAGGCGACAGATGTTGTTATTTTTCGTATTTCGACTCTAGTCAAAATAGTTCTGATGTCAGTTGTTAATATAAAAAGTACGTTCTTTTTACTCTTGAAATTACTATTAAAATCGACGATTTCATTCAATATTATGACTTTAATACTCTTCAAGTTGAATCGGAAGAGTATATAACATAGTACTTAATGAACATTTTTAACGGACAACTTGCTGAAGTCGGATCCTACAAGTTGTCTGGAGTGGGGCCGTGCGAGTTGTGTCATCGCCGTTCTTGTGTTTCCTCGCAGATTTAGATTTTTATTTTTTCGTGTGCCAGCAAGTGAGTGTTTTGGTGATATATTCTTGGATACAAGCGTATTATGTGATAATTCTATCATTGAGTGTGATTCTTCGATGAGCTGAGTGTTTTCGGATATGTAATTCCATTCTGTTGGGAAATCATTCATCAAAGGTAGGTGTCAATAAGTTTGAACAGCTAGTAAACTTTGTTGTCGCGATTGAAACATGGGTGAAAATAATGCCTACTGATCTCACTCTTTAGATTTTTACTATATTTTATTATGTTTTACTGAAATTTTGATATAATTCCTTAAATAGTATTATTAATGCATTCTGTATAAAACAGTTATTCTGAAGATGTAAGGTTATGCTGAAAAAAGTTTATTAGTATATTGGATTTTATATTTCAATAAAGAATTTTCAGTTTTTAAAGTGACACTTTTCTGTAGGATTCATATCCGAAGATTCGGGGTAAACAATGCTTAGAGTTCTCAAGATAACAGGATAAATATCATCATGTCAAGACAGGAGAAAGCAAAGTCAGGATTTGTAAGTACCCAATTACTTTTATACTCATATTTTGGAAGACAAGACCTTGTTTTTTGGATACGGATGAATTAAATTTTGTTATCGTCTCATACCTGAACTAAAATCTGTGTGTTTTGAATTGTAGTTTTATTAATTTATAATTTAGGGTTTCAATTCTTGCGTAATTAAGATCTGTCAGTTTAGTGACATATTTTATATAAATGGTATTTTTGTGTATATGTCAATGGTTTTTATATTGTCATGCGTAATCTCATGGAAATACATGAACATACACACTTAATATATGCGTATAGAAATCGTGAATAGCATGTTAACCTTTCCTTGGTTAAATCTTAGCGACCTCACGAGTGGTTTGATACATTTGTGGATCAGCGACAAAGTGAAGAATCAAAAGATAAGGGGGAGAGGTTTTAGTCTAAACATTTATTATGAAAATCATTTAAATCTAGGTTTCGCTGTTACAGTCATTTATGCGTTCAAATCAATTTGAAATGTATCGTAAAGAGTGAGTAATTGAATGATACCGAGGAAGTAAGCATAGATTAAAGAATATTAAACTCTCAGAGAGTCACTATTTAAAGTCTTGGATACTCCTTAGTCATGCATATGAGTCTTAAGTTAATTGTAATGCCATGATATGGACTGAAAACAATTGCAGTGTTATCATCCTCCTTTATATGCTCTACAAATATGTCAAAACTCCTGTGTTTTGCTATTTCTAAGTATAGAATTCCACAGAGGTAAACGATTTATTTTAAAATCAGAAAAATTATGAAGTGATGGCTCATTGCGTTAAATTGAAGTATGTATAGAAAATGCACTTTTTATATTTTGTTTATTTCTGGCGAAAACAACTTTATTAAGGGTAAGGATAAAATTAGAAAGTGAACGTGTATTTTGGGAGGAATTCAGTCAGCACACTAAAGGAAAATCCTTAGAGATAGAAATGTTGAACTGATTGAAAAAATTCTATAACTCAATAGGAAATGTACACATTGATAATCATGCATGAGAAGAGAATAGGATTTTGTCATTTTCAGAGGATGTAACCTAGAATTCACTCTGAATTCAAAGATGAACCATGAAAGAATTTATATGATTTACCTGTTGTGCTGTTTCCTAAAAGGGTTTGGTAGAGTTGGAAAATATAGTTGGCAACCACCCATAAGCTGTGCAAATAGGGAACCTTGGTTGCCATACCAGATGATGTTATTTCTCTTTCAGGCTTCCTTTAATTAGTATAGCTCTCCTGTAGGGACATGCCTAATAGCTGTTCAGCCACTAGTGTACCAAGCAGTTGGGATCTATTTTGTATGTTGTTGGATAAAATCTTCCAACTCCGGCACCCTTTGACAGATTTGAGGGCATCAAGGGAAGGGGATATTATTAATACTATTCTTTTCTCAATACCTCTCCCTAATCATTGTTGATTTCTTTTGGGGCAGCTTCTCAACCATCGCTTTCTGAGTCACCTGTCTGATCGACTTTAGACGGTGGTTTGTGCCTCTATGTGGAGCGTTACTTTCCTCCTGTTAACAGAGAGAAATTGAGTTGGCGTTATAGTATAGTACCTAGTTAGAATACCTGTCCGGAAAGTGGGAGACCTTGGTTCGAGTTCCAGTCATGTCGATATTTTTACATCTGTTTATCCATGGGTTTTCCAGTCGTCTCTTCCTCAGGTTTTCCGAATAGTTCGTTTGCTGTTCATCTTAGCTCATCTTCCTACACTATTAGTTACCCAAAGTCTTGTGGAGAGAATGAGTTTTTCTGGGAAAGATGAGGAGTGACGTTGATTGCTCTTACTGTGGAAGAAGTCGGCATAAGTGCAGAAAAATTGTCTCATCACATATCAACACTTCTAATAGCATTCAATAAAAGGAACAGGAATACCGAGCAATTGCTCAGGGACTCCCAACTCAGGTTTACCGTAGCATCGTAGTCCCCGAAAGCTTACTTACATGGCGAAAAGTAGATGTATATTATGCTGTTGGAGTGTTTCTAAATATGTTTAATTTGCAACCTATCCGGGCTTCCCCATGGTGGCACTTTCTGTCAGCGAAATCTATATGTGAACGTGTATGGTAAACTTCTTAATTTACTTCTCATCTTAATGAATAGAGGGTTCAGATCAGCGTATCTAACAAGAGGAGACGTGTACCAAAAAGATTGGAAACTACTAATAAGCTGTTTGATGGTAGTAAAGGAAACTATAATGAGGTGTGACGAGCGTAATCCAAGAAAGAAAAATTTTATGGGAAGGTGCGTGGGTGTGCGCGAAGCGGAAGAAGTTTCCGGAGATATAATTGTATTGGTATGATAGAATGTATTGTTCCATTCACAATATGGTATGATGGAGTGACAATGTGATGTTAATATATAATAGGGAAGAATATGCTGCAATATATATAACATTATACAACTGTAAAATCAGTTTAATGTGACGAGACATCAATTCATATTCGGTATTCTTACAGAAAAATTACGTCAATGTAGTATTTCACTGAAGCACTATTACTGCTACTGTTGTATAGCCGAGGATTGTGAAGAATCGAGCCTGTTGTGCTTTAGGGGTTCCCTTAGGCATTAGCGGGAAAGTTATGTACTTAAGTGTATGGTATGACTACAAAGTGAAAGTGAAAATTATTAAATTATGTATATTGCGTATTCACGCATTTTGTAATTAATTTCCCTCATAAGAAAGGCATACATATCTGTAGCACGAAAGTACAAGAGGTTATGAAAGAGCGACCTTTCCGCAACATGGAATTGTGACCTTAGTCACGTGACGACTGCTGTTTCAGGTCGTCGTCCTCCGCGCGTTGTTCAAAAAAATCTCCGTCGTTCCTCCTCATTTTTTCGTCATCGTCGAAGGTAGTAGGAAATAGAATCACAATAAGGTATTTCTGGCCCAAGATCCATTTTCAGACTCGCTTTGCAATTTACGATATTTATTTTTAAACGCTTATCCTTTGTTTCAGTTGAAAAGGATTTACTGTATTTCATTTACATATTGAGAATCCGTCCTTAGGGGGGAGCAGAAAGATTTGATTTTTGAGGATACACATCCTCGATATATCCTAAGGAAGACATTAACTTGATAAACATTTGATCAATTATTTGTATATGACTCGGGAAATTGTCTGTAGAAGAGTTTTCACTTGTTCACGTCATATGAGAACATTTCTAAAATAGCCTTGCTCTTATCCATTCTATGTTTTGAAGGGAAGCGTAGGCTTCTTTCGTTCCCCCTGAATGCGCCATTGCTGAAATTCTTGCCAATGCGTCGGAGGCGTAATGACAATACATCTACATATTTATTTTAGAATAAGATGCTCTTCAGGTGACTTTAATCAAACGAATTAATCCCTTTCTTTTACTTATTCACAGTCATCGAAATTTACGGCAAATGTACCACATTATTACAAATTGGGACTAGTTATGTGCCTTTAATTCTGAAATGAAATACTGAACGTAAAATGCGGAATAATTTATAATTACTCAGTTTTTTCCTTTTGATTCTGGAATGTAATATAATGTCTTTCTAGCAATCCCTCTCTTTTTTGAGCTCAGTAATGTCTAGTGTAGGTAAAATAGTTTTCTTCTTGCTCTGTGAAATTTAAAGCCATAGAGCAAACTATGGAGAACTTAGATTTCTTATAACCATAAAAATTTGTCGCCCTCCTAATTAAATTTTTAAACTCATTATTTTCATCAATTTATTTTTTTTATATTTGTAATTTAGCTCTGGAAGTGTAGACCGCTCTGGAGAATCTTCGCTATTCGCGCGTTATGTAACAAGGATCGGCTCTACCTCTTTCCAGCTGTATAGGCAATATATTTGAGACAAAACGAAAATGACGGGAAGTGAAGTCAGTGACAGGAAGAAGCTTACTCTTTACGTGAGCATGTGGTGTGCGTATATACTCGCTCTGAGGTTAAGAGCCTCCTCGGGAATGCTTGTCTCCGTTCGTCCACTTCCTCTCAAGTCGGAAGCTCTCCCTCAGATAAAGCAAATTAAATAGCGATGGCTCCCTTTGAAGGAAAGAGAAAGCAAAAAGGACGTTCTCCTTCTAGCTCTATGAACCGCCAAGTTTTTGCCAACGAAGAGCAAACCTGCGGTATAGATGGAGCCTCTCTTCAACGAATGACATCGAAACCAAGAAGCTATAGTAATTTAATGATACAATATACAAACATTATTACCAGAAACTTTGTAAATGGAATTTAAAACATAATAAAACACAGGTATATAAATGTATACTCACAATATTAATCAATTTACTAATAAATTGCTCCAAAGATATCATTATTTTGAACGTCTTATAAAATAAAAGATCAGCTTTCATTAAATTATTAGAATTTTCTTACGGAATAGTAGCATTTAATAGAACATTTCTTAAAGAAACCATATTGTTTTTTTTTTTGCTGTTTCTCCTTATTTGCGTCATCAGTTCAGGAGCGGATGTGAAGCGCCGTGTATGATGTAAAGGCCCAAATTAAACATTATTGACTTATGTAATGGTCTTCAGCACGATAGTCAACAAGACCCTATAATTACACTTAGAGCACTTAATTATAAAGCCATCCCTGTATCAGTTTATCGAAAACGTTTCAATCCATGTACACACCAACAGTATTTAATGAATTTCAACCTACGTCTGATGTACTGCAAAAATATTATTCCCATTGTTTCTTATGTTGCGCTTTTCTGAAAGGTCTTATGTTGTCAGTCACGTAACTCATAGAAAGTTGATCTATAGAAAAGTGAGCTTACCGTTTGTTAGATAATCTAATAGACATCTCTCTTTGCTTATCATTCATTTCGACACATATTTGGGGCATTGTATCCATCTGACGAATCGAAATGCGTCTCCGATAATTTCTATCCATTCATTTTTGTCTATCTCTTACCATTCCTCTTATATCTTTGCCTTTCCTTGGCATATCTATCCATCTCATTTTAGGCATGCCTCATGGTCTAACTCTCTCCATTCTCACCTCAAAAAATACTTTTTGTCAACATGTTCTCAGGTCTCTTGCTGATGTGTGAAGTTGCAACTTACTATCTTACTTTTCATATTGATACTCGAGTTTGAGTTGGATAAAAACTAAACCAAGGATCCTTCAGAAAAAAAACACGTTTCACCAAATTTTAGCATGCTTCATCCTGTCTTCAAGCATATAATGCAAAAACTTTTCTTTGTATCTGGTTTGTATTTCATCTCAGGCGAAACGAAAAAAAAATCCCTTTTTTGTTCTCTTTTAAGGCGCACTCACTTTAAAATTTAATTTCTCCAAAATTATCCATTCAATCAAAAAAAATTTATAATACTAGAATAATTGTTTTAGACTCAAATAAAAAGTACAAATTATATTCGATTTACCTGTGATAGGGTACAAACCAGATGAAAACAACACTTTTTTCGTGATATGGTTAAACGTAGGGTAAAACATGCTAAAATTTGGTGCAAATTTTCTTTCTGTGTCATCCTTGGTTTAGTTTTTATTCAACTATAAACTCGAGTATCCATAATGAGAAATCCTACAGATGATCTTACTTTCATAAGATGTTTGGGGAAAAGGGATATCGCAATGTATTTTATATCTCTTGTGGGTTCTACATGTGTGCACTCACCCGTGTTTTGTCTTAGTTTTTATGCATAGATGCAATGATCACATTATGCTCTTCAAATATTGGGTTTATTTGTTTATTATTATTAATATTATTTGTATTTCCTTTCTAAATGACTCATTATCTGCGAATAAAAAGTTCCTATAGCTAAATTTATTAAAAATGTCGACAGTTTATGTTAAGAATTGAAAAAATGCTCGTGTTTCCTAATTTCTTACGAATTTAAATGGGTAAAAATTATATGAACCACCGCTGACGATCTCCATCATTTTCTATATATGTGTATGAAACATTTTTCTAATTTATGAAATAGTAAAAGGAATCGAATTGAACATTTTATTCGTGTTATGATAATTAAAAAAAATTCTTTTCCTCCGTTTGCTTTTGGGTCGGGTATGAGAATTCTTTTTTTACGATTATGTCACCCATGGAGTCGAGTACAAATATTGAACATAGCATCCATGTAAGTCTCTGTTTGACTTCACTGATTTACGTATTTGGTAATTCGGCCCAGATTAACGAAAGACGTGACGCTAAAATGAGAAACACGTTTTTTCAATTCATCTTTTCATTTCATTTTCGTGTTCCAATTCTTTGTCGAATAATTCTATATTGCTAATATTCTCTATGAAAACGCAGATTTCGAATCTAATTTCGCATCGAATTGTAGGTACTACAATTCTATGATAAACTGCGTCCTTATTGGGAATATTAGCTATACAAAAATATTCGACAAAAAATGGAAACACGAAAATGAATTGAAAAGATGAATCGAATTTACAAGTAGTCATTAGAAAACCCGAACTAGCAAGCAATGTGAAGGTATCCAAGGAAAGATTTCTGAATTGTTTGGGTAGCGTAGGATGCCGATAGCAGAAGCAAGATAAGGTATCAGTGATAGTTCGCCGCAGTTTTTCCGGGGATTTCGCTAATAGTGGATCACGGCTCTCCTCAATTTTTTTGGAATCCCTTCCTTTCACCTACCTGAATTGAATTCTTACGTATAGAATATGCCGAATCTTCAATTTTGGGAGATAATTTGTTTATAAGAAAATCTATTCTTTTCTGCCTAAATATATCCGCGTCGTCTAATATTTATTGCCAAGTGTTTGATCGCTGTCCATGAACCGAGTGCTCAGGTCCCTTCTCGATTCTCATGAGTCCTCCTTCCTCTCCTTTGTAAAAAGTCGTGTTACATCTCTGATTGTGGGCGACAACGGTTTTTGCCTTCCGCATTAAGTAGGCTGCGCCTAATCAATAGTGGAAGAAATTTTGCATAATATTGATCGGAGGCTGCAGACAGGTGTCCTTGACCGATATCACTCAATTTTTCTCATTTCTCAGAAGTTCTTGAATGGACCAAAGAGGTGGAAATGTGATAGGGCTTGAAAGGCCAGCGCGATTAATCGCTGCTGTGAGAATTCTGCGAAATGGAGCTCGAACTTACGACGAACCGAACTGGAAGAGTCTTTGGGATATCCTGCAGCATCCACCACATCGTTAAGACCTGGCCGAATAAACTATATTGCTGTATGTATGTTTCAGATTCTGTGGATTGTCTTTTTATTATTTGGATCTGTATCTTATTTATCGGATCGCCCTCGTGTAGGCATCAAAATTTTGATTTCGCAACTGAAAAATGTCGTCCTTGATTTGGGATGATGAGTTTTATGGCCAATTTAGTTGTAATGATGTTATATATTTTTGCACATTAATGCTTCATATTTTGTTGATTTCCAAATTTAAGGTGCGCGCTTGCCAGTTGTGTTTGAAAATGCAATTTTCCCTCACGCAATGTCCTTAATAAAAAGAAGAACGAGATTAGGGAATTAATATCAGTGTTCACTTATAACAGTTCTCGATTGACGACGGGTGAAACATAATGCCTTCTGACTGAATTATAAAATCGAGAGTGAAATAAGTTGAAACAGGTGTTGAACATGAGATAAAATTACCGATTTGCTAAATTCTCAAGTGATTTGCGAAAATACAAAGAGCTGAAAATTTAGGTTCATATACTTGTCTGGGGCTCTTCATCCTATGGAATTGGGAACCAGTTAGGAACTTTTGGCTGCATTTCTCTAGAACAGTGGTTCCCAAACTTATTTGGCCTACCGCCCCCTTTCCAGAAAAAATATTACTCAGCGCCCCCCTGGAAATTAATTTTTTTTCTGCCTTTTTTTTTCTACCTTTTTCGTAAAATATAGTAAAGAAAGGTGTAAATTAGAAACATTGAAGTTTGAAATTATGAACGCGCGCGCGTTTACGCGCGTAAAAACGCTTCCACGCTGCAGTTTTAAATCAATTTATTGGTGAAATTAGGTTTCACATTTACGTTTTAAATTCTTAAGGTTAATTTAAATGGTAAAAGAACGTTTCTGCGGTTGGCCTCTTAATGCTGAATTAAGTTATGTTTTCACAAGTCATTCCATGACTTTTTCTGTGAGGCCCTCGCGAAGTCACAAAATCTCTCACGTGATCGTAATTCGTAACATATTTGTAATCGAAATCCGCGGGGCCCTGTTAGCGCGGGTCCCGGTGCCGTCGCACCACTTGCCACCCCCAAAGTGGCACTACATGAACAGTAGCAGTGCGCGATTGCACATACCTCAATGCAAGTGAGGGAGTATGCGGGAACTGAGCCAACGTCCAGTACGTTGTTCAAAGAAAAATCAAGCGTTATGAGCGGAATACAGAAATCACTTTTTCTAAATCTTCTCTTCTTTCTTTTATGCTTTCACCGCCCCTTACAGTTATTCATCGCTCCCCAAATGCACCTGTGGCCATCACCGCCCCCTGGATCGCTGCAGCGCCCACTTTGGGAAGCACTGCTCTAGAAATACCTAGAGTGTCCAACCTGCCGCCCTTTCACCTATTCCGGGCGACCCGGTTGCTGCTTCTTCCTCAAAAGTTTCAATCAATTTTATATCCTATTAATGAGAAATGTCTGGAAAATGGTTGTGTTTCACCCGTAACGTTAAGTACTACACTCGTTAAAATATCGCTGCTATAAAACTGCTACTACAACAATTTTCGATTAGTAATTTATTTTTAAAATGCAGTGAGACTCAGTAATTGCGGCGTCTTTATTGGAGTAAATGCGACGTTCTGGAGGTTGAAGCTTGGGCAAATCTTTTCCAGATAATCCAGGCTTGCTGTTCTTCCCTCCCTAACCGTAGTTTTTATCTAAAGAATTCAGTGTAAATTGCTCTTGGAAATGAGTAGGTATCGTGCTTAATGTTATGGAGAGTATTTTTTCAACAGCTCTAAAAAGGAGAAAGCTCGCAATTATATCCGCCCCTTTCTACCTTGCAGGCAGTGGAATCCTTTTCCTTACAATTTTATCCTTCAACTTTGTTTCATCAGTTAATATAAAATCGACGATATGCTCATAATTGGCAGAAAACTAGCCATAATGTTTGAGTTTAGTTTTTTTTTATCGGTAAACTTTTCCGGCGTTTAAATAGGTACATAATTTAGTCTCCTTCCACTTTGTG
Source organism: Ladona fulva (assembly GCA_000376725.2). Taxonomy (NCBI): domain Eukaryota; kingdom Metazoa; phylum Arthropoda; class Insecta; order Odonata; family Libellulidae; genus Ladona; species Ladona fulva. The sequence continues at coordinate 681,047 of KZ308791.1, forward strand.
CTTTAATTTTCCATACTTAATGCCTTCTTCTTTACTTCGTGAAAACTTATCCATTGATTCATCCTACGTATTTCGCTTTTGCATCCCCCTCTGTCATTCCTTCAATCACTTTCGTTAACAATCTATCTCCTCTTTCCGTCCTCCGCCTCCGCTTCACTGAGTCAATCTAAACCCTTTCTTATACCACATTTCCTGTTATTCGTCGTTTATTTTTCGATCAACCCAACTTACTTCCCATCCTACGCCACACCCACATCTAAAAAGCCTCCAATCTTTAGATGTCCTTCTTTCTCGGGGTCCAATTTTCACTCACTTAAACACTCCTTTCCTGAGTCCCATATCAAGGTTCTTCGTCATTCGTTTGCTTCTCTTCCCTTTGTAAAAGCATCCTTGGCTACTGATATTCATCTCCTAACCCTTGTGTACCTTCCATCCCTACCTTGTAACCTTACTACCCTACTTTCCATCCCATTCCTACCTTGTAACCTTTGTGTACCTTCCATCCCAAGAACACTAAGTAGGAGAATATGTCTACTTGCTCTAGTTTTTCGTCATCCAACCTCATCTTACCTGATTTAACAGTCAGATGTGACTAAAGCATAAATAAAATCGTTTCCAATTTTTCCTTCACATTATTCGTAATTCGTTCATTTTATTCTTGTGTGCGACTTTCCACAAAATATCGCTTTGAAAGTTTGGATTTGTAGTCATATTTTCGCTGTCGTGGCTTACCCTCTGTTAAATTGCTCGTAATTCGTTTCTTTATCTCCAGCGAAGAACGGACGAACATCGAAAATAAAATAAGGAAATTCTGTGGTAGACTCCACATTAGTATCGCTTGGGTCCTATTTAACCCCTTAAGTGGCTCAGTGACAGTAGTCACGGATTATATTCTCACTCCTGGTGTGATTGATGATTGATATTTCTACAGTTAATATTGAGCGGAAATTCCTTCATTCGTGGGTATCAGAATCACGCTACTACTCATAGTGGGGGATTACCTCTTATAGAGGTCTTATTATATCCTCCCCTTTTCTCCTTTCCATCCCGCGCTAGCTGCCTTCATGACTCAGACCATTCCTATGCATTTTACCTCATTTGCCTCATGCCTTTTCCTCTAAGTCCCACAACCTTGCTTCTTCCACTTCCCTGCCTGTAGCCTTCCTCATTTATGTTTTCCATTCGAGGATGACGAATACTCGTCGGAACTAGGCGTCACTGTTCTGCGTTTCTGTTTACTTTGAGTCAAGCTTTTTGTAGAAGCAAAATAATTTGAATTCTCCGCACAATTATGTTCTTCCGATTACTTTCGGTTCTGCAGCCATCTTCATGTACATTCATCAGAAATTTGATATTCCTATAGCGAGTTTTGAGTTCGAACGGTAATTATTTTCGCTCCGGTTTAATGAAAAAAACGAATAATGATGATCGGTTCGCTCCGGAAACCGTCGAACCTGTTCGAACATTTTATTATTTTCCTCTTTTATAAGGTAATCCTTGTGAAAAGTTTATGTTTTACCTACGTGAACCTTATGTAAAATTCCTTTAATTAAATGTTTTGAATGAAACTATCGTCAAAGTAATTGTCTAATAATAATTTCAGTTATTAAAATCTTTATGTCGATAAGTGAGTTGCAACTCACTGTTGCATATGTTTATTAAATAAAACTTGACGAGAATGAGAATCGATAATCGGAACGAAAGAAAATGACGATTTCAGGTTTTTGTAATTTAACGCTCTGGTTTTGAAGGTAAGGTGTAAGGAGAAGGTTTCAAAGGAATGATATAATTCATCAGTTCTGAGGTTAACGAGACAATTTTCAAGATCTCTTATCTGTCCCCTGGATCTTCAGGATGTGTATTGAAGCCGTTACCGGTCTTACGTAAAGTCATTCTTGTGGAAATTTCAAGCTTTTGTGTCAATCACTATGTATTTCACAAAGTAGGTCTTCTTGTGTCGATTATAAGCTTACTTGAGTTACTATCCTTCCTGTGATTTTAGATACTAGTCTAATTCCGTTGTCGCGGGAATTACTGATGTAAGAAATGTCTCGTATTATGTTACGTGGCTACTGTATTAAAATATCTGTCGTAAACATCCTCTACTTATTTTAGCGTAATTGCCTACTTATGTATCTAGGTTAGCCATTTCTGTTTTCCTTTTATATCCGTTGAATAGGCTGTAAATGAAGTCAAGGAAAAGACAAAAGGTGTATTAATCCAAGGAGAAGTTATAAGCATACTGCGGTTTGCAGCGATTCTGACCAGAAAGAATTCAGATATAACTATGATTATATGGAAAAGAACAAGAAAAATTCAAGTCAAACGAGGATTTGATACTATGTAACAGGTGGAAGAATTCCGCTATTTAGGCGGAAAGATCACCAGCAAAGGAGAAAGTGTAGAATAGCCCAAGCGAAGAAGGCGTTCTACCAGAAAAAGTGTCGACAGAAAATAATGCATTCTTGGGTATCAGGAAATGGTTTATGGACTCCTATATGGAGTGTTTCTGTGAAATCTGAATTGAATCAGTCCCGAGTAATAAAAATAAAAGGAAATAACCGATTAACTAAGGTAAAAGTCCTGTGAAGAGTAAATGAAGAAAGAAGTCTGTGGAAATCATTGAGAAAAGAAGAGGGAAACTTAATCCGGCGCTCACAAATACGCGATAGCGTCCTGAAAATAGATTTGGAAGGAATGGTGGATGGAAGAATTTATAGAGAAAGATTTGGGATGTATTGCAAGAGGCAGGTGATGATAACTGTTAAAGTTAGGAATTACGAATGAAGCAATTGGCAGGGGATATGAAGACTTGGAGAGTTGCCGCGAACACATTTCGGAATTATATCCCTTGATAATGAGTTGTAATCAGAAAAATGCAGTTTGGAACAAGATAGGGTAAATATATTTGGCATATTTTCGGATTATTAATTTAATAGTAAGGTAAAGAGCTTTTTTTTATTTAGTAATATTTCCAAATCATCTCTAACGGCTATTCTTGGTGCTTTAGCAATTTGTTCTATCAAGAATACATATTTTAGGTTATTTGATAGTTAACTAGAATTTCGTATAGTAATTTGGTGGAATAAAAAATGAGAAAGTTACGTAAATTTATTCGTCGGAAAATAAGGGAGAAATTGACAGAAGTAAGGAACAAAAAGAATAAACAACTTAAAGCAGGTTCTTTTGTATTTAATTCTTCCGGTAAATCCTGTTTACTGTTCTTGTGGAAATATTTATCAACTGATGAAACTTAATTAACGGCTTATGGCACTTTTAAATTGTCTCGATATCATGATTTCTATACTTCGCTAAAAATCATCTCATTTTCTCATGGAACATAGCGTTATTTTATTATTGCGCAGATGTGCCGGTTGTTTGGAATATTTATGTTCTTATTATTGATGTTGATACTTGGATTTGGTTGAAGAAACAGAGCTCTTTGAGTAAATGGAGGTACTTTTCTGTTCCGCTCAGAGACTTCTCCCTTATAGTCACCGTTATACAGTCCCACAAAACAATTGACCGAACTGACCTAACCCAACACAGTGTAAGAAAGAACTGCATGTTCAAATTCATTCAACAGTATCTCAAAAATTAAGGTTGATTTTGTTGGTTTGCGATTTTTCGATTTTGTCTCGGAATGATGTTCTATTTGTGTTATTACCGTAATACACTTGTTGTTTTGGAGGACTATTAATTATATTGCTGTTTTTTACGACTATTAGGTTAGGATTTTTAAATAATAATTCAAAAGGGAAGAATAATTGATCAGTTAAATTTGGGGCATTCTACAATACGACGAACTATGAGTACTTCCTCCAACAAATACAAATAATTGATATCGTAAATAAAAGTAACCATCAATTTTGAGTTGGTGGACGTGGGATTACGTTAAACTTACAACAAAATCTGTAGTAGTACATACTTGTATTATAATCCGTTTCCATTCAAATTCAATCCCTTTTTTTCTAAATTAATATCACGGCACGGTAGCAACTATAGAGAGCGTAATTTCGTATATGGTTATTGCGGAAAGCGTGTGTGCTATAACTGAAGTATATCAGAAAGAAAATTTTAATTGATAAAATAAGAGTCATTTGTAAAAATGTTTTCGGTACAATATGTGCTGGAAGAGCTGCGGAATCCCAAGGGCCCCTCGCTAAAGGCTAATTTAGAATACGAAATCGCCGAATGACGATGTCTGTATTTTCGTAGATGTTTACTCTAGGTGCACTGTTTAGTTGGAGAATATTTTTATCTTCCCAGCGCATTCAAAATTTTTGTCTGACAACCCAAATCTCGCCACGAATTTCCAAGTTGGTCGACATTCAAATACAATTCTTCATCTATAAATCGCTTTTAGGGAGCCAAGAATAAGTGCAGGATGTAAAAATACTCGCAGGATTACCGTCCGAATGGTTCATTGATTTGGAACTGAAATGACGCCTTTGAAATTTCAATGGATATCCGAGTGATGAATCAGTCTACCGAACCATCCCACTCCACCTCTCCCCTCCAAACGAATACGTAATTTCACTTTAAATAGAAATGATGGAGTGACTTTCGGAGGGAGACCTTGTCCCTATATACTTTTCTTCATCTGTCCTCCACCTTCTTGGATATTTCGCAGCGATGACGAATGACGATGGCGAGTCTTGATTTCTTTCTTTCCTCCTGCGTTTCTATAATTCACTCTCCCCGAATTCTTTCGGATCTGCGTTTCGGGAATCTCGTCTGCCGAGGATGCTTTTCCTTGTGAAACCACTACTGACTTAACTTACTGCTCATACCCGATTGGTTTGATAAGCACTGGTGAAAAGAGTTTAAAGCTAACGAAGTATAGGATGGGCGTGTTCTCTTTTATTTCTCCCGAGATATGGGTGAATGGAAACGTCACCGGAAGAGGCCCGACAAACCTCACAAAGAAATAATTATAAAGACAGAAACATTTTTATGGAGTATCAATTCGTGCTTGTTTTCGATGCTTTGGTGTCATTATTAGCGATTTTTTAAATTACTTATTACTTTTAAACTACTTCACGTAGTGAAGAAATATATCCTCTGTCCTAACTAAATATTCATTGACACTATGTTGTGAAAATCAAAAATGGCATAAGAACTTGTTAGCAGTGGTGGAAAATCGTAAGATATAATTTTGAAGTTATTGGTATAAATAATATTGATAATCGCCCTTAGTTTCGACGGAATCTTAACGCGGACCAAACGTAGGGAGTGTGGTAGAAAATGCAACAATTTATAGCGTAGTTGAGTTTTGCTTCTGTGAGTGCTGACGAAAGGGCTGCAAAGTATTATAGCGAAGGAGCATTGTCTTTTGCCAAATTTGGCCGTTTTCCCGTAAAATTTTCTATCAGGTCGATAATAATTTAAAAGTAATTGTAATGTATATGTAATGGTTAGTGGTATTTCATTGTTTCATTTTGGTTAGCTCAAAAATATTTAGAATAAATTATTATGATGATATTTCATTATTTTATTTCCTTTAAATTTTGCTACATTTTGTGTTTGAGTTTTATCATTTGGAGTGATTGAGTAGATATATCAGGTATCTAGTTTATCGTTTTTACTGGTATAATTTTCTATATTCTCATCATTTTACGTTTCTTTGTTCGCCTTTTTTCAATCACTTCTTGTATCTTTGCCCGGATTTATCATATCTCTTCCGTAATGCAATTTTTTCCCACGAATAAAGGATTTTTTTTAATGAATTTATACACACTTTCAACACCCTAAATCCTGTATGTGCGCACATACGATATCTTTAAAGGAGGCTGTATGGAAAAAAAAGCTCGCTTGATTCCGAATTCCACTGTTTAAGGGTCCAATCAATAAGTCGGTGAAGCAATTCTCCGCCATTGTCCTTACGGCATTGTTCTATCAAACTACTAGTTTTTTGGTCGGGTCAGATTACTACCTATATACATCTACATTCACCCTCAGCAAGCCGCCTATCGACGTGTGGCAGGGGTTATAGCCATCGAGCGGATGACCTATTAATTGTGTTATGATCGATTACGGTTCGCGGATAAAACCGAATTTGTGCGTTACTTAACACTACCATTAAACCCCCACAACAGTGGGGAACCAGTTCCATCGTTTCCTTTCCAAAAAGGAGTCTCTGAAACCGTAAGCCCGAAGGCTGGCTGGAACCTCAACCATTAGCTATGTAAAGATTTTGGATGGGAATGAAGTTCGTCAGACATGAATAGTTGGCAGGTATTATACCATCTTAATTTAAAAAACCAGGCCCAGGGCGACCTATCTAGTCGCTAGTAGCGTCTACGGCTTTCTAAGCACAAGAAACGCTCTGTTCTGACTGAACTTTCATTTCCGTTGTGAAGTAACGGGCAAGTATCTCATCAACGATAACAAAAGCCGCGGTTACTCCCTAAACTTGGCCAGATAGTGCCTCCAAGTTATCACGCGATTCCGCCGCGGCACCTGTCTCGCCCATAGATTTCTCTTTCCCAAACTTCCTTAAAAGATATTTCCATCGCGCTCGTTTGACGTGTTTACAATGTCAACTATCTCTCTGATCTTCGTCCAGCGGTCCGCTAATCGATATCCTGCATTTAATCAGTGTTTGAAGATGGGAACGTAGATGCCAATTTATTTTCGAGAATGTCGCTAGTTGCACCCCTGAAAAGAAGTCAAAAAGTCGCTTAACTCCGAAAAAATATCGCTAAAAAGTAATTTGTAAAATAAAATAGCTTTAATACGCTTCTGTAAATGGAGTGTTAGTCCATAGTTACACAAATTAAATTTTTAGTATCAATGTTACGTCTTTTATCAACTGGAATTAATGCCATTTCTGCGTTTAGCGACTTTTCAAGCTCAAGTAAATCTTAAGTAGACTTTCAAGTAAATCTTAAGGCGCACTTTATCTTTTAAAATAGTAATTTTAATAACCTACCATACCTTAAAACTAACAATAATTTAGCACTAAACTCATCTAACGCGATTATGTAGTCACTTGACACCACTAAGATACGACAGAGAGGTTTCAATCTAAAGAAGTAAATGGTGCAATATGACCTAAGCTGTCGACGCAATAAACAATAACAAAAACAACATTTACACCTTCGCACGAGTGGCGAATGTGTAGTCGTCTTGTCATTGGCCTCGCCGCTCGTGGCGATTGCGCAGGAAGCGGTTTTTGGGGACGAGTCAAAGGTAGTCGCGCCTCGACTGAGCGTTCGGCGAATATGAAAACGGTCACTCGCGCTGTGGGGACGAACTTGCAAATGTGGCGAATGACGAGACAATAGGTAAATGCTTCAATACGATAATACCGAAATCGAATTGGCGTATCTGTAATATGTAATAATTAGATTAAAATTTATTATACTTAAGGTTACTTGATAATTTAACTAAATTATTCAGATGTATCATAACCTAATTAAAACGTTTCATCACCTCAGAGTTCAAAAAGATTATGTAGTAAAATCTAGCTTTTAGAAACTGTTCATCTCTCAGAAATGTTTCGGGAATCTCTTCGGTTGTTTCTTTTTAATATAATACCGTTTTTCCAATTTTATCGTGGACAAATTCCTAGAGGTTTCTCAAATTTAAACACTACCTTTAAATTTTAACGCGACAATCTTTTCTTCCAATAATTTCATAGATTTTCTCAAACATGTCATTTATTATAGCAGAGGTAGTCGTATTTTTTGTTTTCATTTCTAAAAACAATGTAATAGTGCGCTCATATTTTACAATAAGCATAACGATACAATTGCGCCTTTCTATCATGAGCATTAAGATACTACACCCTCTTTTATTTGAGAGGAAACCGTTTCCTGTAGAACAGACAGCATTCAACACCCAGTATTCTTTTCTTTTATACTATGGACTTAGATGACCATATCTTCTGTATTCAGCTCAGGCGGCGTGAATGCTCCTAATCGGAGACGGATGCTCTGCCATGCTTTAATTGATTAAACCAACATCCGACGGACGTCGTGGAATTCGCTCACTCTTCACAGACAGCTTTCAGTTTCTCTTGAAATTGCGCTCACATTTTCCCATACAATAAATTGATCGAATCAGTTATCGATTTTGTTTGTTTTACTGGACAAAATACACATGAATTCGGCAACAGCTTTCGGCTCAAAAATGAAGGGAGAGTGTATCCGAAATTTTTACATAGTGTCGGTTGCGGGTTGCGGTTGTTGGAGTTAGGACTTTTTCATATGCATAATGAAGATATTAGAGATTAGTATATTGTGTGCTTTTATCATGTTTACCTATAATTTTTATCTTAGGTAAGTTTTCGACCATTCCAAATTTATACCTTATAAAGCTAATTTGGGTTAAGTCTTTCAGGTGTAATCAGAGTCTTAAGATTTAATGGTAAAGCCCCTCGCGAACTTTTTGTGTGGAAAACGATTTGCATAGTTTCCAGTGAAGCATTTATCTCGTTGAAGTATGCCATTGAAGCAGGAGGGCAGTGTTTCGAGTGAGAGGGGGCCTTTTATGGCTACGACCTCAATTCGTCTCACGTGCATTTGCCATCTTCAGTCGCACCAATGTTTGCGTGCACTGGCTCATGGAATATTGTATAGTTACAGGAGACCCCCAGGCATTTGTAGTTCTTATTTTCGCTGTTGCCAGGGTCAATGCGACGAATGAATTCGTACCTAATTGGCCATTTACGGTACACATTGCTTCCTTTCTTGCCTTTGGCTGTAATGGCTCAGATTAAAATAATGAGGATAATACTAGATAAGATGACATGTGTAATCGTTATCGCGTAACTTATCTAGTACGTTTTAATCAAACATCTCAAGCATTCGGTGATATCTATTCTCTGGTATAAAAATAACCGCAGGTAGTAACAAAAATATGCAAAATTATGAAAAAAAATTTGTCTTGCATTTAAAGAATTTTCTTATACTTTTCTGTTGCAATTTCAAGACGAAAATGGTATCAAATAGCGGTGAATTATTTCGCGCTCCAGTAAATCATCTAACCCAGCATTTCTTTTGCGGAATGCTGAAGAAAGTCCCTCCTTTATTTTCTTCTCCTCTTTCTTCCTTAGTTCACAGCCTTAATTTGCACTCCACTTTAACCTTGCCAAGGAAGACTTAGATGCTATTAGGACTTCTCAGGGGCAAGCTCGAAAGAGTATACATTAATTAGCAACACTGTTCATTATCATATGTAGATCACGTAGAACACGATGATGGTAATTCCAGAATACGGAGAATGAAAGAGCGTTCGATCAATTTTTGCGAATTCAAGATTCCATCTATGTAGTTTTTTTCAGTTTATACGTCTGTCCGCATAATCGTATCTGCGAATTTACTCGATTCCATTGATTTCAACCAAATTTTGCAACTCTGAATATATGGTGAATATAGATCCGCACAAAATTAAAATTAAAGAAGAGTAGTCCTTTCATTAATAAGTGTATCACTAATAATTTAAATATACTAAAGTTCGATGAATTTTTGTTTCATAACCATAAGTGGTAATATATTTAGTTTCATATATTTTTTTACAATACCAATTTTATTAGAAATTAATCTAGCAGAGCCTCTAGATAGCCAAGTGGGTAACGCGCTCAACTTAGGTGAAAGCGGTCCCGGGCTCGATTCCCGGTGGGGGCTCTGGTGCGAAATATCGTCTCAGCTGTCGAAGCAGTTTTAAAATATTAACACTACTATTTATCCAGTATCAATCAAAACGTTTTGCATAAAATATTTTATTATCTCGTTATCAGTCTAAATTATAGATGTATCAAATTATTATCTGATGCATGTCTAATCAATTTATAATAGTACGTAATATTGACTTACGAATCGATATAGATACCGTCATGTTTGATAAGGGATCGATATTTATTTCATAGCGACTCGTCGATCGTATCGATCATGCTGTAAAAGTTATATTGGAATGATTTCTAATTTTAATGGCCAAAGTCTAAAATTTTGACCCCGGCGCTATAAATAAGCTTAGAGCTCCCTCGTTGCATAACCATCTTTGGGGAGTTCTGCGTTCTCCAGTGACCCTGAGAGCCACGGCGGTGGCAGTAAAATTCTCTTGTAGTGTACACCTAAGGGGATTGTCAGAGAATGGGAGTGAATCGAAGAATAGTCCATGATCTAAATGAGTTGAGGTCGGGATAGTCGGAACGCCTGTCCGATCCATCTAAGGTATTGTTTCCAAGTCACTGCCCTCAGGCTCTCTTAACTCGATTATCAATTCATCTCTGTCATCATTAGAAATTTAATCCTGAAACGACCTAATCAGAATGTATGCATAAGGTGAAATAAGGAGCAGCTAGGCCAAAAACAACTTCCATGTTAACTAAACCGATCCGATGAGGTTATTTCGTCTGATCGTTCTCCTTAATTTTATTCGTCAAATTTTCGCATCTGTTCAAGTCGCCGAAATGAGTTTAAATATCACAAAAGAAATAACCTAAAAATTATGTCATAGCAAGTCAAGCTAATATACAACAGTGTAGCATTAAACACCACCGAAACGCAGAGAACGTTGTTAGGACATTCATCTGCGTTGTTATGAGGCATCCGAAATGCTTGGATTATCATCCTTATTATCTACAAACAGCTTGGCAAGGTGAAGAGAGATGTGATTTTCCTTACTTTTCTCAACGAGCCAGAATGTTAAGACAGGGAATTAATCATATAAATGCAGCGTAGTAACCGTATGGTAAGACGTTCGTCATAGTATAGAATAATCATTTCATCTCTCTTCACTCACACCTCGGTATCTTTAATATTACCTGAGCAGAGCTGAGTCAAAATTGAATGAATTATACATTTTTCTTCGTCCTGTACTAAGAGAGAAATGAAAATCGTTTAATTCATTTTGGCAGGGACATTTCTAGAAACTTGTCAGAGGGATTAAGACAATTTCCTTACAAATTCATCTTCTTAATTATTATAATTAACTTTAAAATAAGAATTTATATTTAGCTTCTCGTCATATTCTAGGCAAATTGTAAGAACTACAAAGTCATCAACGGTGGGGCGATCTACCCTTCGACCCCTGTATCCGTCAGTACATGGTGGCAGGAATGCTGGAAAGGGTTTGCAACACAAGATTTCCGTTGTGTGAGGCCATCCTATACGAATTAATTTCCCTTAGTAAAGGATCAGTAGGAGGCGGAATCGAGTTATTTAAGTGGGAAGTCTTAAGAAGAGGAAACATTATAAAAGTTTAAGTCTGGGTGTCGAATGGCGAATCAGAGTTGGGGAACGAGTAGATATAAGGTTCAAAAGAGAAATTATGTTAGCATAATCAGAAAGAAAATTTTTATTAGATTGTGAGTAGGATAAGTCATATATAGTTAGATGCGCTGAAAAAGTAATCAACTAGAGCCCATCACATTCAAGTGGATTTGGTTCTTAAATCCTAAAGTTAGGCCTGATAAGCTTATATTTTATTTTAAATGAATACTCGATACATCCTGTTAAAGTTTACAATAAGCATTTCCATTTCTCTGAAACAGTTTCTAATCTACGACGGAATGCCAACAAATACATAATATAATATGACTTCGGGTGTATTTAATAATAAAATGTGCAAAATTGCCTTCAGGTACTTAATTCTCTGTTGCAATTGAAATGTTTTCTGATTACTTCAGAAAGATTCATCTTATTCATTTGCTTTAATTTCGATCACTGGGAATTTTGAATTTCAAGACACATCTTTGGAGCTCGCTTTGTAACTCCTGACTGAGCGAAATTCTTGCATCGGATTCATCTTTGATTTGAGGAAAAGAAATTACCTTTCTTAGTCTTAAAATTATTTTCTCCGCTTGAACTCGACGCCAAAAGGATTATCCTTAAGTATTTCCACATAATTCAATGTAACGAAGTTCTTGAGTAACTGATATCATAATTTACGTGGAAGAATGCATTCCATTATCACAACAAAATGGGAAACCAGCCTTTTCGAATACCAAGGCTAAGAACCGGAATACAAAATTGATCTTTTCGCCTGACTGCATGTAAACAGTGGAATGCGTTTCCGCCATAAATTCGAAACTTTCCCTTTTATTTTCATTCACAAACCGCTGTTCGTTTCCTGACACAACCTGCGTAAATATCGTTATAATTTATAAATGGCTTGTTCACTTTCTCGTATATTTCTTCTTTTGTTCGGCAAACTTTCCTCTGCCCATATCCATAGCCGTATATTTACCTCAAATATCTTCAAATAACTCCCTGTGAAGTTTTCAGCCTGAAGGTCGCTTGGAACCTTAACCCCTTATACCATTAGCTACCAAGAACTAGGGGAGGGAAATGAGGCTTACTAGGCAAGATGAGGAGTGAGGTAGTTTCCCTTACATTTGTAACCGAGCCAGAATCCTACAAGCAGAACAAGTCCATGTAAACAGAGCACAGTGACTTTATGAGTAACACTTTTCGTTGCAATCCACAAGAATATACCTTAATCAATGTCGTTATTCAGCATCACTTATACCTGAGTAGCTTTCATGCCATCATCAATGTCATAACAACACTAAATAAGATAGAGGGATGAAAGATACCTTTTTTTACTGTACATACTGTATCAGCAGACAAAACATATATAATTCGTTGAGATATGGCAACAGGAGACTTAAATAACTCATTTTCTGAATTTATTTTATTTTCTTGTTCCTAAGTAGTCTTTTTTATTGATTTTGCTCTATTCTCCAATTTTCCCTTAATTATTCTCTCTCTTAATCCTATCATTTACGTACAAAATCTTGATATAGTTCTATTATCTCCCAGTTGTCACGATCACGTCAAAATTTTAATTTCAGTAAGCAAATTTATTTTTCGTTTTTATAATTGGTACATATTTCTGCGTAATTATTGCAAGCTTCTATTTTCTTTTCTTTCTCGTACATACATTGTTTTTCACACCCCTTCACTTAGCGAGAGTTTTCCTGTTGTGGAAATATTTCTCCATTGTCGCGAATTATCACAGATTTTTTCTTATAAAATCTCAATCTCCTTTCCTCCTTTCAATCCATGATTTGAATGCGAGATGAAATTTCAGTCTCAACTTTGCTCAGATAAATCCCTTTATTGTCATAATGAATCATGATTCACTGGAAACAGAATATTCGACAAGGAGAGTAGCAGAATTCTCCAGGCGTTTTAAAAATGAATAAAGCTTGTCATTTCCAAATTATCCACGTTTTTGAGATGTTTTGGAACTGTAATGGAGAAATTGTGTACAGTGAGACCCCGCTTAATGCGGGGGATGCGCCCCAATAAGTTCGAGCGCTAAACGAAACAGCGTTAAACGAGGTCGTCTTAGTACGTAAGTAATGGGGATAATTGAAACAGAGCATAGAATAAGTAAATTTATCAGTAATTGTTGTTTAATTATTGACATTTATTGTTCAATAATTCTTTGTTACACTAATTATATACTTATTTCTGATAACGATTTGTGTGAGGAAGGCTCTTCCTCATTTGACATCTTTTGGTTTTTTTGTGAAGAAGTCATGTAATGTCGTATGCATTTTTCTGTTTCGTTCAGCAAGCAGCTGTTTATAGCAAGACATCGCATAAATTACATTTCGTTTTGCCTTTGAACTTCTATCAAAATTTGAATCATTTTGTATAAACTGGTCCATAATATTTGTTATAATAGCTAAACTTTTTGTTAGAAAATCCATTGAAAGTTCCATTTATCCCTCATCTTCAGAAATGCTAATTAATTTAAATTAACAAAATCGTGCGCAATTTCTGGAAATCCCAATACCGCGTTCTATTTCGGGGAATCCCAATTAAACCGCGTGATACTGAAACAACGTAAAGCGGAGCAGCGTTGAGCCGGGTCTTACTGTACTTAGAGAGTAGTCGAGAATTATTGCTTCCAGTAGTTTTCATTTAATATTCCTAGATGATTTATTGTAAAGTTTATTGCAGTGACTGTTGTTAAATGGGAATGCCTTTACTAGTGCGAGAATATAGGAGCATTAGCTGGGTTTTGGAGTGGGGCTGCGAGAGATCGACGAAAAATGGAGTCAGAAGTTCTTAAATAGATGTTGAGCAGTCTCTGACCATTGTGCAACCCTTGTCTAAGCTAAACTAGGTCCCTTGAGTTTTGATGAACTCATTATTTTGGATAGGTGTCTGTTATTCTTGGAGTTTGATCAAAGTAGAAACAGTAGAATAGGCGCTTGATCGTACTAGGTCAACACCTTCACCCTTATCCTTTTGATATAAAGTTTACTGAGCGAAAACTTGAAAACCAATTGAAATATTTTTTTCTAGATGAACTGGCTGCGCTTTCTGATAACCAGGAAAATAGCGAGAGATAAATTCCAGCTGTTATTAATCTCATTATGGTTACCGCTTAGTTTTAACTAGGGTTGGCCGTATAGCCAGTAGTGACCGGGTACAAATTTTCTATATTTTATTTCTATTATATTATTATATTTTATTTCTATCATTTAATTTCGATACCCTTAAGCGCTTCCTATGTCCACGTGATTCGTTTTAGTCTATAAAGAAAAGGTGATATGTTAAATTCTGGAGATATGGAAATATAATGCTAGACTTCTGCGAAATAAGGAAGTTATCTTTTCAGAATGGGGCCTCTTGAAAATGGGGGCCCGGATGCTAGGCGTCCACCGGACTCCCCCTCTTGTCCGGCCCTGGTTTTAAGGGCAATTTTTTTACGATTTCACCGTCTATATGTTTTGGAATTCTAGCATAGGAAGCGCTATAAAAAATTTCAGAGAATGAGCTGGAAGGAATTCTCGCCAGGAAAGCTTATGGGTGCGAACTACCAATCATAGCATCATTCGCAAATGTACCCCCTAAGAGAGGGGATCTTTCTTTCCTTATGGGGCACAGCTGGTGTACAGTACATCTGTGGCTGTGTATTTATTTGTCTCCGAAAGTTGTATCACATGACATGCATGTCACCACATCTGCTCCTTTTCTTTTTTGTGATGAGTTTTCTCAAGTGGAAGTTCCAATTTGACGTTTCGGAATTGTATTCATCCATCTCTTTTCACACTTTGGCATAAAAAGTCTGGGTGTCTGTAAATTCATCAGCCCAAAGACCAGTTAGACCCCAATATCCTAAAATTAGCCGTTAAAACTTTTGAAGAGGAAATGAAGCTTACAAGATGATGAATGAGGTGGTTTGTCATTGCTTTCCTTACTGAGCCAGGCTGCTGTGGTAAAAGTCCAAAGTTAGTGGCAAGTGCGACGCATGGACCTAAGAAGAACAATTATGAATATTATTAGCACATAATACTGTTTGACCGAGAACGGTGTCTTTATTTACTATCAGTTGCTCAGTAGCATTTATATGACCACTACATGACCAAGACGTAGACACAAATACAAGAATGGTGTATTTTCGCCTATATTGTACTGAAAATTTAAATTTGAAAATTTCATGTACTCGGGTATTGACGAGTGACTTAAAAAAAGTATGTCCTCAAACGTCATGACGAATTTCTGTTTTCGAAAAATAAAGTCAAATGCGTGCATTATATCATTCATAGATAATAGACAATCGATGTAATTCGATTTCAATGGAATAACTGGTCGAAAAGCCAAAGAACCAAAATACTGGTTACAAGTGCGTGATGGATGGTTTAATGACTAGATCATATTTGCAATCCTTATCTAGAATTAGGTTGTAAAATATATCTAGTGCGGTGGGATCAAAAGTAGACACCGACTGTAAAAATGCAAGCAGACGTTTGTGGAAATCGTGGTACTCGTGGTACGTGAATTTTCGGAAAACTGCCTTTTCCGAAAATTCGATGAAAATGAAATCGAAAAAGCGTGCTATCAACATGAGAGCTACTGAGATATGAGTATGCTGAATAAAGGCATTAATTAAGGTTTTTCCTTATGCAATATTACAAAAAGTGTTACTCGTCGAGTCATTGTGCTTCACTAACGTGGACTTGTTCCGCTTGTAGCATTCTGGCTAATTTAGGAAAGCAAGGGCAAACTACCTCACTCCTCATCTTGCCTAGTAAGCCTCATTTCCCCCTCCTAGCTCTTCGCAGCTGATGGTAGAAGGGATGAGGTACCAACCGGCCTTCGGGCTGGATACTTCACAGAGTTATCGACGGTGAAAGGATACCCCCGAAGGTATACCTTCTCGGTATAGTTGAACGCTGATCCCTCTGGTAAGGGAGATCGTATCGGCACTTCTATTGTACTAATCTTTTATCGCAGCTGTCACTCTCCGAATAAAGTTTTTTCCGGCTGTGTTTGAATATTTTGACTTATTAATACGTATTTATTTCTATAAGTATCACCCTTTGAAATTTCGTCGCGACCCGTAATGTTCGGACCCTTTCGTTAGGCGATATTGATTTAATGTAGAAGGAAATCCTAGGTAGTGGTAGCCCTGCTCGCAGTCGTGAATCAGTCACACTCCGATGAAATCTTCTCGTCTTCTTATCATTTGTCGATATCTGGAAATTGCCTTCAGTCATCATAACGATGCCGCTTCGCAGGAGCTACACAATCACATCGGCCGAAGCTAAGAAAAAGGTATACCTCGCAATTTTTCTTCACTCGCTTCCGTTCGTCCGCTCCAGGGTTTCGACGACCACATGTTGTCACTGTTTGTGCAGTGATGTAAATATCCCCAATCGGATGTTAGATGGAAGAGGAGACTTTTAGTCTCAATCTCGCACAAATAAAGGCGTTTATTATTGTTATTATTATTATTTTCCCGCGAATTTGGTGCATTCACTTTTATCTCACCTTATCTGCGATAAATGCAAGTTTCACTCGCATGTGATAATAATTCCTGCTAGCTTTCACCCTTTCAAAACCCTAGCTAACAAGCTACTTCTAGGAAATGTAGAAACTTCTGTAATGGCATTGTTGATTTTTAATGTGAAATTTAGATAAGGAAAGGAAGCCCATTGAAATGGGAATGCAGCTGTAGGAAAGTGAAATTTGTTGTAAAGCATTTTTTCGTGTAATTGTAGATACAACAAGGATAATAGACCAAATAAATCAATCTTAAGAGTGGCAGTCAGTAGGCAAATGCAAATGCAATGAAGAGAATGAGAGAGTATGAGAATAGTTGTACTTTTTCTACAATATATTTATTATTAAAACAAATAATAAAAACTCACGACTAGTTTCGGCGAATGATCGCCATCATCAAGTGACTATGCGATGGCGATCATTCGCCGAAACTAGTCGTAAGTTTTTATTTTTATTATTTGTTTTAATAATAAATATATTGTGGAAAAAGTACAACTATTCTCATTCTCTTCATGATGATATCCACAAAACATCGCCAGCAACTGTGAATTTTATTCAAATGCAATGACTTCTTGGTCCAGCTAAAAATATTTACCTGAGGTTGGTGAAGGGTTTTTCCTTGTGGAAGCATCAAATATGGTATAAAGAAGGAGTTTGCTACTCTGTTATCATACTTAACTCACTTCTCTTTACTCCTAGATTTTGTAATTTTCAATTGCTTGTGGCAATTTAATCCCATCTCATATAACGCATCCCAAGTAAACATAATCTATCCTTATCTATCTGTCTTTCTAGGTTTCCTTATTGTTATGTTTTAAATACATTTTTCTTCAAATTCTTACCCTTTATTTTCCTCTCTTACCTGAATGATACTCTTTATGATATTTCATTATTGTTTCTCCTTGCAGAAATCTGACCAAGAAGTCTTTATGCCATTATAAATTTTCCACTTAATGTCTCACAGCATGCCCTTCTTGAGTGTTGAAAAATATTTTTAGATTTTTATCTGAATGCATTTGTATCCTCATGAATTTCATATCTTTATATCATATTGATTTTTCTTTTATTTTTGATTTTCCATCATGGTGAAAATATTAATTACCCAGGCATTATATTTGAAGTTAAGACCTCAGTGTGTTCCCTTCCATCCCACACACCTTGTTATGGTGTTTACTAAGATGTAATAGTAAAAGGGAAAAAGTGGAAATGTTCTTATCATTAGGTAAACAAAATAACCCATGTCATGAGAGTAGGCACTGGGAGAAAGGTGTGAAAAATACTCGTAAAAACTTCTGTAAAATTCAAAATGAAGTGGTAAATAAAGGAAAAATTACAAAATTTACTGTAGTATATGTAACATTAAAGTGATTGAAGATAATAACATGTTCAAAATATTGGAGCGATAAACTCAAAATTGCCAACTCAAATTGAGAAAGATAAGTTTTCCAAAAGACTCGCTAGAAGGAATGTTTGTAATTGTAGTTATCTTGTTATCGAATTTGAGTGTATGTAAATTTTGTTGGCTAGGATGTTGATAATTTTGTAATGTTTAGATGTTGATGTTAAAGGAATTTAATGGAAGAATTGAAAATAACAGTGACTTAAGAGATGAAGATAAAGTAACAGTGATAGAGAAACGCCTCTTTAACTCATAAAGGATTGTCAGACATGATGGAACAAAATAGAATTCATGTATGGAAGTCATCTGGATTTGTAAAAGTTAATTTATGAAACAGAATGGATAATTTTGTTCTTATTTTGTTTAAGTTCTATGAAGATTGATCTAAGAAATATAAGATAAATTTGCAGTGGTTTGTGAAAAATAAAATTTCTGCTACGAAAAAGTTACACTGAAGTCAAATATCTGAAGCTGGTGTTTTCTATTATAGAATTTGCTCTGTGCCTAGCTTGATAGTTTGCTAAGGTGGAAAATTATGTCTCAAGGTTATAATGTTATGAATATGCTTACTGTTGTTGTGAAATGTTTCTCAGTCTATTGCAAGCATTTATCACTGTGGTTGAAGAACAAATTACAAATGATGCATGTTAAGATTACACTCATATATATCCTTAAATAAAAATTTAATCGCAAGGTCTTATGATCTAAAGAGAACTTAATCTTTCTTTCTTTTTATTATCTTTCTTAGTTCCTTACGTTAAGAGGGAGGAAACTATCCATTTAATCAATTCATGAGAATGCATCAGAAAGCTATTTTACTGTTATTGTTAATTATTGATATATTACAACTTTATGAATATCAGGGAAATTAAGATTATGAAAGAAAAATAAAAGTAAGATATTTGCCAAAAGGCATTTGTGAAATATGGTTGGTCAGGTGTGGTGTCAGGCAACTGAGTGTTGGTCATTTGCCCAATGGAATTATACTAATCAAGATGCATATTAAGATACTCCTATCCTGATTATAAATTCTGTAATTTGGTAGTGCATACAATACCCTTTTTTTAGACAATCAGTAGTACAGATAAATGTCGTCTGTTGTTTAAGTTGATTTGGTTATCCATAGCTTTTTGAAGTTTTCTATAGAAGTACTGCCTATTGCAGAAATGATAATCTACATCTACATAAGTACCCTGTAAGCCGCCTTCCTGCGTGTGGCAGGGGGTGTAAACACCAAGAGTAGAATTACTTCTTTAATTTATTACTATCGCGTATCATTCGTGGAAAAAAAGTGTCTAAAACGACTTGTCCTCGCGTCTATTTCTCTTATTTTACGCTCACTGTCGGATCTGGCAAAGTAGCAGGGGGGTCGCATAATATCAATTACGTCATCCGAAAATGTATTTCCTCTGAATTTATCTAACAATCATAGCCTAGCTTCTAATCTCCTTTCTTTCAAGGATTCCCAACCTGAGATAATAACTTAACTTACAAAAATCTACTTTTAAAAATATTATAAATGCAACTAATGCTGGTAAATGACTCATGTCTGTGCTCTGCCTGTGCAGACATTGATTTTCACTGTATACCTAAAGAAAGACCCATAGGTTGTAAGTCAACAACTACCTGTATGTTATAGTCATCTTGTCTGGGAGGTTTTGTTGCTTAATAAGTTTGATATTTTAAGGTCTGATAATTTGTTTTCATTGGTGAAATATATCTTCTTTTGCAGTTGGAGACATGGTTTGGGCGACCTAAGAAAGGAGGAGTTGGTGGAGGACTACGAAATGGGGGAGAAGGAGGGTCATTGGCTCGCCCACACTCTGAGTCAGATTTCAATGACTCAGAGGAGCCCGAGTTTTCCTGGGATAACTTAGATGATAACACTGTGAATGAACTATTTGAAAAAATGCTTGTAAGTTTAATTACATTTTTTATGCTTCATAGTGCATTGCGTATAAATTCATCAGATTTTAAGATTTTGATGTGTTAAATAAGGAACATAAGGTACAAGGAAAACTAGTCTATGGCAGACTAACTATGGGAGGAAATCAAGAGTGCATAATATGGATTTGCACAATATGGGACTAGGGACTATCAATATATAGTCCTTGCTTTGAAATGAATGACCTGTCAGAAGTTATTTTTGCAAGTTAGTCCTTTATTTAACCCACATATTGCCAGCAGGCCAATAGTTAGAACCTTGAGATTTGTGCTAAAACTGCCACTGGCTAATATTTAGACCCCCATTTCACAAACATACTTGTCTGTGTAAGTTGGCTTAATTCTCAATTGCTTAAACACTAATAGTAATCACCTTACCTTTTATTTTTCTGCCATAAAAACACTTGTTGGTTTCCCAAAGAACCCCTCTTCCTTCTGCAGCCTTGGAATGTTTACAGATATAACTCCTGTTGGAGACTGGCAGTGAAAGAATAAAAGAATTGGTTGCATTTGAAGATCATAGTTATTCCTTTGTGTTATATGGATGCATTCCATGTTTAAGATCCATTTCAGTTTACTCCTGATGAACTTGTGAAGCAGTGGGTCAGGCATGGCTGACTTCACCTGTATTTGTGTGGTTCTTCAAAAGAGACATAGACTTGAACATTTGCATTGCATTCTGAATCATCCTACTTCCTCCACAGCAACTTGCATTCTTCCCTTTCTTTACAATTTCGTTGTCAGTCCCATTTAGTTTTTTGTACATTACTGTACACTGCTTACTATACAGTTCAGTACACTACTTTTAGTGGTGGTTTTAATTTAATCATGTGGTGCCATTAAAGTTTTCTGTGATGGTTCACATCATGTGTGAATTGAATTATGAATATACAGACACCAATACTATACCATGTAGAACATGGCCAATAAATTTTTCCAAATTGACAGGTTTCAGCTGTATTCAGGTTCTGTTATACACAGTTTTCACTGTATATTGCTCTTCAGAAAATCCATTTCTGTGTCCAGTTATAAGATATTCTTTACCTCTGCTTTTTATGAATTCCATTTCTTGGTTCCATTAAGTATATGACATTTTACAAGTTACCCAATATCCTCTTATTTATCCTCACTTTCTTGCTTCTGTTTCACAACACATTATGCATTGCTTAAATATTGTTTCTCTCGTTATTGATCCTATTTTACTCCATCTTTACTGTTCTTTATTGAACCTGAACTAACTCTGGAATATATAAACCAATAATTTTAGTTCATTGCGTTAACCATTACTTAGGAAATAATGCTTAAGACAAGGTCTTAAGATAAACATTACTTCTGCACTTAAGTCAAGTGAAGCTAATATTTTTATCTTCTCTTTTTTCAACCATAGGATGACATGAATTTGTCAGAAGAAAAAAAGGAGCCACTCAGAACTCATCCTATGATGACCAAGAAAGAAATGCTCAGGTATCATGGAAGGTTAGTATTGACTCTAGATGTATCACCAAAGTTTATTTCTCTGGGCTTTGATGAAAATTCTTTATTAGTGAAAGAATAAAAAGAAATCTTTACCAGAAGAATTTCCACACTAGGGGTATTTCTTTGTAAGAAATTCTTGCCACATGAGGCTTGCAAGCCTGGTGCACATGGTTGTAAACATTATACTTATTTGCAAACATTTATAAATATATGAAAACTGAGAATTGATATACTTAAGCATCAAGAAGACATTTTACAGCATTTACCTCTTATTTAATGCCAAATGTCAAAAATCTCTTTACTAAAAAAATTGAATGTATGTATTACATCTACATATGTGCCCTGCAAACCACCTTTTAGTGTGTGGCATGGTGTGCATGCACCATGACTATACTCTCCTAATCAATTACTTAGTTGTATTTTTTGCAGAAAAAATTAATTTTTGAAATGACTTGTTCCAGGATCTATCTATCTGATTTTTCTCTCAGTGTCAGAATGGCTTATGTATCAGGGTGAACTTATATAATATCGGTTACGTCTTCTAAGAATGTACCTTCTCTTAACTTATTACATTGATTATTTATTCTTATATCAATGTTTAAGTGAATTTCTGCAGAAATAATAAGAAAATATCTTTATATGCAACTGCAGCCCACAATCACTTTATTCATGTACACTCCTGGACGAAAGGAACGCAACACTTGCGCAGCGCCATAGCTGTCAGAATTCCAAAGCTCTTGGTCTGAGCAAGAGCTAGGGATATGTGACAACAGCGTGACTGCTAAGTTCGGAGGGGTGGGGAGAAGGCGGTAAAGGCGGCGGATCTGGTGGTAAAAATGAACCTCGGTGCCTCGGTCGGTATCTCTGCCTGTTTATGAACGGATTCGGAGAGGGACCGCGAAATACGAAATCTTAAGA